>NW_024121111.1:13330334-13507560 GCF_016745375.1 Pimephales promelas | reverse complement strand
AGGGAATTAAGGTAGCATCAATGTGTGCTTTTCAGCAGGTAACAAGGAATGAGGTGGTGATGAAATGCAGGCTGATGAAAAAGGGTTTATATTTTATATAACTTGTATTTTAGTCTTTGCACCAGCTTTACATTAAGCAAAAGCCATTATAAAATGTAAAACTTATAGTTTTAAACATCAGCAGTGCAAAGCTATTGGGTGAGGGTAAGTAACTGGTTTAGTAGTTATTCGCACGTCTGACAAGAAATTAAATTTAATTTCAGTGGTGTTTTTTTTTTGTAATTATTTTTTTTTCATTCACATTTACATCAGCACCAGCTGTCACTATCATCTATTATTTTATGTAAGTTGATTCAGATCAGCTGGGCTCAACTAAAGTTCTACACCCAATTATTTAAATTAACACACTTTAAAAAAAAAAAAAAAAAACATTTTAGACATTGTCTAAACCTAGACCCTTCATACCTAAATTATTATAGATGCCAATATGTACATCTCCCATTGCGAACCTGCAGGTTTGGATAGATCAGTAAGGTCTTCAGGGTCACAGCTAGGCTTAGTATAGGGTTAGAAGTGGAGTCCCTGTAAATCAATAAGCTGATTAATAACGCAGAGATCAGGTTACAAGCACTGCACCAGCAGAACTAGACTACAATCTACAATTTATACTGATGCTAAACGAAATGACATTCAATTAAAGGAATAGTTAACCAAAAACTGAAAAGTCTATCATGGTTAACTCACCACATTGTTCCTAACCCGTATGACTTACGTTCATAAAATACTGAATTGTTTTCAATAACATATTATTTTCTGGTGTAAAGAAAGTCAGTAGTGAATTCTTAATTTTATACTATATATTTAACACAAAAAAAGGTTATTTATTATGTCAGTGTTCTGGACAAACTAGATTACAACCACACGACAGCTCTCTCACTGTCCTTGGCTGGCAAAATTCATAAGGAGGTGCTCTTGTCACAAGTGGGCTTGAAGTGAATGACGCCAATAGAGACATCCTCACAGGAGTGGGAAATAAGGCTCCCAGATGCCAGTCCACGTCTGTGCCACTAAAACCAAGCCTATGACAGAGCCCAGGTGAGCTTTTACACCCCAGCCGCACAGAGACGCGCACAGCCTCCAAAGCAGCTGCGCTTGCCAGTGGCCATCATAACGTCGCTTTGATTAACACACTCTGCAACTGAGGCGCAATACAGCCATGCTGACAAACACTGGACCAAGGTGATCAAAGTTTGGCACTCAATGTCAAGTTAAAGACATTTTTAATTCTGCATGTCCATAAAGCAGGAAAGTCTGCTTGAATAACACAAAGAGTTTTACAAGAGAGAGAGAGAGAGACGAGAGGTAAAGTAAACTCAGATGAGGTGCCACCAGGTCTGTTGAGTTTCTCTCACCCCCCCACCATCAACCCCATCTCAGACATGAAAAAGCAAGAAAGGCACAGTGTATGTGCATCGTGGCATGACAATATGTGGCTGAAGAAGCAATAAAGGGGCACTTTTTACAATGGCCCCACTCTGACAAAGACCTCTGGTGTGTGGAGAACAGGGTGGGCTGGGCCCCCTCGCCCCTCCTGGAGCTCTGGTTATTAATGCATCAGACCCTGCCACCATGTCCTGCTCTGTGCCAGAGACATATTTCACCCCCAATCGGCCCTTTTCAACAAATACGCTGTTTTGAAAATGATTTCCAGGGTGCTGTCGGTTCCCATAGTGATGACATTAAATGAAAAGAGCAGAAGAGAAAAAAAAAAATTATAGCGGGTGATAAACGGCGTTGGTTTAGGATGACACAACGAACATCCAACGGTCTTGTTTAAACGGCTGGCACTGAGGAACAACCTCTCTCTCTCTGTCTTTTACTTTGTCGCTCTTCACAAAGAGAAAATTAGAATGTATCTCTACCTCGGCAGAGTGGCACATCATAGAGTCAGGGTCACTGGCTTGTATAGTTTGTCATCTTAAGGTTGTCACAGTCTCCATGACTATGTAAACCATGTAAATCACCCCTTTAAAACTGCCAGCCGAAGTCTGAGACATTATTAAAGACAGAAGATCAGAGAACATGCTCAAGATAAAGGAAGGAGGGATGTGGCGTGTGAAGTCTTTGATATTTCCCCAATCCCCCTATGAATCATTAACTGCCCATCACAGTCGAGCGCTCTCTCGTTTGTTTGCATGTATGTGTATGCGTATAAGTATGCGTCAGTGTCTTTGAGTTAGTGTAAAGTGTCAAGTACCCGTGATTTTCTCTTGTATGTTTGTTCTGGCTCAGACTTGCGTGTTCCCCAGAGCAATTAGTTATGGCATATTAATCCTCCTGTAGTATTTCAGTAACAAGTGCTACATGTCAAAGCTGTGGCAATTTTTTTTTTCATTTCGTTTTTCAGCGAGTCTCTAAGACAACGAGCCAAAGTAGCCAAGGGGGGTGGTGCAATAATTTGTTCTGCATTCTCTTAACGTCTTTGACTGTGTTATGACTTGTGTTGAGAGAGAGAGAGAGAGAGAGAGAGAGAGAGAGAGAGAGAGAGAGAGAGAGAGAGAGAGAGAGAGAGAGAGAGAGAGAGAGAGAGAGACTTATTTGTCGATCTTTGGACTAACTCCAAACTACAGGACCCCTCTGTAGGGCCTGTCAGCAATGTGATGCATTTTATATAATTACCATTTTTATTGGATTTTTATTTTCCATTTACAAAGGGCCCATCTGCTGGAAGCCTTGCAGTAGCAGACTGGCCAAGACAATACACACACTACATCAAAGAGTTTCACATCGAGAATTCATGCTCAAACACACAGACACAAACACACACACTTAACATCATTTATTCTATCAGCCAGTCTTTTGCTATATGATACTATTATTCGATGCAGTTTCACAGTTTACAAACAGTATGTTAAGTTACATTTAATAACTACATATACTATATATATATATATATATAAACATTGATGAAAAGGAAGTTCACTCTATAATTTGATCTGTTTTTGATCTGTTTTTTTAATCTGAATTCTGTAATTTTGATCTATAAATTGATCTGCACATTGTCCAAAAATTATTTAATTCTTCTATGCTCATTAAAGTTTTGATTTAATGTTTATTTTGAAGTTTTATAGTTTGTATGAAGTAAAAAGTATATTCTGGGGTATTCATACCACTTTTGTTTATTTGGCTGGTGAAAGAAGTAAATTGTATCTACTGTGAAATAGCCTTGATTGTGAGGGTACATGACAACAATCTAGGCCTACTAAAAACGTAAAAGTTTCTCCTTTGAGTTTTTCCGCGTACAGACGACTATGACCCCCATTCACACGGATTCGCGAAAACTACTTAAAACGCTGTGTTATGCATGCCAGGTCAGTAATTGGCGAGGTCACTTTATAAATGAGAAATTTCCTTTAAAAAGCGCCTATTGACTGAACACATAATATTCATAGTGTTGTCAAAAGTAACAACACTGAAATTTGAATCGTAAACACCTCTGATTGCGCATTGTGCTCACGCACTCATTGGATATCTCTGGGATTGGCTACAATTATCAGCGTTTCAAAAACACGTTGCAAATATACATCAATGACGCTCTTCATCGAGCGCTTAGACACAGACGGGAGATCAGCAGACCGGTTCACTGATCGACTTTGTAGCCATTCACAGACATATCCGATGAGCATGTGTGCCAATCAGGTGTTTACGATTCCTTTTGACAACACTAAATACGCTTGCACATTACGTCCTCGTTTAAAAATAAGTTTAATTTAATTTAATAATAAAGGTTACATGGAGACAATAATTGTATAGTTTTCAAAAAGATGCACTTTAAAACCAGTTTCAAAAGTTTGCATTTTCAGGCCCCCGCTGGTGTGTAAGTTAACGGCCAAAACACATAAAAGGTTTTCTGTTTTTAGTTTAAAACTGTGTAAATGGCCCCTAAATTGTTTCTATCAGAGAACCACAATAAAAGTGCACACACACACACACACACACAAGTTGTACTTTGATAACACCACTTCCTGCAACAACAGTGGTCAGCTCAGGCCTCACTTAACTGCCCCTTCCGACCAACGGCCCTCCACACCCACCCCCCACCGGGCGGGTGTTTCGGAGGGTTATTGAGCGAATCATTTAGAGGAGGCCTCCTCACAGTGGGAAGCAGCTGAACAAAGTTAGCATGAGCCAGTTCTCCCTGCGCTGTTCTCACTCCTCACTAATTAGTTCTGACTGAGTTTGTTTAAATCCTTGAAGAGAGAGAGAAGGCAAGCGAGAGAAAGGGGTTGGGGGACCAAATGCCGTGAAACTAAAGTACTGAAGTGTGTCACCTCAACCAGACGGACAGACAGGGTGGCATTTTAAGAAAAAAAAAGTAGACAGATTTTTTTTTTTTTTTTGGAGAGAGAGACTTTTGCCTTCATTGAGTCTGCTTGGGGTGGGGGGGGGGTGGTAGGGGGCACAAACCACATCCCTTGGGGTAGTCCCATCTCATTTCTCCCCAACACACACAGAGGTAACCATTACCTTTTGACTCAAATGTGCCATTGTGGTTTCTTCACTACTTTTATTTAATCTCATTATTTTATAATCTCACTCTTTTATTGTTAGACACTACATATCTAAATTATTTAATCTCATTATTTTTACATAAAAAAAAAAATGTTTGAATATATACCGAGCTCCAAAGAAACAGTGCTATAGCCAACTAATATCTTGTCTAGGGTACATCTATGAAAAAGGAAACAAACCAATATGAATCCTGTGGGGCCACTTGACTTTCTAGCATGTGCTCCCCTCTTAACCTTTCTTCTGTTTAAACACAAACACTACACCATACTGCTCGGGCAAGATCTGCAAGCTATTTTCATCTCTTCTTTTTTACCTTCTCTCGACCACACTTTGCCTTGTATCAGACAGAAAGGGGAGGGAGGCGAGGCATCGGGGTCTCAATGTAAATTTTATTGCTCTCGGGTCAAAAAAAGACTCCTGAGAAAGAGAGAGTAATGATGGAGAGACCCAAAACCTGCCCTCCTTCTCCCTCTCTCTCTCCCTCTCGCTCTCGCTCTCTCTGACAGGCTGGTTCCAGTTAGACACCCATTAAGAAGATCTTACAGCTCGAGTGAACAGCTTCCTGTCCAGAGTGCTTAACTCCTGCAGTAGGAAATGTCCCAGGCTGTAAAGGGTGAAGCTAACTTCCTAAACATTTTAAGAGGTAGCACAAAGGCCACGTGGCACAGTGTGACCTGCCGCTTGAGCCAATCAAGTAAAATCCTGTTTGACCACAGCCAATCAGACAAGACCCTCTATGACCCTCACAAAACTTTGACCATTCAGACGTTTTGTGACTGTGACATGTACCTTAATATAACAGCTTCAAAGTTATTTCGGTGGTAAACAAAATCATAGTAGGGCGAATCATTCTGGTAGTAAAGCTTGGGGGGACGCCGCTGGAAAAACCAGCAATGCAATTTTGAGAGCGGCACCCCCGACAAATCTCGCGAGAATCACGAAATGCTTTACTACGTCACACACATCAACAACAACAACATATGAAGTCACTTGCGCGCATTTGGGACGATGGAAAAAATCTTAGAAAACTCGGTCAGAAATGTTCCGAAAAAAAGAAAAGAGAAGTGGACCGTGCTAGAAACCGGACAAGAGTCCTACTAGGTCGGGCTTTTACTCGTTGGCGCGAGCTTAAAAGCAGCACTGGATGCAACAGTGATGCTGACCTGTACCCGGCGATCTTGTTGATGGACTTGTAAGTAAATCTCTTATTTGTAAACTGGTTTGCGTTCTGTGTTGTATGCTGTTGTGCTGGCTTGTAGTATGTCATTACAAAAACAAAAAAGTACTTTACCAACAACACCAACAATAATAAATACTTAAAATGCCATAATATATATGTGTATTAGTGGTGTAACGTTACATGTATTCGTATTGAACCGTTTCGCATACAAACCGAACGAATCCTTGGACCATTTTTCCTGCCGAGAAAATTCGCGCTTGCGCGGTCACCACAACGTTGTGCATCATCAAATGGCAAGCGTAATAAAAGCGGAACAAAACTGCGCTACTCATTATGTGCTTCACGGATCGTTTATCAGTTCGGACCAGCAACATCTGTGCAGCGCGAGCCGATCTCGATCAAGTGACACTGTTACTAACTTACTACACAGCGCTAAGAGATCCAGTAAAAAAAAAAACATTTGAATTCACCACTGTAATAACAATAATAACATCGCTGCGAGATCTAGTGAGAAGCATTCACATTTCTCCGTTATTAACCATAGATCTCTATTAGATCAAACAGCACTGGCGTGGAAACCAGGGGAAACATTGTGCCGTGAATGAACAAGTAATACTTTACGTCCACAGACCAGCAACATTCACCATGAATTTAATATAGTAACACTAACTGGAACCAGTTTGGCTGGATTAGTGAAATGCTTTCAAGTACTTCACACATCTCGTTCCAGCACTTCAAAACTCAAATATTATATAAATAAATATATATTTAAATGTTATTTCTAATGCGACTTATCTATAAACCTAAAAGTTTCAAGATGTAGGAAAACTCAAACCTATTTAAAATATATATATATTTTTCTTTTAACAAAGTAAAAAAAAAATTTCTCTGGCATTTCTTTCTTTCTGCTGTATCGAAAACGTACCGAACCGTGACTTTAAAACCGAGGTACGTACCAAACCGTGATTTTTGTGTACCGTTACACCCCTAATTTGTACATAAGTAAAAATAATAATAAAACACATGCATAAAAATAAAATGGATTGGAAAAACTAATACATTATTATTCAGCATTCCACATTCCGACTACCAAGACAACAGGGAAATAAGAAGTGTTTCTTCCATTTTGTAATACCCAGCTTTTTGTATGGCTTAGTTTTTTTTTTTTTTTGGAAAAAACAAAAAAAACAAATACTTTTTTTTTGTCAATGGTGGTTTCTTTTTTGCCAACAGACTCTCCTATTCTTCAAAGAAATTTGGCCCCCACTTCAAATGGTTTAATGAGATCAAAGCACAGCCCCTTGAAATTCTGACATCGACATACACCTGACCAAAGTATGAGAGAGAGAGAGAGAGAGAGAGAGAGAGAGAGAGAGAGAGAGAGAGAGAGAGAGGGAGAGAGAGAGAGAGAGGGAGAGAGAGTCCTATCATTATGAGGACATTCTATAGGATGTATTACTTTTTATACTGAGCTAATGACATTTTCTAGAAACATACTGTACCATCACAGAAAACGTACTGCATTTTTACATAAAAAGTAAATAATAATACTTTAGTATGATTTATAAGATGTTTTTCTCATGGTGACCAAAACTGTCTCCTTTTGGGGATGTCATAGTTTGTAAAAACCTTGAATCATCACCAACTTTTGCTTGGCCTTGCCTGTCGGGTGATCATGGAGTACAAAATACTGTGAGCCAGTATCACACACAAATGACTGACATGAATAAAAACACATAATAGATAAATGAAAGCTCAAAAAACAAGGGAATCTTCCTGTGCATGTCACTAGGACAGGTCGCTGTAGCTTTTGTGATTGCCTATCTGGCCAACTGCAAATGATAAGTTTTACATTTGTTAATCCACGCTTGTTTTCAGCCTCTAACAATGCGGGTCTTTCATTCATTATAGTTATGGAAATGCAAAGAGAAGAGCGAGCCAGCTCTAGCCATCCATCAGTGGCTGTAGAGTAAACACACTCTCTGTTCTGCGCTGGAGATTAGCTCTAATGAAACCAAAACAAAGCCGGACATGTTAAATTTATTAGCGTGTTTAGCGCAAGCAATCGGTAGAGTCATGGACAGCCACTGTTCTATGCTCAGAGTGTGGACGCGGTGCTATTTCCTGAAACCCTTACTAATCTGCACACGGGATATTTGTGGAGAGGCTGAACAAACACTGATTTGCTGCTATCTTTCTGGTTCCCAGCCTTCAAGGGGAGAGCGTAGCGGTGTCTGTACTGCCTTACAGGCCTCGCTCCTGGGAACAGGGCTGGTCTTTGCAGCTTCTTGGCGGACACTTCCACGCAGAGCAGTGAATCCTCCCAGAGGGAGCGACTTCAAAACAGCACACACAGAAGTGTGTATGCCAGGGTGCCATGGTGACATGGGAATGTTTGGACTGCTTTTATGACTCTTAGATGAGGTATTAAGGCGAAACAACATCTTTCTGACGGCTTTCTGTCTCTCAGGAAATGCACCACGGACTGACACGTTTTTTTTTTTTTTTAACTGTTTTCTGTGAGAACAAATAAGACATTGAAAATGCAAACCTTAAACTCATTTAACTATTTGAGAGTTGTATACATGCAAATTACAGTATCATATGGTATTATCTTAATCAACATTCTTTTAGTAGTTGCTAATTAGTATTTTCATTACTATAGTTTATTACTTTAGATATATAATTTTCCATTTAATAACTACTATAATTATACTATGTACATACATACACTACCATTTAAAAAAGTTTTTGCAAGAAAGTCTCTTATGTTCTCTTATATTATGTTCACACAAAAGCTGTTGTGAACATAATATAAACATAATATATTGTGAACAAATATATTTATTTGATCAAAAATACAGTAGAATACGTTCATATTATGATTTATATATATATATATATATATGGTGAGTGTTTTCTATTGAAATATAAAGTAAATCGTTACTCCAGTCTTCAGTGTCATGATCCTTCAGAAATCATTCTAATATGATGATTTTGTGCTTATTTTATTTTATTTTTTTCAGTTTTGAAAACAGTTTTAATGCAAACTGTAATGTAAGTTTCAATGCAAACCATGATACATATTTTTCAGGATTCTTTGAATAATAGAAAGTTCAGAAGAACACAATTTATTTGAAATAGAAATCTTGCAACGTTACAAATGTCTCTTCACTTTCGTTACATTTTTTTCTTGCTAAATAAAAGTATTAACTTTTGAACGGTAGTGTATATTATTTATTAATGAATAAAATCTCTTAATTTGCATAATTTATAAACATAAGTATTTATTTATATATCTCATAAGAAGACATTTTTAAACAATCCAGTCATTCAGTCAATTAGAGCATGTTGAGTGTACAGAGAAACAGTCTTGACCTGGTCAGCCTGGCTTAATGACAGCACTCTAATGTCTTCCACATGCAGCTCAGCCCAGAGGACATGGGCTTGGAGTGGCCATTCTTCTAATTCAGAGCCAATCTTCAGATAATGACATTCACATCAATAGCAGGCAGTCGATTCACTGATAACTCCCCTCTTTTCCATTTGTGTGTGTGTGTGTGTGTGTGTGCGAGAAAGTCTGTTCCCGTTCCTCATTTCCTACTTCGTGTGTTCTGCTTGTATTCTGTCTATGGATATATGTGATGTGCATTGCATATATGTAAGGCCTTATCAGACTCTCAGGGATTATGAGTTTTGACACTCAGGTGGTGTCCTTGGTCCTGAGAGTGTTTATGATTTTAATCTCCACAGAAAGGTCCAGACAATCAATAGCACTAATTAATGCATGAGGCAGAGAGACAGGCTGTGAAAATGTGACCCCCTGAATAGTAAAAGATGAGCTGGCTTACTGCTGCCACTGTTTTATCTCACTCACATATATGAAACGGCCTCTTGACTATCCACTAATAACATTCAGAACTGCTGAATGAGTGTGAGCCCTTTAACTTATTCATAGTTGTGTGTTAAGCCATAAAGTATGACCTTTGACCTTTTAAAAATGATTTTTCTGCCCCCAGCTTATATATATATATATATACATATACACATATATTATTAGCAACCTGCCTGAGGAATCTAATTTGCTCACTCAAAACGCTAATGCTTGCAAGAGATGTGTAATGTTTTCAGTGGTGTAAGACAATGGGTAACATTTTAAATTAAGGTTCAATTTGTTTAAATTATTAAATGCATTAGATATCATTAACTAAAGTTGAACAATATGTTTTTCAGCATTTATTAATCTGTAAAAGTAGTAATACACAAATTAATATTTTATTTTATGTTTTATGTTTTATAAACTAACATTAAAAGATAGCTCACAAAAAAAAGTTATTCAGTCATCATTTACTCACACCCATGAAGATATTTTTAAAGAAACCTGAGAGTTTCTGTCCTTCCATTAAATGTCCTTTCACACAAAACTTTGCCATTTCAAAAAGTTCATAAAGAAATAATAAAAGAAACCCAAATGATTTGAGCGCTTTATTACAAATATTCTTGAAAGACATTATCGTTTTATAACATGAACTTATTTTTTGTTCCGGTATCCCATGACTGTTTTTTACGATTGAACATGTGTTAGCAATGAACAATATTGTAGTTAAATATTTACCAAGATTAATAAATGTTGTTAAAAAAACAAAAAAAACAATGTTAGTTCATGATACCTAATGCATTAACTAATGTTAAAAAAAATAAAACTTTAACGTAAAGCATTACCAAATAGTGAATTGTAAATGTCTCTCTAGGATTTGTATATTTATCATTGCTTTCTAACAAAAGTCTTAGTTTTAGAACATAGAAACCCCGCTATTGACAGTCATTTGCACTGCAATATTTTAAACTGACAAGACTAGTCTCTTAAAAAGCAATAAAAGAATTGCATTAAAAAGCTAAATAAAAAAATAAAAAAAATCATACATCAGCACTTTTTTAAAAAAAAGTGTGTCCAATGTTTTGAATCTGCCACGAAAAAAATAACACTAGTTATAAAGAAATTGGAAGAGTGATATTAGATCATTGATTGCACATGCTAAAGGCTCAGCAGATATTTTACATTATTGGAATATATTAAGATACATTTCATTTTAGACGAAGTATGTCTGAGAGAGAATCGGCTAGTGCCTCCCTAATCTCTATTCAACTATCACGGCCAGTCTTGTGTTGGGACCATATGCTTCATGAAAAACACAGGCCCTCTCACACTAGTTTGAGCGGGAAGAGAGAGAGAGAGAGACCAAAAGAGTGAGATGAAAAAAAAATTGCAAGTCTTTCCAATCGGATAACTCATCTTTAAACGCAAAGATGACGAGGAGATCTCAAAAAGCCGCGATGTTCTTAGCACAACATAATTACATAAAACAGACATATGCCATTCTCATTCCAACTCAAATGAAGGATTAGTGCTTTGATTAATCGCACTTTAATCTGACGACTGAAATTATCGTTCTGCTATCAGCAAGAAACATGTTTATTTCAGATGGAGAAATCCCTGATTATTTATGGCCCCCAGCTATGCTGCCACACACTCTCTCTCTCTCTCTCGTTCTCTATTTGCTATTCTTCATTGCACAGCAAGGATGATTGCAACTCAATTATCTTTGTGTGAGGCGATTATCTTCAGGGTTAATTTAATCTTCATTGCTCCCCAGTCATATTTCAATTAAACATGCTATCATAGTGTTAACACGTACTTAAACCTGTTATTCCTGTGATTCACTTGCCGCTGAAAGGTACAATGAGGCTAACAGATGTCATAATTATGCACTTATTAAACATATTTCACAGTGAGCGAGGCACTGGGGGAAGAAGGAGGATGCTGTGCAGAGAGGGAGCATTAATCTAATGACAATATGCCTTAGTGTTGCTCTATAAGACTGGCACAATCTGCTTCTACTTAATTGACACAAATATATTAGAATGATTCTTAAGGAGTTTAATGTATTAGAAGATTACTCACTGAACACTGGTTTCACCTTATACCCACCCAGACCTCGAAATCCCTTTTATTGGGACAGTTTTTTAGGTTCAAATAAAATGCACCACAAACCTTTATCAGTTTGATAAAGGGTTAAGCATTTTGTATTGGTTTCCTTTCTCAAGTATTATACCAATATCACTGCACTGGTGCCAAACACACACACACACACACACACACACACAGGAAACACCTGTAATAATAACCACTGATAGGAAATTAGAAGGTCTGGCATCAAATGGATGGCACACACACAAGCCAGCCAGCCATACTGAGCCAGGAAATGCTGCCAGCCATGAGCCGTGGCACATTAAAAATGTTTAATAAAAAGCATGCACTACTTCATTGATCGCCAAAAACCTGCACCATAAAAATACAGCAATATAAACACTATACACTAAAACATGCTACCCACAACACACATACTGTACATGGCACTTTAATGGGCTCTGCACGGCGGTATTTCCGGTGAAGGTTTAAGGATGCTCGATAACTTCCGCCGATTGTGTCCAATGCAATACAGAGAATTTATATTGAATTTTATACTCCATGGTTATACTAAAGAAACGTTAGTCACAAAAATAGACAAAACAGACATCCCTCGTTGTGTTTATGCTTCTTTTTAAAATTATATTAAATAAACATAACTATATCTAAAATTACATCTAAACTTATGAAAGTTTCGTTTCAAAGATTTTTGACAGTGAATTTTGAAGACTGCCATAATCCCGTTTTCCTCCGCTTTAATCTCCCCAACCGGAAACCGACGAGCATCCTTGCATCAAATGCGGAACTTATGCGTGCATATAGCCCATTGATTCATATATATATATATATATATATATATATATATATAGTATAGATAAGGCATATTTGTGTGTTTAAACTCCTGTAAGTAATACATAGATTAAGTAAGCCTATAAGGCGTTGTTGAGGAGAGGAAGAGGAGAAAGAAATCCTCTAAGGTCTATTACAAACCCCATAAACTCATTATGCAATGAAGGTCCTATCGCAGGTTAACATGATTAAAGCTCGAGATTCATACGCTGATATAATTCTTCATAGAGGCAGATAAGGTCTGAAAACGGAACTGCTGGATATCAAAGGCAGCCATATTCTGAGGCGCTAGGCCAGCTCTCTCTCTTTCTCACACACACACACACACACACACTACAATAAATGCTGAGCTGTTAGAGATTTGAATATCAGGGTTTAATGGGTTTAAAGCATCATGGTGACTAATTGTCAGAATAATCTGTAATATTTATAATGTGTGTCTTTACATGTGTGTATCTTAGACAGGTCTCATGGTCAGGTGTAGACTTCACACATTTACTATTACTATTCTTTACTTTCAGTTCTTCAAAATGCATAATGTAATGTGTATCGGTGTACTATAATGTCTATATTCAAGACAAATTGCGATGTCCCAAACATAATAGCAAATAAAACAGATTCTGAAATTTCTGCACAATTCAAAGGCTCATAAATTGGCCAAACCATGTTTTATTTTATGTGTGTGTGTGTGTTGAGTGCTACAGACTCAAGTACATAGTCTATACAAATGCTGAGATTGGGGAAAAGACAAAAAAACACAGATTGTGACAAAACAACTTTCTTAAACTGTGTGAAACACCAGAGGTCTCCTTGCCACCGGATCACTCTTTCTTTATCACACAACTGCATAAAATATTTGTGATTTTTTTTTTTCCTTCACAGAAAAGGCTTATATTATGCTTAATTGAGCAATATAGAGTAATTATAACATTTTATGACAGCATTTTGGTTAGTAAATATCAAACAGCTTGCCGCGTCCAAGCATTTAGCCGCATCTTTCCTTGCATTTGGAATTTTGTGGTTAACTCTTAACATATGCAGTATAGCTGGGAGGCAGGCATCACACAAGACTCTGGAAATTCTTAGGAAATGGCGAAAAGACACGGAAATGTGTAAAGAACTCTGCCAATTTTCACTTCAAATGTTGTCAGAGGAGAGAGAGAGAGAGAGAGAGAGAGAGAGAGAGAGAGAGAGAGAGAGAGAGAGAGAGAGAGAGAGAGAGAGAGAGAGAGAGAGAGAACCCTTTTCTCACAATCTCTGTAGAATTTTTTGTAGTGTGTGGAAGAAAAGTTACACATTTAATGAACAACACTTCCTAGAGGTATCTTTCTTCATCTCGAAGCTTTTTTTGGAACATGTTGTTAAACATTCATTTACATGAAAGATCTGTGCCAGCCATTGGCAAACCTCCAATCTGAATATCTAATAAGGCTACACAGGAAATACAAGCCAAACTGAATAAAAAAAATAAAAAAAAATCATTTAATCCAAGCCAGTGTCTCAGGACATTTGCTTTTACGTAATATTTTATCTATACTGTTCTGAAAATGCCCTAGAAAAAAAAAAAAAAAAAAAAAAAAAAAAGCATTTTCTTTCTCTCAAAACTTCATTTCATTCCTTCATTTCACTACATTAGTAACTTTAAGGGGTTGTTTGTTTAACATTTGTTTGCATACATTGTAGAGTGATCTAAGAGTGTATGAGATAGGGAGGATGACTGTTTAAGATAGTATGTGTGTGTGGGGGGGATCTGACGGGATATGTGAGGGTTAAACATGGGAGGTCCGTGTAAAGCATGTGGTACACAAGATGTGGCATGGTGACTTGCTAATTTCAGAATTAAAACACATACATATGCCGTACACACCTGGATGTGCACACATAATTTAGTTATCTTTAGAGACACATGTTAAGAGTGAGCTCTATGCAGATTCCCTGAAAAGGCTCAGCTGTAGTAGTCTCTCCCTCCGTCTCTCTTCCTCATATCCGTTGCTTTTGGAGCGATACCACATGCACCAAGAGATGCATTCATTTACACTGGCACGCAATCCTCTCTCTCTCTCTCTCTCTGTCTCTCTCTCTCTCTCTCTCTCTCTCTCTCTCTCTCTCACACACACACACAACGAGGTAGGGTATTTATCCTACAAACAAGAAAATAAGACATCCAAAAAGCTGTGATAGTGCCCTTTTTGTAATTAATGGTTATATTCATCAATGATACATTAAACTGATCAAATAAGACAGTAAAGACATTTAATATTACAAAAAATAAATAAATAAAATAAATGCAGATCTTTTGAACTTTTTGTTTATCAAACAATTAGCATAAAGAATGATTTTTAAAGGATCATGGGAAATTTTAAAATATATTAAATTGATTTTTAATAATATAAAATATTAGAATGCAATATTTAATATTATGCTTAAAATGTTTACAATATTGTTTTATTGTATGTTTATCAGATAAATCCAGCCATAGTGAGCATAAGAGACTTAGTTTCCCCAAGACCCTTTTACTCCACTACTTTTTTTTTATTAATATACCCTTTTTAATGCCAAATTATGACAAAATAACACCCATATAAACCTAGGTTTCTACAAGTTTGTAAAAAAAAAAAAAGGCAGCCTTACGAATTATTCTTTATTACGGTTTACCATCTGTACAGAGGCATGTTAATAGCTCACTGTGCTGTTTATATGTATGCAAAAGTAAATCCATCTGTTATCACACACACAATCACTCCTCAGTGATTCAACTCACTCTCACCTTTGCACCAAACCCTTAACACATATGCACATTCACAGACACGTACTCACAGATGCAGAAGTACACTTGAACACAAAAGGTGACAAAAACAGGCTGTTGACACCTAATATCTTGAGTATGCCAATCTGTATGTCACTTGCATCTGCCCGTATTCACATCAGGAAACAACGTGCCAGTACAACTTTGCCTGTACAATGTGCATTATTCTATAGTGGTTTGCTGCAAAGGTGAGAGCGAGTCTCAGTGATTGTGTGTGATAATAGACGGATATCTTTTTTCCATACATGTAAATAATAGAGTGAGCTTATATAGATACATATACATAACGATATTCGAAGTGAAATGGAAAACTGCAATACAGAACTCACGATTCGAATCGCGATACTCTCATTGCGTAACGAACACACGGCCCGGCCCGGCTCAGCCCGGCTCATTGGACCTCATGTCTTATGTGTACAGCCAGCCCATTCTCACCCCCAAGGCGTCACCTAACTGACGTCTTGGGAAGCATTTGACCATGCTTCAATATCTGACTCTTTAGGCGCCCTTTAGCGTCAGTAAGATGACGCCCTAGGATCGCGTGTACCCTACCCCCACCCCAGACCTAAACCTAACCGCGTCCTCTAACTGACGCTTTCCTTTAGCGTCAGTTAGATGACGCGGTAGGATCGCGTCATGTAAGTGACGCTAAAGGGCGCCTAAAACGTCAAATATTGAAGCATGGTCAAAGGTGACGCCTTGGGGTGAGAATGCGTTGGTACAGCACAAAACGAATTCAGTTTTGTAGCCTAACCACCATTAACACCAAATAACAAGCGCTTTGTTTTGTTTCTTGTTTTGTCTTTCAAATTCTGTCTATTTGATCACAAAATTCAAAACATAAATGGCGTTTTGGCGCTCTTTGATGTGGCGTGACAGATCGCTTTAGGCCTATAGGCTCCTCATTTAAAGTGGCAGCGTGCGATCATCTCTTCCTCAGTTACAGAATGGACACCTGAAGGTATGTTGAAAGATACAGCATACTTACTAAAAGGCATCAAAACTCGTGTAATCAAAGAGCTTGTCACTAGCATTATATTTACCTCAACAGGCAAGTGATTCAGTGTCCACAACTTTGGTTCCTATAAATGAACTCTTGTACTAAACAAATCCACTATGTTATATATTATATATAGTTTACTTAATCTGTTAATGATATCTTGATTATTTAATATGTTTAAAATATCTTGACAACTGTGTAAATTATTATATTTCAATAACAAATTAGAGTAAAAACACAAGTTAATGCAAAAACTGCCTTGTGTTCAGTTTCATACAATGAAATATTTCATACTGAGACGTCAAAACTGTGGGAAAACTGAACCGTCAGTTTTTTGTATCGTTACACCCCTAATATATATATATATATATATATATATATGCATACAGTTCTATATTATAAATGAAGCTTGATGAGATATTGCAATAAGAACAGTATGCTTTTAAGGTACCACAGTAATTCATATGCTAATGTTTTGTAATATGAATCCTAGTAATTATAAAATTGACCATTAAAAGGGCTATGTTTATCAGTGCTGGAATAAAGATGTGACTACTGATTAGCTATTATGGCATGTCACACTACTGCATGCATTGGTTTACTGCTCTTTAAGTGAACTGTTTATCATGTTTAACTGGAATGCTGCGCTTTAAAATAAACAATCACACAAATAATCCCCAGGCTCATTTTTCAACAAAAACAGTGGAACAACAACAGCATTGGTTTTTCAGGTCCGAAGGCTTAGAACTGTAGATTTAGCCTGGTGGTGGTAAACACAGCTGTACAACTGTCGGTCTAACCTGGAAAAGTGCCAGAATCAGGTAGCGAGTGTTTTGTCTGAGGGTGAAGGAACATCACTGCATTAATCCGCACCTGACACTAATACTTTTGTATGATTGACCTGAAAGCAGGACACTGGTCATTACGCGTGTGCAGCCATATGGCGTTAGTTGTTACCCTTTAGCCTTCAACAGGATTAGCTTCTGCTTTCTGGCACTGCTGGTTCTTCACAGATTTCTTAAGAGCAATAATTGCATGACAGTATTAACGTATTGAGACAGATTTAGTGAGCTGTGTGTGTCACAGTTAGAGGGCGGGGCATAATCCAGCTCGTGAGAGGAAATCAGGATACATAATCTACTGTAATCTACGAACAAAATAGCTGGACACAATGGTGGAAAACAGCAAATCTTGCTGGATATCATTTGATGTGTTTATGACACACAGATGCTAATGCTTGCTGAAATACACACAGGCCTCCTGCACACTTACTACATGTTTACTATGGACCCTTTTCACAGACTGATGACATGTTATTGCACATTTAACAAAGATTTATTTTGTTTAGATTCAAAAAATAATAATAATTTACATACATTTAAAACACTTTTCGCCTTATTCTCAATGTGATCAGGCACAGCCATTGTAACTTCTGGTTTCATCCACTTCTAGTTAATTTAGCTGTACAAAAACACCCTAATATTGCAAACTGTTACTCTTTATTCAAATTAACATATAATCAAAAACACTTTTTTATCGCTTAATTTTTTCAGTTAGTGATTTTTTTTTTTCAAAATATTCGAAAGTCACGTTCAGAGAAAATAGCTTAGTTCCACATTGAAAACTAAGGTGAAAACTTTGTTGTACCTTGGCATTACACTGGTGTGTGGGTTTTTCTAACACAACGATTGAGGAATTGATTGCAAATTTTACTGTTTTCTGACAACCATTATCAAAATTTTGTAATTTTATAATTGTTCCTCTTTTAGAAAAGGGTATATATATATTTTTTTCTTTAGCTATTGGAGCAAAAGGGAACATACACACACACACACAACAAGCACACACACACACAGCCTAAACCGAACCAGATGAATCATTCAATTGGAAAAGTGAGTCATTTATTAATATATATATATTGTCTCTTCATAAAACATTTTTAGGATTATGCTCTCAAATACATATTGTTTTATTGCCATGACATATTTCCAAAGCACTGCAGAATCTGTCTGTGGATTTCATACTTTATATCTTCAGAGTTTTCTCATAAGTCCTTTGAAGCGAAACAATCTTTGCACAAAACGAGGTGAGCTCATGTCCTCCTTAGCCTTTCAAACAGTTTAATCTCATACTTGTCACACACACACACACACACACACACACACTAACACACTCATTGCTGGGGCAACTCGTGACCCCCCTTCACTTTCTTCTGTATCCCAATCCTTTTCAATAGCCTGCCCCTGTAATGAACAAATCCACATTACTCTGGACTTGATCTCTGGCAAAATAATGCTGGAACAAACAATTTGGTTTGTCAACACCTTTCTGTGGACTCCTCCATCACTGTCAGGGGTCTAAATTTAAACAGCAAAGTGCATTTGACTGCTGGACCCCAGTCTGATTATCTTCCATGGCTCTGCCAATTGCCTTAGACAGACCGGCTAGCTGTGATTGCTAACCTGGCTTGAAAATACGCTCAGTCTGCCCACGGATTAACATGAATATTTTGATATAGATCGATAAGCAATCTCCACTCCATAAGAAATGCCAGCATCTTTCATTTGGCTGATCAAAGTAGAGAGGGACAGCTGGGTATTGTTTTCCAAGAGGTCGAAGAATGAAGGCGATTCTATGAGGACAGAGAGAGAGATCCAGATCTCTCTCTCTTTCTCTCTCTCTCTCTCTCTCTCTCTCTCCATTTCTGCCACTGCCTAATCGAGGAAACAATCTCGGCATCACACAATCCCATCTCTCAGGACAGGCTGGCGTAAACGAGGATGGCGGAACCCCCAACATCAGCGGGCCAAGTTCATTTGTTAAGCGTTTCGGCTTCAGCCTGCAGACGACCTTTCCGCTCAACACCGCTGACCCGGACGGAAAGGGGCAGGTCAGTTATCAGTGTGCTGGCCTGGTCCTCATCTGCGGAGCAGTAGATTTGGTGGATTGACCTTGACTGAGTTAATGGGGGTGGTGAGCGGGGGTCCTGAATGGAGACTGGTTAATAAGACAGCAAGCAACTGAGATCGTCTCTTGGGATGTGTGTGCAGCCGCTCCAAGACACATGAGCACCAGCGGGTCATTGAGAAAGATAGATTTGAGATATAATAGAACTACCAAATACATTTCATTACTACATTATTTCAATGGTAAAGTGAGAGCTGGGATAAGTGGAACACTCAATAAATGTTCAACTTGCATCTCACTCACAGGCTGTACATGGACATATATCTCAATCCACCACCTCCTCCCAGAACAATGGAGAGTAAAATGGTCTTTCTTTTAATTGGATTTTAAGAGTCTGATCTGAGACCATTATAAAAGCACATCCTGCACAATCTTAAAATATATGCAGGTTTGAGGGTGTGTATTGACTAATGTGTCTAACTATGTAAAATATTTTGACTAATGCAAGCTTGACTAATGTGACCTGCCAGAACTGACGCTATGTTTCATTTTCGATCAAATAAATTCAGTCTTGGTGAGCACAAGGCAAAAACATTAAAAAAAATATTTCCGACCCCAAATATTTAAAGGTGCTAGGTGTGTAACCAAAATATCTAACACAGTCTCATCCCAAGAAGTCATATAACTGACGTCTTGGGACGTCTTTTGACCATACGTCAACATCCGCCTTTTTAGGGTACACTTAAACGTCGGTTACATGACGATCCCGGGCCGTCATACAACTGACGCTTTACTTTTAACGTCGGTTAGGTGACGGGGTAGGTTTAGGTCTGGGGTAGGGTTAGGATCCGATAACGTCATCCAACCGACATTTAAGGGTACCCTAAAAAGGTGGATGTTGACATATGGTCAAAAAACGTCAGTTATATGATGTCTTGGGATAAGTCTGTGCTGGTAAAATAGAATTATTTACATCACAAAATATAATTCTTTTTTTATATGTTATACATATCACATATCTCATAGTTACAATTCTATACAATTGAGTTTTGGAATAAATGAACAAAAAACAAAAAGTGATACAAACATCCCTCCTCACCCATAAACTTTAGTTTTCAAACAGCAGATCTATAAATGCCAAGTGAAATAGCTAGTGAAACAGAGCCAACCATCACTCACAATCTTTTTTTTTTATCTTTGTTTCAAGTTTCTTTGTTTCAAGTCACTGTGTTCAATACACTTTTCAATGTACTTTATTTCAATAAACAAATCGGTTCTTAAAATTGTAATCTAAAAACGATTACATTCTAACATGCTACAAACTACTACTCCCTGACCTGACAGTAACCAGCACACCAGGAGAAATGAGGAGCTAGTGGTGGCCTCTGTCTCCAGAGATTTGAACCACGGCATGCACAGCACATTTCTGTAATTGTACCTGATTCATGTCTGATTCATTTAGAAGTTTAACTTCAGGGTAGCTCAAGGAAGGTGAAGTGAATAATCAGGATTAATTAGCAGACTATATAGATTAACACAATGCAGAATTTAGAGATTAACAGGGCAAATCCTTATGAACCGTCAGGTCTGGCAAAAAATCTAATCTGTAACTGCATCCACACGTTTTTCACTGGTCTCTGCCCTTCTCAATTTGTCCTTATCTTTACTAGGAGGAAAACACATTTAAAAAAAGAAAAAAAAAATTCAATTGTTGCGATATCCCAGGCAATCACATTAGTATTCATATTAGTACATCAATTACAGAAATGTTTCTCTCACCATTAGGTCATTTTAAATCTAAGAGGTCTGGATTAATTGCTGAACAAAATAATTTCTTTCAAAAATATTCTTACTGACACCAAACTTTTAAACAGTGGTAATATATATATATATATATATATATATATATATGTGTGTGTGTGTGTGTGTGTTTCTGTTTATATTACATTGTGTGGAACAAATGTCCCCACAAGTATAGTAAAACCTGAAAATCATCTATATTGTGGGGTCCAGCCAGCGGTCCCCATGAGGAAAACAGTGTATAAATCATACTAAGTGATGTTTTTTTGAATATGTAAAAATGCAGAATGTTTCCTGTGAGGGGTAGGTTTAGGGATAAGGGCAGGGTAAGGGGATAGAATATACAGTTTTTACAGTATAAAAACCATTACGCCTATGGAGAGTCCCCACAAAGATGTGTGTGTGTGTTTATGCATGTTTACACACTCACTTAAAAGATTATTAGGAACACCTCTCATTCTCATTCATGCAATTATCTAATCAATCAATCACATGGCAGTTGCTTCAATGGATGTAGGGGTGTGGTCCTGGTCAAGACAATCTCCTGAACTGAATGTCAGAATAGGAAAGAAAGGTGATTTAAGTTTTTCACAATCAGCTCAGTTACTGGGATTTTCACACACAACCATTTCTAGGGTTTACAAAAAATGGTGTGAAAAGGGAAAAACATCCAGAATGCGGCAGTCTTGTGGGCGAAAATGCCAGAGGTCAGAGGAGAATGGGCCGACTGATTCAAGTTGATAGAAGAGCAACTTTGATTGAAATAATCACTCGTTACAACCGAGGTAAAGCATTTGTGAAGCCACAACGCGCACAACCTAGAGGCGGACGGGGTACAACAGCAGAGACCACACTGGGTACCACTCATCTCCACTACAAATAGGAAAAAGAGGCTACAATTTGCAAGAGCAAACCAGAATTGGACACTTGAAGACTGCAAAAATGTTCTGGCCTGGTCTGATGAGTCTCGATTTCTGTTGAGACATTCAGATGGTAAACAGAATGAGAACATGGATCCACCATGCCTTGTTACCCCTGTGCAGGCTAGTGGTGGTGGTGTAACGTTGTGGCTGCATGTACCCATCCTCTGATGGCTATTTCCAGCAGGATAATGCACCATGTCACAAAGCTCGAATCATTTCAAATTGGTTTCTTGAACATGACAATGAGTTCACTGTACTAAAATGGCCCCCACCGTCACCAGATCTCAACCCAATAGAGTATCATTGGGATGTGGTGGAATGGGAGCTTCGTGCCCTGGATATGCCAAACACAGTATTTGTATGGTGTTTCTAATAATCCTTTAGGTGAGTGTATATATATATATAGTGCTTAGCATAAGTGAACACACCCATGCTGAAGTTGAAAAAAAAGAGGAATAAAAAAAAAATCATCTTTTGATTGTCCACACACACGCAAACACAAAAACAAACATACAGAGAGAAATGGAGAAATAACTAAGATGCTTACATGTACTTGTAATAAGTTACTTAGAGGTTATCTTAAACATCAAATATGGGAAGATTATGTTTATGAACATGCAACGAATAGAATGTCAAATAAACTTTTTGAAATGAAAATATTGTTCATTCCAAATGTTTTGCTTGTGGAAAAAAAAAAAAAAAAAAAAAATCAGTCCTTAGGGTTTCTACAAGCATGAGTTATGACAGAAATCTCCCACACAGTTGGTTATCAAGCTGTTTATGTTATTACTTCACAATGTTTCGGTTAGCATAACCTTGAAACGCTTTAGTTCAAGTGCATGGATGGGGCTGTTTTCATTCGCAGTACTCAAGTATGGCGATGACGCATCACCCCTTTCCCTGGACCAGACTTGGGTCAGATCTGTCATCCTTAGTCCTTCGGTCTCCCCTCATTGCACTCGTTCTCCTTTACTATGTGCTTCTGATGAAGTCTTTAACTTACACACTCTGTCTCTTTGCTTTCTCTCTTTCTACAGTCAGGGTGGCCTGCATAGCCTACATCTCTACTGAAACACTTTGTTTTCCTTATGTTTCAGTCTGGGAATAACCTGGCGTGTGTTATGCCATCAGGAGCACAAGACAAGATTATGAATCTGTGATGCACAGACAGACAAGGCCAAAACTGCACTTTTACACATTATTCACTTCCAACATCCTTGGACTGACAATGCCCACATGGAATTTCACATGATTAATGATAGGATTTGAAAAAATGGCGTTTGCAGATGCAGCCATTCAAAAGTTTGTGTCAGTATTTTATTTTTTTATTTATTAATTCAATATTATTACAAAAGACTTATATTTCAAACAAATGCTGTTCTTTGAAACTTTTAATTATCAGTTATCACAATACCACAAAAAAAATATGAATAATGATAAGAAATGTTTGTTGGGCACCAAATCAGCATGATTGCTAACTGCTAAAAATTCAGCTTGGCCAGGAATAAATTATACTTTAGAAATATTTTATTTTAAATTGTAATATTTCACAATATTACTGCTTTTACTGGATTTTTAATCAAATAAATGCCGCATAAGAACGAGGATATGGTTAAAAATATCTTACAGTTAGACACTTGAATGGTAGTGTATTCATTTCTAAGCATAAAAAAATCTCTACATTTGAACACTTCACATCTCAAATGGATAAAAGTTAACCAATATAACACATTTCTCCATATATAACATATTTCCACATGAAAGCAAGCATAGTAGCATATACTTCTACAAACAGAAAGAAGATACAGTTGCTGCCAGCTTAGGCTATAGCAACAGTATACTAAAGTTCTTTGTTGAAGCAATACATTGGTACATTGACAAAACAAGCGCAAATAGCCAGCAGTCATTACTAATCAATTTATTAGAAATTATATCACAAAAAAACGTTAGCATTTTATTTAAAATGTCTTTAAGGTAGATGACTTTTAGCTAACTGTACTAGGTGTCTTAAGACATTTGCAAAAGTAGCCCCCTGTAAGTCATTGAATAATTCACACGGTCAATATACAGATTCACATTTTCCATCAAGCAAAAGGAGAATAGATCTCCCACCGCTACCCAACTCACAATGCGATTGTTACAGATAGTTTATTCAGTCATGTATTGGCCTGATTTCTGGGGATCTGGAGAAAGATTTGGAGGAAGTCTGGGACTTAAATGATAGCAGAAGTGGTTTTGAGCCTTTTCAGGCCGAGATCAAATAGCACTTTCATTAGTTTAGTGCAGTGGCAGAGAACATTGATGAGTTGTCAGACTGCCTTTCCTTCAATAAGCTCCAAGGGCCTCTCAAAATCATCCTCACACTGAGCTGACGGGCTCTTGCATTCTCTCCTGCTTTCCCATTTTTGTTGATCTGCCTGCATTCTTCCTCAAACATTTTATTTTCTGTATGAATCCCACTATTATTATAAATAAACCAATCACACAAAGATCAAATAAAATTAGACAGGAGAGGTGTTCATAAAAGAAAGGACTGCCTTGTTCAACCTAACAGAATTGTTTCCAATTATGGCAACTTTAGCCTCATACTGTCTAGCAGCAAATGATATTGTGGAGTTATAGTATTGCATCCCTTCATGTAGGAAGAGGAGACAGCCAGTGTCCAATTCCTCTTGTTTTGATACAGTACAGCAAAACACTAAGGTTTCATGCCATCATCTAATAAGATAACAATCATACTTCAGCACTATATTTGAATAAATGACTCGCTGTGTATAACAACCCCCCTGAGTAAATTTATGAGCCTGTGACATGCCTTTGTAGTTGAAGTATACTTACAGTAAATATGATACATACTCAAGGACTAAAAGCTTTCCATAAAACTGTCATCAAAAGAACGTATTAACCCATCTTTGTTTACAAGGGGTGAGACGGGGGAAAAGACAATTTGGTGCAGCAGTCATAAAGCATTTTACTCTACTCTCTGCCAGACATGCACAAAGAGACACAGTACACGCTCATATGAATCTCGCACACACACACACACACACTTAAGGCTAAATCAAGAAGGAACAACAGCATTTAAGAAACAGTGTCAAATTTCTGGGTCATAAATACTCAGATTGATTTGACACCCCCCGGTTGGTTTCAGTCGGTGACTTCCATAGCCGTAAAGAAAAGTGGAAGCCATGTTAGTCCCGGGGGGTCCATAGTGGGAAAGCTGATAGCCCACAGTGGGTTTAAAAAAAAAAAAAAAAACAGCCAGCATTGTCAATATGGTCTCTCTTTCTCTACCCACACACACATTTTGATACAGGACAGACGCAGGAGTGGGGCACACCAAACATGTCCAGCTGTTCAAAGGATAGTGTTGTGTTGTGTGTGTGCACACTTAAAGCAGAGAGCAGAAAGGTTAAAAGGTTTCTACATTTCTATTATTAATAAATAGCAAATTTATCCATGTCAGACATAATTAGAGAGAAATGAATATTAAAGGAAATTAAAGTATAATGATAATTAATATTTCAAAATGACAGCTCCTCAAAATCCCAAAATGTGTTTCAAATCATCATCATCATAATAATAATACAATTATTATTACTTAATCAATATAAATCTATTAATATTATTATTGCAAGGTTCAGGTGAGTGGTTTTGAGGAGCTCTTCTGTTGCACAGTGATCAGTATTAATTAAAAAAAAAATCAATCCTTCTACCTGGGCAAATAGTACAATGAGGCCTAAGGCACCATCATCTGTCTTACTGCAGGTTACCATGACAATGACCTCTGACCGGACACTTCAGACATTTGTCAAATAAATATGGAGCCAACATCTATCTATCTATCTATCTATCTATCTATCTATCTATCTATCTATCTATCTATCTATCTATCTATCTATCTATCTATCTATCTATCTATCTATCTATCTATCTATCTATCTATCTATCTATCTATCTGCTGCTCTCTCTCCCTCTCATAGAGAGTATATATATAGATTATTAAATGTTGAAGTATTATGTACCATAAAATATTTATGAAATGCAAGAACTGTTTTTTTTTTTCTCTCTCTCTCTCTCTCCCTCTCAATTCAATTCAATTCAGAAAGCTTTATTGGCATGACAAAAAATACATTTTGTATTGCCAAAGCGTCAAAACAACATAGAAAATGATTTGGAACATTTAGTACACAAAATATTAAAACTGATATCATAAAACAATAATAATAAAATGAACAGATTAATAAATAAAATCTCTCTCTCTCTCTCTCTCTCTCTCTCTCAATCGGGTCTTCTCTCTTTCTCAACAGGTTTTTGATGAATGATAGCTGTAGGGTCAATGAGAAATCAGTGGAGAGCCCTAAATGCTTATACATGCTGCTGACTGGTGCAAATAGTCTTCTCGAGCACCATCACGTTTCAGGCCAGCTACCCTGGCTGTACTGCCACTATAAATCCACGAGCTGATTAAACAGTAAATTTAGCATGCCTATCAACTTACCATTAACCAGGTTGCTGCTTTCAAAAACATCATTAATCAAGCACCAGATATGGAGGAAAATATCAGTCATCGATCCTGTGCACTTATGACAGTTAACACTGCAGCATATTAGCATTGAGCGGCCGCTGATCTATCAATTACTGACCGACCGCACGCTTCGCCTGCCGCCCGCACTCATTCTAATTCTGCATTTCCCTCTTCGCTAATGCATTTCAACTGTTATCTCATAGGCTAATGAAAGCAAACAAATCAATAAATATAAATTATACATGCGAGGATGTACCGCTGCCAACATAAAGCCCCTAATTAATTGCACTTGATTAATTTATATACTTTAATTATCTCTCTAAGCTGCACAAGGCATAAATATCAGGACAATCTGCTTATTGCTATGTCAGTCATAAAACGGCAGACGCTAGGAAATGATTAGCACAGCCAGAATATCGTCACTGGGAAACACACAGTTGCTGACAGAAAAAAAGCCAAAGCACTGAATAATTTAAGGAAAGCAAAAGCAGCACAAAATGAGTGAAAGCCTGGAACAAGACCACTACTTTTATTTTATGCATCCTGACTTTAATATGGTAAGTGATTCGCTACTGCATGTTGCTGCAAACAACATGGACAACAAGTCAAATTTTTATTTCTGAATTTCTTTTCAGTCTCTCAAACTAGTCAAACACATTCCCTTTGTTATTATGTTGTATATTTTAACATGCACTAATAATAAAACAAATATTTTACTTAATTTCTCTTTTGGAAAAAAATGGGTTTGCAGCGATGCCATACAAGAACAATTTTCATTCCCCAAAATAATCTTTCGTTGACCTTTTTTTTTTTTTCTTAGAACATTTCAAAAATCTAAAGAAACTTTTGTGTAATGGAAAGTTTCCATGTATGTTAAAGATTAATCATGCAACCATCAATGCCAATAAAGAACCTTTATTTATTAAGAATGTGGTAATTTAAATGAAATTGTCATTTTTACCACTTGAGGGAATATATTAAGTTGAACTTATGAGCCTGTCATGTGGTAGTGGCCTTATTAATCGAAGATAGAGAGAATGAGTGTGAAAAAGTGCAAAAAGAGTTTCAGGAAGGTGGAAGAGGAGTTACGTCCTGATGCCTGTTAATTACGGTTTTTATAACAATTAGCCCAACAGGGAGCATGACAGAATAATTATGGTATCCGTGGTTACAGTGGAACATTAATGTGTCCAGGTACAGTAAATATGTCGGAACCTGAGGTGACGCGACCTTGCGCCCCTCACAGCCTGATGTGTGCTGAATGTCTGCCCTTGTGAAATTGTGCCCTAATGGGCTTTCGAAAATTACAGTGTCTGTCATGGGTTTTCTCTTTTTAAACAAAGCACTTGTTTTTTTTTTTAAGGTTTGCACCTAATTATACATCTTCAGCAAATGTATTTGTGAGTTACAGAGACTGTTGATGTGTCCATAGTTTAAGCTTCAGACCTCCAGCATACCAGCTTGCTTGGACTTTATGAAGTAACAGAAGCCGGAGTAGTGTGTTGTATAGGTGCTTGCAGACAAAACAATTGGAGCACATAAATGCCAGACTGTACGTAAAACACCTGAGAGAATTTGGCCGAAACATCAAAGACACTCATTTGTTAGCGTGCCAGTGACTACAGAGAGAATAGAGCTCCTTGTCTCTTTTCTGATCCAAATAGAAACAACTCCACAATAGAACTATGCATGTTTTCAACATATATAATAATATGAACTATCGCGCAAAAGTTTGGGATCGGTACGATGTTTTAATGTTTATGAAGGGAGTCTCTAATGCTCACCAAGGAAACATTTATTTTTATAAAAAATACAGAAAAAAGAAAAAACAGTAATACTTTGAAATATCATTATTTTTTAAATCTATTTTTTTATTTCATTGCATGATTTAATCATTTAAAACATGATTTATTCCCTTGATGATGATAAAGCTCAATTTTTAGCAGCCATTACTCCAGTCGTGTGAACAAAATTATTCTAATATGCTATTCTAATTATTGTACTTTTTCTTTGTGGAAAAAGTGAAAACGTTTTTTTTTTTTTTTGGGGAAATTAAGTTCAAAAGAGCAGCATTTAATTGAAAGAGATTTTTTTTTTTTTTGGTAACAATTGTGTCACTTTTAATGAATTTAAAGCATATTTGCTGAATAGAAGTATTAATTTCTCTCTCTCTCAAAACTATAAAATAATAATAATTTTAGTTATCAAGTCTATTGAAAATATGTACACAAATGATGTTTTACAGGATAAATGGAGTATCCTTTAACACACTTAGAGGCGTTGTTTATAGGTAAAATTCAATTAGTTCAACACTAAGCCGAAATATAAACATAAATACTGTCAGCCAATTTAAATAAACAGCTGGAATCAGTGCATCTGGGGTACTACTAATCATGCTGTTTCAGAGATCAGCACACACATAAACAAAATAATTCACAAGTGGATTTAACACATTATGAACAAGAAAAAAATAAAATAAAATAACGCCACTATGATGCTTTTGAAAGCAGGCAAAAAAATACTTCCGTCGGCCAAACTTCTCTTTTGTTTACATAAACATGTTCTTCCGACAGGCCGAGTGTGTTAATCATCCTGATATGATACAGTCACTGTTAAGCATAATGACGCTCTGCTCTGTCTCATTTAGTACTGGTGATCAATCAGACACTCATTTAGCTTTAATTCATGTAGATGCACACCTAATACTCATTACAAAGACACAATTTCCCCCAGTCACAGCAGATTAATGATAGCCCATCTCCCAGTGTGTCCTGCATCCCGTGTGTGTGTGAGAGAGAGAGTGTGTGTGTATAGATAGATGACTCTCTCTCTCTCAGGAAGAACAGACTGACTTTACCTAAAGACATGTTTTATGACAAATGGTCTGACACACCATAACTTCATCAGAGAAGACAAGACAATGAGAATCTGAAACAAGCTTGTTTTATTCTACTTTTTAAAAATACATCAATCTACAGATTTTTTTGGCCTTCAAATTCCAATGTTTTATAAATTAGCGAGTTTATTAGGTTGAATACTTACAGTGGGATAAAGCTAAAAGTTCAAGCAGTAAATACATTTCCATTCATATGATTCATTGAAAGAAATCTATTATGCTTACCAAGACACCATGATCAAAAATACAGTAAAAACTGTAACACCGTGAAACATTATGCTAAATTAAAATACAATATATCTTTAAATGTAATTTATTCCTGTGACGGCAAAGCTGAATTTTCAGCATCATTATTAATGTAAATGTAATGTTCAGGATCTTTGAAGCATATACAGTTTAGAAATATTTTGTAACATTGTAAAATTATTTATTTTTATCAATTTAGTGTGTGTGTGTGTGTGTGTGTGTGCAACCCGATCTTGCTATATGCATCTCTATAGTACGCAGTGTTTATCACACAAAAATTAGTTTTTACGTGCATAGGATATGCATGGGTTGGTTAGGGTAGGTTTAGTAGTGGTGTGGGGTGCGTGCATATTACACGCAAATTAACTGCATATTAAATGCAATACACACACACACAATTTAGAAATCTGTACAATACACACACACACTGTATAGAAGACAGGACAAGACAAGAAAACTACCAAGCCTAGTTGAATTATTACGAGCCATCACAACAATCCTGTACAAGGCCATACATGCACACGGCCCGCGTGTGTGTGTATGTGTGTGTGGCATTGACCTTTTTTGGTAAAACTCATCAGTCTTCGGTCAGTCGTCTTTTACCTACAGTAATTATACCCTACGGAAGCCCACACAGGGACAAATGGAGCGGTTCATACCTCAGAACTGGTCACATCTCCTCCGCTGATCCATTCACGGGGAGTTCACTGGCATAGAAAACCCTCTTCCCGGCCCTTCAACCGGGTAGGCTTGGGTAGAAAAAAAAAAAAAAAACCTACCTCCACAAAGCATGGCACAGGAAGTACCCACACACAGTGTGGCACAGCACTGGCTGCCTCACACATGCAGTGGCACTTATACCCCTCAGCTTCAAAGGCAGATGAACTAGAAAACAGTTTGGTATTTTTCCACTTAAACAGAGGCTTTTAAAAGAAAGAAATCGAAATTTACTCGAATGAATGGAAATATCTGGCATAATAAAGCAGAGCTTTTTGTTATGAATTCAAACACATTAATGTCTGGACTCTTTCAACATTAATTTCTGAAATAACATACAAGCTTTGTTATTACAGGTTATGGGATATTCAGCATCAGTCAATCACTTGAAAAACACAACGTTTGGAAGTAAATCATAGAGGAGAGATATCCAAAAAATCCATGAAAGTCTTGTGTTAATAGAGACCCTATTCAATCTTTTTCCTGCGTGTTTGTGTGTACTGTACGTGTGCATTACATTGCTGCCTCGCAGCGTGAGCGTGGAGCGTGGCTGAGTGGGGATTAACTCTGAACACTGCCAGAATAAAGCATGTGTGTGTCCTCGGAAACACTAACACAAGCAAACCACGTCCCACTGCCCCCGTAGACACAAACAAAGTCATCCTAGAGAGGGAAACCTCACCTCTGAGGATCCTCATCCAACCCCTCTTCCCACAGTTCTCCTGCATTATTCACTGAAAGACACACACAGACAGTATTATTCAGGAATTCCTGTCTCAGAGACTCCCAACCTGTGGCCCACGCTATGGGGAGAGCGAAGAAGACATGCGAGACAGAGAGAGAGAGAGAGAGAGAGAGAGAGAGAGTCCGGTACGGTGGGCAACAACAATTATGATAATTGCCAGGGCACTCAGCTGAAGGATCAATCAGCTGTGATTACAAACCCTCCTGCATGATCAAATATTAATCTGCTGTACCTTCAGTCTGACCTGCCAGCACAGAGCCTCTTACCGACTTATGCATTAAGCGATTTGCACAAGCTGAACTCATAGCACCTAATAATATTGGACATGCAAGTCAGGGCATTAAAGGGATCTTCCAGGAACTGAATTGACTTACAATAAACAGTGTAAAAATAGTCCAACATAACAACCAGGATAAACCTTATATGACAGTCCAATTATATTCAACAAGGTATGACTGTATAAACCAATTAGGGCAAATTCCACGAGCCACCTGATGGATTTTGTCCTTGCTATGTCCAGGAGAGATGTTGCTGAAAAGTCAAAAGACAGAAAGGACAGCATTTAAGTATACAGATGCAATACGGCAAAAGATACAATTTTTGTCTTTTCTCATTTCGGAGAATATTAAGATAAATATCCTGCGGTCATTTGTTTATAGATACACATATTAAAAAAAAAAAAAACATTCAAATTCTGCAAAATGACAACACTATGATATTAAAGTAATCTACAAAAATTACAGTGTTAATTATATAATTATATAATCAGTGTTATATTATTATATCATCAGTTTTACTAAAATTACAAGTGTTTATATTATACAGTAGCAGTTGATATACAAGATATCGTAATATATAAGATAATATAATAGTATTTATTAACATATTATATTAAAAGCCAGGAATAAGGACAACTAGATGATCTTGAATATTTAATATTAGTTTTATTATACTAAAAGAAATAATGATAACACAATGATCTTGCATATTTCATGTTTTAACATGAAATATAAATCTTTAATTGAAACCAGACTACTAGAGTACAGTGACATTAATGTAGACCCAGAGAAGGGAATTAATATATATAACAAAAAAAAGATTGATTGACTCTTGCAAGGCATCCCATAGACTTAATCTCAATTTAATCACCATTTGATTTGCATTTAACATGTGCGTTGATATGATAATCCATTCTGACTGGAATATTCACATCAAACAGGACAATGATTGAATTAATAGCCACATTAATTACTTTGTATGCAGACGTGAATTAAAAGACAAGTGTCTGTTTCTTTTGTGGCAGACAGCAAATGGTGGTTAACGGGATTAATATGACATTAAATCAACTCAGACACTCGACATTTAATAACACAAAACAGCTTGTGGAAATCATAGGATTATTCCACGGGATTATAACAATGCCCCCCACCGGCACAGACCTGAGAGCAGATAGGGACTACAGATTACCTAATCTACTTACATCTACAAAGCATATTTAAGTCAATATATATTTTTGAATTACACAGATAAGGCTTATTCGGCGATCATAATCTTATTTGAAACCATATTGTTTGGTCTGTTGGGTATTAGGAATAACAGATGTCATGGTTGGGCTCCAGTAAACACTATTTGCGCTGCGATAGTTTGTGTAGATGAATCGGAGTGCTGAAATCTGGTTAAAAAAGTAGAAACAGTGTGAAATGAAGATGCTGTATTACTTTGAAATAAAGTGCTTAAGCCTTTGAAAAATTACAGAGACATTTATGAATGGCATTTTCTGGGCTGACTGATGTAGTAAAAACTATTGCAGTAGGACACACATAAAATCATCTACAGTATTTAATGCCCCACTTTTAATACTACTGTTATTTTAGATATAATATGTATATTTTAGCATAATCCGTTTTATTATCCACACAGGTGACATTTAATATTTTTTCAAGAAATTAGGGGGGGAAAGTGTTTAATCTCTTATACTAGCATGTCTAATTTTAGGCCTTTGTTCAGAAAATGAATCTCACTAATAATAGATTAACCCAAATGCTGGTTAGGGGCTAAAGGAACTCTCAGCAGGGAAAACTTGGCAGTGTCAGGTACTGAAACGCTGTAGCAGCCCAGTGAGAGAATGTGTGTAAATGCTCTGTCGTAAACAGGGGGGGGAGATGGTCTGCTCTTTGAGACACAGCCATGTACAAACAAGAGCCCAAATGTAAACCAGACTATAACAGTGAAACCCAGACCCCACCAGATCCTTTTCCAAATAAATGAGAGAAAGTAAAGGGAGGCAGCGTTTATTTGGCATTTCGACTGAAATTTTAGTAATTCTGGTCCCTCAAATAAATATCACATGATATTTAAAGGGTTCAGATTCTACGGTACAGTAGTCTCAAACAATTACTGTATTGACCTCACAACACGGCAGTTTTGTATGTTGGCATATGTTGGATTTAAATATACTAAAACAGGCACAGCATTCAGCAACCAATAAAAATGAATGCGCAGCAATTAGCTTGCTGAAACTAGCCCAGAGAAATATCAAACCATTCCATAGCTCACAAAGAACACACTTACATGACATGTATATTTCAGATAAATTACTGCTCCCTTTCAGGGCAGCTTTGAGAACACACACACACGTTAAAATTATACTAATTGTTAGGACAAATTTGACAAATAAAAAAACTTTTTTTTTTTTTTTTTTAAGTTTCACATTTAGACACACAATTTGCAGTGCGCAATTTAAAAAAAAAATAACTAAAATAAAATTTGATTTGGAAATTATTATTAGTAGTTTGTTTAGGCAACATGATGGTATTATAAGTGTGAAAATAGGCGACATCAAAAGATGTTCTGGAATATAGTTTAAGACAATTATGGCACACAAAAACCTGTGGTGAGCAAAAGGATTGTATAGGATTATTACAATCCTACAGCTTTGTTTGTCTGTGAAAGGTTACAGAAGGACGAGCCATAAAGAGTTTTGGATTAGTTCTAACTGAGGAATAATTACAGTACAACCTAAGTGTATGTTAATAAACTAAAGTGACGCTTTATTTTACAGCGCCATAGTTACATGTAGTTACTATAGTAATAACACTAAATTATTCATAATTATATGCAACTAACCCTAAACCAAACCCTAAAATCTAACCCTATATTAAGTACGTGTAGTTAATTATTATTACTTCTCAGTACTTAAATGTATAATTGCACTGTAACGCCGAAACCTTAAAATTAAGTGTAATAAAGTGTAATCTATTCAAATGCATCATCAATGCTTGAATTTGATAATCCTGAGTCCAGCGATGTTAAGATAATATTAATCACATAAAAAAAAGTACAAAATTGACATTTTGTTTGAAATATGTTGTATTTAAATGACAAATAATATTATTTAATTCTTATACTGATTTTAAATATCAGATAATGTTTAATTATAGTAAATGTATATATCACACATTTGTAAATACAATTAGTTTTAGCTTAAGTGTAATTGTGTCAAAAGGGTGGCGGTCTGTCCTTGAGCAATCCACACAGTTTCTTTACACATCATGGTCACAACGTAAGAACAGATGAAGTTGCTCATCTCCTACACGGCATTAGCTGAGCTCATGTTAGGGTCAAAGGTCAATGGTACAGACCAAGATCCTCTCCCCTTGTCTCTCCTCTCCCCCTATTCCTTCACTAATTGTACAATTGGATTAGCGCAGAGCCTTCCCCCAATAATAGAGCTCCCCCAGATTTAATATGGCGGTGGAATCTGGTATATGAGATAATTTAGATAGAAAACTCATGACTGGAGACTTGTGACATCTAATTCTAGACAAAGCTACTGACACGCATGTGTGTGTGTGTGTGTGTGTGTGTGTGTGTGTGTGTGTACCCTCTCAGCCATAAGACTTCCAGCACACCTGAACACACAGTTTAAGACAGGAAAATTATGCAGACTGTTGAGCACCATTTTCACTGCAATAAGAGCCAAAAGAACTTTAAGAATCTCTTCCAATTAACTTCATGAAAATGACTACACTGTGTAATGACAACTTCCCCCCTAATTGTAACTTTAAAATAGAGTCGCAGTGCTCCAAAGATACACACCATTAGCTGTCAGCTAAGAGAAAAGTGGTGACAGAACCGCCACACAATCAACAGTTATAAGACAGCCAAACTGAATAGACTCTCTTCTGAACCCAGTGAGTGAGAGATTGCTTTTAAACTGTTAACATCATTGTCAACATGTAGATGAATGTCAAGAGAGGTTGTCACAAAACATACAAACACACACCGGCATACGAACGGAGTGATGTTGATATTGTATTTGGCAAAAGCTGCTGCACATCTGAATTTAGTCACGGTTTTGATCAGTTACATTTAATTATACGTAGATTTGTACAATAATTAAAGTTTCGACATATTAAATGTTAATCTTTAAGACATTATATTACACATCATAATGTTTAATTGAAATGTTATAAATTTCTTGTTTGAAAGCATTTCACAATAAATGTTAATAAAAACATAATTGATATTGAGGATCATTTATTTATTTCTCCCAAATATAGTTTTTTTTTTTTCACACCTGTTCATGAAGTCATGGTAACCCATGGTATCCCATCTAACATGTCAATTCACCCCTAACTTTTTGTGTGAGTGAGAGAAAATGTATTCTCTTTTCTGTTTTTCTATCTCTGAAATTGAAAAGACAAGTATTTGTATCTTGTCAAACTATATATAAATTACTATAAAACACCATTCAGTCATCCAAACTCAAAACATACAAATGCAGCCTTTTACCTGGGTAATAATAATAATAATAATATTGATGGCAGATGATTTACAGACAAAAAGCTATGTTGATGATAATATATGATAAAAACAAAGTTACAAATAATATGATCAATAAAAATAATAATAGTAGTAGAGGTCATCTTCAATGAGTAGGCCTCATACCGAACTGTTCCCTGGCACACTACAATCAGTAAAGACACTAAACAAATACACACCTCTCTCCTCTGAATACTGAGAACTCCATGATACCGGTGCTTCCCGCCGCATCACTGCTCGACTGCCCCTCACTCTCTCCGAGCCCAACAACAATTTCTTTTCTTCACTCTCGCTCTCTTTCCTTTCTCTTTCTATCTCTTTGCTAGAGTCAGTGTCACAGAACAAGACTTCAAATGCTGCAGCATTAAACACGGCACACAAGAGAGGGGGAGAAAGAGCGTGTGAGAAGAAAAAGAAGAGCAAAAGTCAGAAAACCGCTAAATGTTGTGGCCGGTAATCACTTTTTTTTTTTTTTTTTTTACTTTTTTTAATCAATTTTATAAATTATACCAAAGCAAAAGCAAGAAATCTCTACTTATTTCAACAAACACTAAGTCAGGAACCAACCACAAACTTATGTATTAATATAAATTTTAAATATGTAATAATATCTTTCACTTCCCTAATCAGGGTATACTGTACGCCACTCTGTGTCCATTTGTGTGTCTGTGTGTGTGTTTGAGAGAGAGAGAGAATGTGTGTGTGTGTGTGTGTTTGAGAGAGAGAGAGAGAGAGAGTACCAGGAAGCTGTATGAAGCTTGATCTGTTCTTGTTTCATAGTTAAGATGCAGCAGTGCCACCTTCTGGTAAGAAAAAGTATGAGGAAAACAAGACACCAGAGGAGGAGATAAACTGTAAGGAACTAGAAGGCAGAAAAAAAGTGTGAACAATAAAAAAAAATGATAAAAAAAAACCTTTACTGTGATTACATTAAATGATACTCTTCCTCATTCTCATCATTGCGTAATGAAAACAGAATGCTTACCTAAACCTCACCAAGCCATGTATTCATATTTCCCTGCCTCCCCCTCTCTATTCCAGCTGTGGTTAGAATAGAGGGATGTAAATAATCATCTGTGTGTCTCACCCCCATTTCCTACAGAGGATCTCCTGCCCTCTAATAACAACTTAATCAGTGTGATTACACATTCATCACCGCGTGTGTGTATGTGTGTGTGTATACACGTGTGTGTTGGGGTGTGTGTGTGCGTTTGGGGGGGGGGTTGTTTTAGTTGGGAAATGAAATATTTGGGACCAGGTCCTATGGCCTGAGAGAGGACAGCAAGTCACACGGCAGCTGTATAAACACTCGCAATGTTATGCGGACAGGTAGAAAAAAAGACTCCAAATCTGCAACAGCCTAAAACCATCAAGGTGCTACGGAAAAGAATGAATGGACGAGTCATATTAAAAACATTAATGATTAATTATTGAAAATACGACAGTAATGGTGTTGCCATGGCTAACAAGGAATCCATAATAAAGTTGAGCAATGGCACTTTTCATGCTTGAATGAGAGTGAATGCATTCACTTTGGAATATGAGAACTTTGCACGCAAGTCAGTCACATTCACACACACACAAACTGCAACTGCTGTGAGGATGTTTCTTGCAGTGGTGTAGAAGGTAGAAAAAAAAAAAAAAACTACCAGACCAGAAAAATTCAGCATTACTTTGTATCTATTCATTGCCTTTCTGAGCAGAGAGAGAGATTTATAAACCATTAATGACAATCCAGATAATGTTTATGTAGAACAAAGTAGCCAAAAAATAAAATAATAATAATAAATTCAGATGGCGGAAAAGATTATTGTTGCTCTTGTAAAGAATTCAGTTCATCAACATAATGACATAATTTTAAAAAATGTATGTTGTTAATTTGTCTTGAATTAATTAACACTTTACAGAATTTTCTTCATATGCTCAAAAATAAGAACTGAAATGACATAATTAGCTAAGAAGTGAAAATGGTTTCAAATTCCCATGACGTGTTTTTAACTGCAAGGGGGAAAAAAAGCATCAGCACCTATGCTGTTATTTATACTACTTGGGAAAAAAAGGGTTACGCTGACAACAACCTAGGTTTAAAAACTTTTTAATCATTGCTGTATAAATCACATGCATATTAATTATGCAAAATAATTATGCAAATGTTTTCCAGGGCTGTGTGTTCACAGCCTCACACCTTTAAATAAATATATTAGAGGCCTTTTTGCATATGAAAGGTGAGAGATATTCAAGCGAGATGGAGGTGTGGGTACGACGCCAGCTATAAAGCTTTAAAAATGATTTTCCCTCTTTATACAGTCACACCTGTTGAGATGAGACTAGTTCAGGAAGGCAGTGTGAACCATATCTTGGCAAGTAGAGCACCAAGATATATCGGAAATAATCTCAACAACTTGCCATGTGTAAGAATTAGGTTGCACAAAAAGTGAAGGAAAAAGATCATGCACAACTTTCCATTGCATCGATGCAGCTTGGAAGTTGTTGTCTTTCTTTGGAAAGGTACAAACACCTCACCGATCTTTATCTTAACATTAATTCAAAACAACTTCAGTTCAATCACAATTGTTCAAGCACACGGAAGCTAAAATCAAGAATGATTGACTTTTGCTTGTCGTTCTGCTTGCTTTTTGCTTACTATCACTTCCTTCAGCATAGATCTGTGTGCTCTAATCATCCTTTATTGAAGCCTCTCCCTCTGCAGGCTTTTCAAACCCTCGTCAGCAGTAATGGCCACATATTGTTTCTGTGAGTGTGAATTGATTTATATCAGCAGTAAAGCATCCCCAGACATGCAGAGAGGGTCATTGGAACCCAATAGCAATTATATGTGTTAGTCTGAACAGAGAAGGCCGGGGAAAAAGTCGGATCAATACTGCCAGCAAAGGTCAGGAAGATCCAGGCAACAAGGAACAACAAGGAAAACACTGTGTGTGTGTGTGTGTGTGTGTGTGTTACACAGTCTATATGTGTGGAAAAAAAAAATATTTGAAAAACCCAAGAATCAACTTCGTATTTCTGTGTAAATCCATACTTGCGTAAATCGGCATTGGATTCAATTCAAATATTTGCATATGAAAGGTTTCATGAATGATTTATGATGACGTTCGTTCAGCTCCTTATTCTATTCATCTGAAGTTTTCTTTCTTTCTTTACATCCAGTTCAAACCAGTGCCAGATCTCGGTCTTTACTCTGCATGTGTATGTGTGTGCTCGAGTCTCTAAGGAGGGTTTGAATCCATATTAATTTCCTCTCTGGCAGTTATGTGCTTTTGTATGAACTGTGGGGTTTCACTTCTAATCTGTCAGTAATTCAGTAACGTGTAAACTAATTATGCCACACATATTTATGTAATTGGTTCGGGGGCTTGGAAAAAAATCAATTTGTTGGTAGAGGATGCATTAAAGAGAATGGAGTTATTATAATCATATGTCAAATGCTGATTATGTTATGAAAGTAAAAAGTGGATGTCAGCCACAGGTCAATACAGGGGCCCCCTGGCTCCATAAAAAACCCACACAAGTGCGTTCAATAATGGTAAGAGTGCACACACACACAACTATTAACTCTTATTCACTTTCTCATACACACAAACACAGATCATTGTACTCTCTCTGGGGCACGGATGGTATTGATATTGCTTCACATAAAAAGCAATTCTGAAAAGTTTGATCTAGTGTTTAGGATTAGCAGGGCTCGTGATATCAGTAAAATGATTCCAAGTGGAGGAAAATGCACACACCCAGACACACATACTGTGTCTTGAGTTAGCATGGAACATTATCCGCAACATGATCAATAAGGAGCAATAGCCAATCAGGGACTAAAGATGCTATAGAAAAGAGTGACAGAGAGCGAGAGAGCTGGGAGGAGAGAGAGAGAAAGTGATAGCTTATTGTTTCATGCCGATCTATGATTAAAAAAAAAAAATCTCAAAATAATTTCTGGGCAAAACAAACTCAGTCAAATCATAATGTATAACCTTCAATTAAAGAGTTTTCAATTTAAGAGTAAACTGATTTTGTTTTCTTCCAAATATTAGTCTGAATGATTGAATGTGCTGTCAGAATCATCATCTTGATCAGTTGCCTTAATCATTTCTGACCCTGATCAATTTAATCAATAGTAAATATATAAATAATGTCATGTAATGTAAAAGACAATTTAACCACAGTGCAAATAAACATTGACAGATTAGTTGCAGCTATTGCAAAACATTTACACGCATCTGTGTGAACTATTCTACATAAACTAAGCAAGAAAGGAGAATAATGAAGTAGATTGCAATTCAAAATTCACTCACTTGTTTCATGCGAGAAAGAGGTAAAACACTGAATGTTCCCTAAGCCCTATTAAACGATGTAAAAAAGAGTGAGAGATAAAGTATTAAAATGTAATATTAGGATTGAATGTTAAAGTCTACAAAGTCACACTGGATGCAATGTATGTGAACGACTGCATTACGCTCATCAAGCATCCTCTGCTGATCTGGTAACAATTACAGCTGTCAAGGTTTATGATTGATAACCTTTGTTTACAGTGTTTAAAGAGGGGGCAGATTTCAAAACATCATTTCCCTGAGCACATAAATAACCGAGACTTAAATTGACCCCTCATCCGCAGAAAGGCATACTACGCCTGTCCCAAAAATGTTCGACAATCAAACAACAATAACAGTTTCCATCTTCAGCATGAAATTATGTCCATTTTAAATCCCCAGTAATACATCTTCAGCTGACAGCTCTCAGCCAGCTGTAACGAGTGCAGACGTAAATACAGGACGTAGCTTTACACTGTATCCTCATCTAGAAGCCTGCGCTGATTACTAATGTCTAGATTTCCATCTAGATGTTGCCGACGATGATTGCTGGTGTCTGACTCTGTATTACACAGCAGGAAAGGGAAAATAGGTGTTAGTATGCGATATGATTATGAAGACACTGAGGATTATGTATTATATCGTCTATATTTAATTACAAGCATTTTGCATGTGATTAAATGCTAGACTATTGTGATTAAATTCACATTTATTATACAAATTAAAGGAAAGGTGAAGAATTACAGTAAAAAAAAAAACTTTGACTAAACGCACAGAATAAAATGTCTAAGGTGGTCCGACAGGCTGCCTGTAGCTCGTGCAGCCAACAGCAGAGCGGATGTAAGTCAATATGGGCTCATATGGCACGCTGGAGGCACAGAGACTGGAGTCTACAGACCGACAATCTTCATCTGAACATCACTGGCTCCAGATATGGATTTGAAACCGCCAGTGGGAACTCACACTCCATAACAGAAACTTCCTGGCTCTGTGTGTCCCTCCTCTTCGGTGGCTCACCTCCCGACCAATTTCTGTCACATCTATCTCTCTTTCACTCAAAAGACGTCTTTCTTCTTGTTTTATGGATTACACTGCATCAGCACTAATGTGTCTTTTCATTAATTATGGATGCAATTTTGTGCCCTTGTCCAACCTCTATTTATTCAAAAGGAGAACAGCATCTGAAGAAAGAGGAAAGCGGAAAAGTGTAATCTCCTGCCACACCTTTTACACATTCATAGCTTAGGTCTCATTATTCACATGGGCCTGACACTCAGCAAACACACACAGCCCATCTGCCGTGAGAAACCCCTTCTAATGAATTCACCTGTCCTGGGAGCAGAGTAGTGGCCGCGGTCTGATCCGGGAGGCTCAACATAAATGGCGATCCAAATCCATACAGATCCTGCGGAACGGAATGGATAGCGGAGGTCCATGTTGGGAATATGTGCTTTAGGGTTAGCAGGGCATCTTAAAGTAGCTTTTTTTTCTCCCACAGGCACACACACACGGTTCCCTTATTTCTTTCAAAAGCCCTCTCCTGTTAAACAAATTGCTGGTACAGGGATGTGTAGTCTGGGTTAGCTGATCAGGCTTTGATGTGAACAAGTCAGTAAGAGGTCATCTGTCTCTGAAAGCACTGCCGAGGGCTCCAGCGAGCTAATATACTTGGCATGGGCACAAGTAGAAGACAGAGAGAGAAAGATAGGTATATAGATAGACAGTGAGGAAAAAAGAATGAGAAAGAGAAGGGGAAGGAGGTATGAGGTATATAAAAAAAACAGGGCTTGTATGGCAGAGGATAAAATATATAAAATAATTAGTAACTGCAGAACATTTTAGTTTTATTAAGCATTGAATTTATAAAATATGTTCAATAATAAATTGTTATAAAAAACAATCTTGTTACTATATTTATTATTGTTTAATTATTGAATTTTCTCTACCATGCAATGTGTGTCAAGATCTGAATTTTGCCTTTAAAATGTAATGAGACATGGAAGGAATAGTCCATTATCCCCACTGAAAAGACAAGCATGCAGCATGAATTTCCATGCTGGTCAAAATGGTTTATGTGGTCTTGCTTAGTAGCCCATTTCTTTCCCAAGACAGTTGACCAAGAGGTCTTGCTGGCCTAATGGAGAGGCCCAATGGGAGAGTTTGCATCTCACGGACTATTCAACGGGAATGTTTGTGTGTGTGTTTGTGGGTGGGGGTGGAAAGGGTTTGTCCACTCATTAATGTCTCCTTGTCAGTCACATGGATGATGATTATGCCAATTAATCTTGCTTGAACTATACTGCTGAGACAACATATGGTCATAATTACCATTTTATCCCGAAATCTTCAGCTGCCTCTCACCATCTCACCAAAGAAGTTAAAAACTTATAACGGGAAGCATTTATCAAACACACTCGTTCCGTCTCTCCCATCATACACACATAAAACACCTTCATCTCACACCCGCCTGATGTCTTGGTTCATGCTGTGCGTGCTAGGCTGACTCACACACATACAGACATGGAGCCTCGCACCGTTTCAGCAGGCAGCAACAGGAAAGTAGGAGATGGGGATTTTAGTGACTCATTAATTCCACCTAATTATTCTCCATGACATCCATTTCTGACATTTCCTCTTAGTGTTACAACTCACTGACCTTAAACGTGAGCCCAGCGCTAACGGCTTTCTACAGAGCTCAATCCTGTGCTAAATGTGCTCTGATCCAACAAACACAGTGTTGACCATTAAAAGCATTGTGTGCCTTATAAAAGACATGTCATGATGGCCAAATAGTCCCCCAATGACTAACTAATCAATTAGTGAGATCCACAATTTTTTTCTAAATCAGTTTTTTTTTTTTCCAGCTTTGGGAGTAGGGGTGTCACAATATACCGATATAACTGTGGAATTAAATACATATTGATATGTAAACATTTTGTAACAAAATATACAAAAGAAAACTTTCACAGTTTGATATATTTCCTGTAGTTGTATACTTACAATATCCCAAAAGTTCAAAAGATTGGAGGACTGGAAGGCTGGCTGGCCACAGTGGACAAGTCAGGCCTACCTGGCAAGTTCAAGGCTTGGATTTACCAACATGGCATCCTCCCACAGATACTCTGGCCCCTCCTGATTTATGAGGTCCCAATCTCCACCATTGAGGACTTTCAGAGGAAAGTCAGCAGGTTTCTACAGAAGTGGCTGGGTCTACCTAGCCTGAGCAGCATCGCCTGGTATGGCCAGAACAACAAGCTGAAGCTCCCTATCAGAAGCCTGAATGAGGAGTTCAAAGTGGGCCATGCCAGGGAAGTGCTGCAATACAGAGAGTCACAGGACCCGAAGGTCTTTGAGGTGAGGTGAGGACAAGGCGGAAGTGGAGGGCAGCAGAGGCTGTGAATGTGGCTGAGTCACGGCTTTGGCACAGGGCACTGATGGGACAGTGACTCATGGAAGAGCTGGCCTGGGTAGCGGCACAACATCCCGTTACAACAAGGCACAGGAGAAGGACAGGAGATCACTGGTGCAGCAGGAGGTGCGGGCAGCAGTGGACCACAAGGTTTCGTGGGCAGCGCTGTGGAAAGCAGAACACCATCGCATACGGTTCCTGATCCAGACTGTCTACGATGTACTACCGAGCCCATCCAACCTGTTCAGCTGGGGATTGGTGGATCACCAGCCTGCAACCTCTGCCTGAAGAGAGGGACCCTGGAGCACATCCTCAGTTGCTGTTCGAAGGCACTGGGTGAAGGGGGCGCTACCGGTGGCACCATGACCAAGTCCTGAAGACTATAGCGAATACCATCAGCTGTGGAATTGGCCACTGCAAGCACATCTGCCCAGTTAAGAACACCATTGCTTTTGTCCGGGCTGGGGAGAAGCCACCAGTAGCTGCCAGGGCCAATTCATCTGGCCTGCTAGCAACAGCACAAGACTGGGAGTTCTCAGAGTCCTCCAGGCAGATCGTTCTCTTGGAACTCACCGTACCCTGGGAGGACCGCATCGAGGAGGCCAATGAGAGGAAGAGGACAAAATATGCTGAGGTAGTGGAGGAGTGCCAGAACAATGGTTGGCGAGGATGACGTGAGCCCAATCAGGTGGGATGCAGAGGGTTGGCTGGCCAGTCTCTCTGCAGGGCCTACAACATCCTGGGCATCATGGAGGCCAGGAAGCGAAGGGCTATTAAAGAGGTCACTGAGTCAGCAGAAGTTGCCTCAAGGTGGCTGTGGATAAGGAGAGGAGAACAGCTACCTGGACACAAGTTGGGGCCTGATCAACACCAGCTGGGTTGCCTGGGGGAGAGTGTATGAAGCTTGAAAGATCTGAAACACTCTGTGATCCCAGGTAACATCACTGATGATGTGTCCAGGTTGCATCAAGTTGAAGTAAACAATATCCCAAAACTTCATAAAGATTTTTAATTTCAGAGAAATTCCAATTTTAAATAATTGTCAGTCCCGGAATTTTCACTTGTTGCCGGTCACTGAGTAATATCCGCGTTATCCCTGGTTTCAGCTCGTGCAGTACGAGCATAGTAACCATGGCGACAGGCGTGGACAACAGCATTACTTTTAGCTGCACACTCACGTAATTGTTGTTTCCTTCAAACATTATGGACCATGGCAGCAGACTTTGGGGAAAAAAGGAGAACTAAAACAGGATCAAAATCAGCGTGGCGAAAAAAAAAATCATATTGTCTCTTTAATTCAACACCTACAATAAAACAATAAATTGCCCAGTGCCAGTAACTGGTGCCAGTGCCAGTAACCCAACATAGTAGGTGGCAACATGCTGATGTTTACGTCAAGCGTCAACTCATGAACATGCCAGTTAGCTGGTAGTGATGCAGTTTATTTATTTTTTTATTCCTTTTTTTTTTTTTAACACACATCATTTTGCTTCAGAAAACATTGATTCATTCTCTGGGGTTTTATGGGTTACCGTCGTGATTGCTTTACATGGTTTTTGATGCGTCAACTTTTGCTTCACTATCCACCAAGGTCTCACATAGATTTTCTTTTCTCCAAACATAGACATCCATCATGATAATATTGTTACTGTATTTTTGGAGACAATAATCATGCAGTGAAAATCTGGTATTTGCAACTTGTCCCTCTTCTCAAAAATTGTGAATCTGCACCCGAATGTACCGTTGCTACATCCAAAAATACGTATCTTTATCTCAAGTAGAATTGCCCTAACTGTTTAAGAAAAATAAAGAAAAAAAAATGTCTCACTTCTGTGATGTTCATTGCACTTTTGCATTTCATTAATAAGGATGAAGCAAATAGAGCAGAAACTATAAGCATTTTTAAAATTCAGTAAAAATTTAGCAAAATGGTTAAATTGATGGAAACCAAGATGGTGCTATAACGTTCACAGAGTAAAAATGCTATGGGGAAAAAAAAGTCAGGTGAACTCAAGACCAACCAATTATTCAGAATTTCCTCAAGAAAAATTAGTCAAGTCGATTCAGAAAAACTGGACTAAGAGGATCATCTTATTCATGCCAAAGAAACAGCCAACACGATTTTAGCAGTGACCAAAGAGGGTGGGAGAGAGACAGACGGGCTGACTGACAGACGGAGACAGCGTGACAGAGAGAGACTGGCAAGTCCCATCACCGTCCTTTTTGATTACGTTCATCGGCTACCACCTCCCCAGCGCAGCAGAGGGGTTAGATTTACCCAGTTTACCTACTTTCAGTACAACTGAGGAGCCACACACATTGATCTTGGCTGAGAGGGAATTGAGAGAGAAAAAAAGATGAAGAGCGAGTGAGAGAGAAAAAGAGAGAGAGAGACCATTAACTCTGCTGCTGTACAACTGTACAGCTATTGATTGATGGGGGTGATGCTGTTAATATTATTTATGGAGGAGCAGCTCCTCTGCTCTCTGCCTGAGCCACAGCCCATAATAAGCAATAATTGATGGCTCGGGAGACATAACTTCCCCCCGCACGACCCCAGAGCAGTGGGAACTAGACGGATGGCCTCCAACGCAGTTATGATTGATATTATCAGATTACATAAGCGGCTGACATGAGGCCAGGCTGGCCAGCTCAAGTGGGGGCATTGATTTTTGATTAGGACGGCACTCAACACATCATAGAGCAGGGAGGAAGGGGGAATGCCCCCCACAGGCCTGGATACGGAATGATTATTATGGCATGTCTGTGGCTGCTGTGTGGAGACTTAGCTGGCTGTGCTGTGAGTATGTACGTTTGCTAAAGTTGGTGATATTGAAGACTGCATATACAACTAACCAAAATAACCGTAATACACCATAATTTGTCTGATGTAATTGTGCATATGGGGCTGTAAATAGGCAGGCCTGTGGGTCGTTAGTATGCATGCGTTTGAGTCTGTCCATGCACACACACATATATATCAGAAAAGAGACACGCAGATGTGTGCATCTAATTATCCCAAATATAATAACACCACAGCTACACTATTAGACTTCACATGGCACATGAGTATAATTGAAGTCACATTTATTTAGCTTCAAGTATCAAGCCTGTAGTTACCTGAATTAAAGGTTAACTTTGTCATTTTGGTCACTAGCAGCACCAAATGGAAAAATTATGAATTATTTCCAAACAGGTCACCAGCTCTATTTTAATAGCCATTTAATTAACACTTTGATGGTGTAGGAAAGACATCGTGAAAATAGTCCATGTGACTACAGTGGTTCAACCTTAATTTTATGAAATGACGAGAATACATTTTGTGTGGCAAAAACAAAATAATGACTTTATTCAACAATTTCTCTGACGCGTGTTCACAGGAGCATCACGACGCCTGCGTTGGTGATGACACAGGAGCTGGGTTTCTGACATATGACCAGGAAACACATGGGTGTTTACAAGCAGAGGAAGACGCACGCTCAACATTAAAGAGTGCATAACTGTATCTGCAGATTTCGACACAGGATGAATTAAAACTAAAAGATAAAGAAGAGGCTGCAATACAATCACAGCCACAAGCTTCTGAAAGAAAGAGAGCAATGGAGAGCTGGTGGTGTAGATGTCATCAATGCCAAGCGATGCCAACCTACTGAACAGGAGAGTGTGTGCTGCATCGATTGTGATATTGTCATGCCACATCCTGAAAGTTTAAAAAATTCAGACGATATGTATCACACGCATGCATTGTGGTGCTCTCGTGAACGTGTCGGAGACTGATACGGAAGAGAAGAAATTGTGCACAAAAAGTATTATCTATGTAGCAAATAGAATAGACCTGTAACACTTTTTTAGCTGGGCCAGTTGCAACCACTGATCTATAATAAGTGATGTTCCCATTGTCTTTTAGGATGCTTAGATATTGGATATCACCAAAACAAAAAGCTTCATATTCAAAAGTAACTTATACAAAACCCTTGTGAAACAGGGCATTGAAGACATATTACCCTTTACCCAGGATTCTCTGCTTGACCCAAGCAACAGCTGGATGACTCTGTGTGGGACCACCATGACAGGCAGTGGCCATTAACGTGTCATTTCCTCCTGCTTTTATCTGAATGAAGAGTGACCTCTCCATTTGACCCCAGCTATCATAACATCCTCTGTTTAAAAATGGAGGCTATTCACTATGGAATAACAGTTATCAAACTGCCCAGAGGCTGCTCTCATCAGGCCAGTGATTAGAAATGATCACAAAAATGAAAAATGAATGGAAAATTAACCCCAAAATGAACTCGCCCGCTCTTAAACACACGCACACACATTCGGCCATCTATCTTTTTCTTATTTTCTCAAGCCCCCCCATTTACTCATACATGCACTCAGACAACGATCAGTCAGATGACTCAGTAGTGGTCATCTTCAGGGTCCTCATGTTCTGCTTGGGCCCAGAGGAAATTTTAATAGCTCAAAAACATTACTAGCATTGAAGCCAGGTTGATACTCCTCACAGTGATTTCAGTTGTGAAACAATTTCCACACGGATTAAACATTCACCTATTTTATGTCAATTTGACCCCAAACAGAAACTACTGCTGGACACACACACACACACACACACACACTCACTCACCTAAAGGATTATTAGGAACACTATACTAATACTGTGGTTGACCCCCTTTTGCCTTCAGAACTGCCTTAGCACATCCAGGGGACGAAGCTCCTGTTCTACCACATCCCAATGATGCTCCATTAGGTTGAGATCTGGTGAGTGTGGGGGCCATTTTAGTACAGTGAACTCATTGTCATGTTCAAGAAACCAATTTGAAATGATTCGAGCTTTGTGACATGGTGCATCATCCTGCTGGAAGTAGCCATCAGAGGATGGGAACATGGTGGCCATAAAGGGATGGACATGGTCAGAAACAATGCTCAGGTAGGCATTTAAACAATGCCCAATTTCCACTAAGGGGACTAAAGTGAGCCAAGAAAACATCCCGTACACCTTTAAACCACCACCACCAGCCTGCACAGTGGTAACAAGGCATAAAGGATCCATGTTCAAATCCTACTTACGCCAAATTCTGACTCTACGATCTGAATGTCTCAATAATATATATATATATATATATATATACACATATATGTGTGTGTGTGTGTGTGTAAGGTTGGATATAGCTTAGCCTTTCCCCTGGCCACGCCACAAATTTAAGACTAGCCTGGAATTTTGCCTGCTGCTGCTTATAATTGCTTTTGAAGGGAAAACTGCCCATAACTGCTGGTCTAGGGTCAGTATTCCCTGTAATAATAGCATATTGGCGAAACAGATTTGGTGTTTTTGTGTTCTTGAGTGTATGAAAGTTTTCTATTTACAACATGGTTTTGCAGTGCTGACCAATGTAGCCTCCACTTCTCAAAATGCCGTCATTTTGTCCATTGCTGAGCTCTGCACTTCCATAATTCCTCTCTTTATAAGTTAACTTAAAACAAAGTGTACACATTAGATATTCATTGTGCAGTCAGCTTCATTGATTATAACGGAACTTTGTGAGATTGCGGTGAATTGAGAAGAGTGGCATCTTTTTAGTGATTATAAAGGGAGCACTCTATGAGTGCTTTCCAGATGATATATAATCCATTCAGAATTTAAATAAAACTTTTGTTTTGGTGCATTAGGTAAGGCAGTGGTTATTTATTAATCAAATTGGCTGACATGCTAAATCACAGATAAAAGTATGCTTTCTTTTCTGTTCAAATTATAGTGGTTTGTGAGCTTAAATAACAAGTTAGTTACTGTGAGCGTTTATGCTGGGATGTGTAGGTTGTTGCTAGGTGACCCGTATCATGAAAGAATATTCTATTCAATGACTTTAAGATCGTTAACTCCACATCAGCAACATGAATTCATCAACTAACCATTCAGAAATGTCCTGCTGCATTCTACATGTTGTCACTTCTTCTTAAGTCTCTCCATCTTTGTCCAAGTCCAGTTTAAACATTTAAGGCAGAACAGTTAGTGACATTTTAGTGCTTGTCTTGGTGAACTAATTGGAGCTGCTAAAACAGACACACACGTGCGTGCGCGCTCTCGCTCTCTTGAAGCCCAACCCTCTCTGCCGGGAGCAGCAGCTCATTTGCATTTAAAGGGACACACGAAACAATGCAATTTTACTCATCCTCAAAAAGGGACAACTTTAACATGCTGTAAAAAATTGTTATGTGGGATACTTTGTGCTAAAACTTTACTTCCACTCTCTGGGAAGAACAGAGAGTTTCCTTTACATATTGTAAAAAGAAGCATTATACCACCCGTTTAACATGTTTGAGTTATAAAATGTCATGCATATTATTTATATTTGAGCGATACAAATCTGATACATGTTCAGCACAATGGACCAACTGTTGTACATCTGACTATGCATGACCCTTCTAACCTTTCACCAAACACACAGACCTCCCTGAGGTACCAGCTCAATTACTACAGTCACATGGGTTGCACTCAGAGCCACAAGTTTCTCAATGTGCAGTTTGTGTAGAATGGTATATGATCATGTAGCCAAAACATGCAGATTTTAAATGAAAATATGAGTGAAAACCATAATAAAGTACTCAAAAGAGTTCAGTGTTCTCTAAATGTGTGTGAGTCTGTACACATATGAGGGTAAGTTTGCGTGCGTACCACACTCAGAGCTTGTGATTAATGTCTCATTACTTGACTCCTTTCTTTGTAATGGTTCTGCACTTTAGAATCAACTAATTATCTTAATTTCAATGTCCTCATGTGTGACATTTCTCCTTACCATTCACATGGTATGACAGATGTACTGAAATTGGAACTAACTGCATTTGTGTTCATTCAATAAATGGCATTAGATTTTTATTTACACAGTTCATAACGGTAATTGAATACAAATAATGGGCAGGTATCTACTCAGCCATCATGAGATCTGACCCTTGGCTGACCACCCTAAAGCCAGAGCTATGCACCACCTCACACATTAGAAACTCTCTCAGCTAATAACAAGAGCAGGTATTCATAACCATAGCATGTCCAACATTCCAACTAGGTAACGTCTTATAAAAGCAGTGAGGAAAAAGAAGTCTTTGAGGGAATGTTATTTCAAATTTTTTAATTTCCAATTTTTTTTTTGCCGGACAGAGGTGAAACTCAGTTGGGTGAGAAGGTGAGAAGAGTGGACTAAAATATGATTGATGACTTTTTTTCATAATTACATTCCAAACATTACACAGTGGAATTCAGCAGTGGGTCTACTAACATGAACCAACTAATTCAAATCTTTAATTTCCTAACACATTTTAAAGATGAGTCCTTCTGTCTTTGCCAAGTCAACTTTTAAAAATACTAAAATAAAATAAAATAATTTAAAATAAACTGTGTGTGTGTGTGTGTTTATATATATAAATATTTAATATATTTAATATTTAATATATAAAATATATGGGATAAATATTTGTTTAGTTTGTTTTAAAATATTTCATTTTAATAATAAAATCCACCCAAATAAATCTGGACAATATGACTATTTTAAACCCTTTGCTTTAAGGTTTGAGACACTTTAAGGTTGAGGGTTACTTTAAGGTGCAAGAAGGTGTTCTTCACCTTTAAAGGAAAAAAACAAGACTTAAATGTTTAAGTCAATCTCAGTCCAGTGGTTTATTGTAGGAGAGCAGAAATGATTAATTCAGACATGATTGGGTTTAATTCACCCCATGACGACTCACAAATCAGCCTCTATGGATTATCTGCTCAAAGGATCTATTGTGCTGAGTTGAGGGTCATGCTATCGGCCTGAACTCTGAAATTTATACCACTGAACTAAAAGGCTTTAATACATGTGTTAATGCAATACAAAATGCTTTTAAAGAATACATTTTAGAACACATCACCTTTAACATAGCTCTGTTCATTATTGGGGATAATTGCTGGCTTCTAAACTATGATCAGGAACTTTGACTTTAGGTACAGCTGTAGAGATTGTCAATTAGTTAGTTGGCAATTAGTTAGCGGTGTCAATTAAAAAGATGCATTTAAATTGGCATGGGACAAAAAAAGTCCATTAATCATTCAAAATTAATATTCGTCTCTGAAAGATTATAGAAAGTTGCACATATGCATAGAAAGCAAGGCCAGGTCAAACCTTCAGGAGTCTGAACACATCCTGTTCACTGCAGGACAGTCTGCATGATTAATGACCACCAATTAAAGGCTGGATGACAGATTTGACATTCATATGATGCAGTCCCCAAAGATAACCTTCTCTCGCTTTCTCTCTTTAGCTCACACAAACTCATCGACTGAGCCAGTGCTGCCTCTAAACATCAGCAACGACAGGTCTAAAATGCTTTAAAGCTGGATGTCAAACAGCTCAACATTTTTTTCTTAGTCAACAACATCTATTGATGTCCAAGAAGACAGGCTGTCAAAAAGGACTGCACTGTTGCACCTTTGAAAACCCACATGGAAGTCTAAACTGAACAAATATCTGGAATTGTTCCAAACCAATACCACAGCAATCTCATATCAGCTGCTATGTTTTTTATATTTACTGTTTATTAAATGAATATCTTTGTAGGACATTTTCAAAAACCGTGGGACCCACTTTACATTATCTTTAACAACAATATCATATTTAAATTAATCATTTGATACCATAAACTTACTATATACATACATATTTTACATTGTACTTCTATTTAAAAAAAAATAGCATATGCATAAAATTAAAGCTGGTATTAATTACTGTAATTACACTGTTGACCCTTCACTTACTCCTTAACCCACCCTTAAAACTAACCATAACATGAAACCATCCCAAACCATACCTTTATCTCACCTCAATAGCAGTAAAAGTGTTTTACAATACAGCAAACACAATTTACATTGTACACATTTATTTTTAAATTGAAGACACTCAATATAATATGGGACCAAACCAAGAGCTCAGACTGTCTCAGACAAAATGTGGCCGGCAAATTTGACAATGTTGTAAGGATCAGAGAAGAATCCCAGGATCCCAGTATACAGTATTCCCTCTCTAAAAAAAAAACACCCTTAACCTTCGCTTGATATATATATATATATATATGAGAGAGAGAGAGAGAGAGAGAGAGAGAGAGAGAGAGAGAGAGAGAGAGAGAGAGACTGGGGATATACAAGGCTGTGTAGGAAGGAGAGGGAGAGAAAAAAAATCTGCCAACAATTAAACACAGACAGCGTTTTTACTTAGGGAAAAAGTAGCTGTTGTACTCAGAGCTGGAGCTGCCCGTGGGCAGCCGCGGAAGTGTCATTAAAAGGAGAAAGGATGCGTGAACAGCTGTTTTCAGTGCTGGCTTACACTGCCTGCCATGTTTGCCTTTTGTAGTCACAGTGCGGGAATACCACAAGCCTATGCCACACCCGCCAAACTACACCTCAGATGGCCAACATATGCCTTGGGATGAGGGATGGAGACCGAGAACGAGAGAGAGGGTGTAGGAGAAGAAAGGGCGGGAAAAAAACGACACGCAATTGAGCTTACAGTAGCCTCATGCTGCCTCATGAATCGGTGGTACAGTTAGTCAATGACAGCATGATCTCCCACTCATCACAGCATGTGTGCTATATTTAATAGGCTACACTTTATAGAAACATGTAGATTGAGACACTGATGTAAGGCATAGTAATAGGGCAAGATTAAATAGTAAAACTCTCTGTTGCCAAAAGCTACACTACAGTTCAAAAGATTAAGCTCAGTATGGCTATGTTGCATGAGAGTGGCCCAATTTTCAGTGTCGCTTCAACACGTACGCTAAAAAACATCAACATGCAGCAAAAGTGAAAAAGTAGACCAATCCATGGGAATAACGAGGACTTGGCAACACTGAATCTGATATTGGCCACATAAAAAAAAAAAAAAACAATTGAATGTTGTTCTTTTTAACTTTCTATTAACTGGTTAAATAATCCTGAAAAAGTAAAAAACAAACAAAAAATACACTTTTTACATGAATATGTATAACTCAATATTTTAACTAATTGAAAAAAGCTAAATAATCGTTCCAAACTAACTGATTAGCCGGCAAAACAATCGATGATTATTTGAATAATCGTTCTAATAATCGTTAGATTAATCGATTATCAAAATAATCGTTTGTTGCAGCCCTAGTTGTGACTTGCTCAAATAGTGTGTTAAAATAGTGCTTATTTTTCAGGCCAGACCACCCAATGAACATACAGTACGAGTCTCAGGTTTCTATTAGTGAAGCAGTGACGCTATGACTTTACCAATTGGCTCTTTTACTTAGAAGATGTGATTTATTCTCCCATTTGCATTTCTCCCATTCAAAGTAACTGGAGTGAACTGTCTTTCTGAAATCTATAGTCTTCGTTTTCAATCATGTCTTTCTTTACCAAACTGTGCATGAACACAAGTCTTTGCACTCCAAACAAAACTCTATTTGTAAGATTATTTTTCATCTAAAAGATGCAAACAACATTCCTGTTAAACTTTTCATTTTCATTTGTGACTTAAACGGTTTGCTGACTCAGCAGTATTTAGAGTTAAAGAGAGCATGTAGGAGAGGAGAGGAGTGTGATAAAGTGTGTTTATAGGGACCATCAGTGCCATTCAGAAGTGAGCCCACCTGTAGTCTGCAAGTCATTATGGGGTCACGGGATATCCTCCATGTAAATCCTCCACTTCACTTCAAATTGAGTGTAAAGATCCCATTTCTGCTATTTCACAAACTGAAACACCTGTGCAGGGATGGGCTATGACGTCGCCATGATACACTGCCATCCATTACAGTATGTCCCCAAAACCTGCAGATAGAAATGTTGAAAAAGAAGAACCAAATATTTAGATTATGCATCTATAAGATTTTAATTTGAATGCACATTTCTCCCTTTATTTACATTTAAATCAGTCCCTCCAGGATTTCACGATTTTTTTGTGTGATTTTTGCGATCAAAATGACTGATTTTGTGGTGGTAATTTCCCAAAATTTGTGAAAAAATTTGCGATTTACATATAACATTTACCATAATAGTATTCAGTCCTTCCAGAAAAACGCGGAGTTTTTTTGTGATTGTTGCGGGCAAAAATCCTTGATTACGTGGCCCGTTTTCTTTAAAAATGCGATGGAAAGAATATGCGGGATATTTATGCAATTCTATGGGATGAAATTGCAGGAATTTGCAAAAATTGAGGGAACTTGCAAAAATTGCGGTTTGATAAAAAAGAGAAAAAAAGTGATTCCCCCAACATCCTGTTCTCACTAGGCTAATGTAAGAGTCATTTCTTATTACTTCCTTTGATAAGCAAGCATACTACATCATAGAAAGTGCTGGGAATATTTAATTTCTCATCTTGTTTTATTTCAGACTGTAACGAGTGTAAATAAGGTGTGGCCCCTTTAAGAGCTGCGCGCTCCCTGTTGAACTGTCTGCAGTGTTATATGTGCGCCTCAAACACCCCATGTGTGCGGGTAATTTCTGTTTGATGCTACTTCTTTTATATTGTTGTTTATTAAGGAACGACGTGGCGGTAGAACGTGTGACAGACAGTTATACGAGTTCGATTTGTGAGATGTCAATCGCCTCCGTGAGTCTGTCTGGCGTCGCGTAATTGCGTCACTTCATAACGTCCCCATGGAAACAGGGGGAAATGGCTGCTCTTGTGTGAAGCAAACGCACATTTTTCAACTTTCTGCTAAGATACATGTGACTTTTTTTGCAACGAAAATGCGAGGATTATGAAATTATGCAAACCCCACATATTTTGCACAGAAATCGGCAATTTATGCGGCGAAAGTGCGGCGTATTTGAAAAAATGCGGCCCCCGCATAAATATGCGGACTTTGGCTGATTTTGCATTGAATTCAGCGATCGCATAATCGCGTTTTTCTGGAGGGACTGTTAAATGGTTAAATATACACTACTGGGGGGGGGGGTGCAGAGATATCGGAGGGGGGGGGGGTGCAGAGATATCGTCTTTTAAAAATCAGGAAGTTTAACGCCTACAAAAACGACTCGATTAAGACTACAACCGGGTTTTAGACGTCACTAACCCATACATTTACATCAACCCTCCCTCCGGAATATGCATAAAAGGGCATGGCCATATTTCTGCGGCTCGTCGAGTGTGTTATGTTCACCAGCTGTCAGGTCTTTAGTGTTCGAGCTTCCCACGAGCGTTGTAGTTCATCAACAATGGATACAATTTATGTTTGATTATGTTCCTGAAAATTACAATCATAATTGAGGTCTCTGTGCTGCGCATTTTATGATAAACAGCTTCCAGAATCTCCACGAATTCAATGCCGGATTCAACAAGAATCTGTCACTAAAACATGAAGCAGTTCCAACTTTAAAACCAGAGGCACCAGTTGTTGGGCCAAGGCCTGTAAGTAGGCTAAGACTTAATAATTTTAAATGTATTTTCATGTTTAATTTCAGACGTAATGTTTTAGTTTTATCAAATGCCAGCACTGGCTTTATAGCCACTTAGTTATGCTATTTCGTGTCTACGACAAACGCGTACAAACATTTTGGACCTGAATTTGTATATATACTAATTTTGTAAATGTATTTTTCAAGTATATATACTTTATGATGTTATCTTTTGATTTGATCAAGAACGTAAACCAGTGCCAACACGGTTTGTGTATAGTAGCCAGTTAGTTTGATGCTATTGTGTAAAACAAACGTCTATAAAGTTAAAAAAAATATATAGGCAAATTACCTTTCAGTAACGTTTTGTAAGAGTCGTCTTTACTACATTTGACAGGAACGTATGCAACTTCGCCCGTAAAGGTAATGGGCGTTAAGTATCCAGACAACATGCACTACTCAGTTTAGCCAATCACAACACACCGGCCCAAACTAACCAATCTGAGCCCACTGTCTGTTTCTGAGGGAGTGGTTTCACAGACTCAGAAAGTCATCCGGTCGTTCAAATGACAGAGGAGAAAGCGGCTTACAATAAAAGGTTAAATTTATGAAAAATAGGACTTTAAAAAAAAGAAAAACTGAATGTGATTTTCATGTTTAAAAAGTAACTATACATAGGAGACGAAAAGATTCAGATAACTATACATTATTTAAGGTTATTTCTATTTGTTACGATATTGATATACGAACTGTTGTTGTCCAGTAAGCTTCTTTACCTGTTGCGAACTTGCACTGTAGTCTAAGGGCACTGCACTGCTCTAGTTGACTGCTGTGCATTTCCCCCCCAAAATATCATATCAACAACAACAACCCTTTAGAAAACGTATTTCAAGATCACCTACTGCACCTAAATAACAGACAACAATAATAAAATAATAAGAATAGACCATATCACATGAATACCCAAAAAACACATCAATAAAAAAAAGATGTAATGAATGAAGGTCTTCCTGAAAGTTGTAAGCTGTTCCACCATTATTTGCTAGAATTTAAGAATATTTTTTTACATGCAGAGTTGCTTACTGACATTAATCCTCTTTATGGTAGAATACGTCTTAGAATAATCTGGCACAGTTTTACACATTCACAGCCATCACAACAGATGCCAGAATATGATAGAACCCTTAGAGAAATTAATTCTATAAATGTAACTTGCTTTGATAATTTACAGAAAATGCGTTCAAGTCCAACAGTAAAAAAAAAGGTTATTAATGACAATGAGATGTCTAAACAGAGACTCATTTAATTCTGCGCCATACCTTTGCCAACCATGAAATAACTTACAACCAAAGGCCTGTTTGACACCGCACAAACCTCACAATCCCCCTTCACCTGACATGCTCCTCCGCACTAAATCACAGGAGCTGCTGTGACCGCTGACATGCTAGATATGGCCTGCAGTCACAGCACTCAATCAGCCCATGCCGTCCAGCGCCCTGTTTCTCCAGCAGAAGAGCAATGAGAAACAGACACCACGGCCACTCACATGGATAAAGAGATCAACATAGACATAAAAAGAATGATGATGGGAACTTTTCATGTATCTAGATATACTAAAAAAAAAATCATAACAATTAGTATATTATATAATATAAAGCACTATTAAAGAATATGCATATCTATGCTTTTTTGATTAATGAAATAAATGCTACTTGTTTTTCAGTTACTGTTTTGTGTATTTGTTCTAGTAGTGAATGAATTGAGACATTGCCTTGGGTTTGGACCACATTTACAACTACAACAAAAAACACATATCCTAAACTATTAGATATCTACAATGAGAAATTACTCTTTTTGTGGCCCACACTACAAGCTATCACAAAGACAATACAAACAAATAATTCAAAACAGGGTCTTGACCTATCTATAGCCTATGCAGAAAGAGAGACAGAAAGAGAGAGAGAGCATTTGGATAACACTTAACAACTATTTCCAGTTACTAAAAATGGTATTAACGTAAATGTGAATGGATTTGGTTATTGCATTATTCTTTTAACAACTCTTACAAAGGTATTTTTACTCCATTCAAATGTTTGGAGTCGGTAAGACTAATGTTTTGGAAAGAAGTCTATCATTACCAAAGCTGCATTTATGGAAAAAAAAATAATAATAATAAAAAAAAAAAAATATATATATATATATATATATATATATATATATATATATATATAAAATCATATAATCATTCTAATATGCTGATTTGGAGCTCAATAACATTTCATATCATTATCAATGTTGCGCTGCTGTTAAATTCTTTCAGGTCTCTTTGATATTTAGAAATTTTCAAAAGAATTGCATTTATTTGAAATTGAAATAGCTTGCATAATAAATATTAATGCCATATTTGATCAATTTACTGCATTCTTGCTGAATTAAAAAAAAAAAACATTAGTGTATAGTAAACAGGGGTTTACAGTAGAAGCCAGCTGACACAAGCAGGCACCTGCACAGCCCATTACGTACAGTACGTATGCCAAACAGGTGTATTTACAGCAGGTGTTTTCACAGAAAGCTGCAATCAGTCCTTAATGCAATGAATCCTTTAGGCAAGCCATTACAAATTAACAAAGCACAAAAAAACAACAATTGTACTACATATATAAAACATGCTGCTCAGTGCTCACCAGCTAACAAACCACCCCAGAGCAGAGCTGCTAAACAGAATAAACAAAAAGTCATTCATACAATCACACAGCCACACAAACACAGATGTGAGCAGCTCGTGATTGATCAGTCTCTAGATCTCAAGAGTAGCCACACACACATCCAGCAGTTCTGGAATGTCTGATAAAATTATATTAATTCCACACATTAATGAGATTAATGAATTTCAATAGTGGGCAGACAAGAGAAGTACGTATTCTTTGGACCTAGAAGTTAAGTATTCTTTGTCTGGACCTGAAATAATAACACAAAGGCAATTACTGCGCATCCATCAATCTGCAGCAGACAGTCTAATTATCTCTCCATTTCTGAAGCACTTGCAGTCCTACAGCACTCATTTGTATTCTTTGATATGTTATTTTTTCATTAATAGTGCAATACATTAGGGATGTGCAGATGAGTACAGTGGGACTCAGATGTTTCAGAATCATGATTGAGTTTTACACCACTCCACTCTGAGAGTTGCCGAATTCTGATGATTGATGATGATGTCACCGTGTGAGGAATGGCTGTCCCTGCAGCCATGGATAAGTCATTGTTTTCCTGCTATAGGAAATAGAGCCATATCTACCACCTAGAATCAGGCTTATAATTTCTCATTTCACAGAGTCTTTTTTTTTTTAAGACTGAGCGATGAAAATGACGTGTTTTTGTACATGGAAGAGCACATACTTGGTTCTCTCTAACGGCGCTTTTCCATTACCAGTACCAGCTCGACTCGACTCGGCTCGACTTTTTGTTTTCCATTGCAGACAGTACCAACACAAATAGTACCCCGTCGTCATACCGATGCCTTCCGTTCCTCGTTGCCCCATCACCCTCTCGCTGGATGCTCTCTTCGGCAACCAAACAAAGGAAAGTCTGAACCTCCTCGTTTGACCACGGCGTATTCTTCCGAGTTGCCATAATAATAGTAGTAAGCTCAGTAACTCTCTGGCCAAACTATTTAAACATGGCGGGGTTATTCTGGATACTCCATCTGGCGCGTGTAATGATGACACAGTGAATGGTGACGATTCTCTCCTACCAATCAGCAGTCATTGTTTTCACGTGACATTTTAGTTTCGCCTTAGCTCGCTCAGAACCTCGCCGGGGGTGGTACAAAAAAAAAGTACCCAAAAGCAGGCACAGGTACAACTTTTACACAATGGAAAACCAAACAAGCCGAGTTGAGTCGAGTCGAGCTGGTACTGTGTAGTGGAGAAGCGCCATAAAAGAGGGAACGAGTACCGCATAATATCTTTCGCTAGTGTTTCCCACAAGATATTGAAGCCCAAAATTATCCTTAATTCTGAATTAATGTAAAATGTGTTGCGGCAGCATGCAGACATAGGCAAGGTGGCTTGTGTGCCTATCGGCTGTCCAGTGGCAACTGCAGCAGCCCATCGAGAGAGGCCCTTTGGTGATGGTCCAATGGGTCATAGTGGTTTAGCCTCTAAGGCAGGAACCTCTAGGTTATAAAATCTTACAAGATATCTGTATGGCGGCCCAAGGCCATGCCTCATGTGGAGTGCTCTCTAACTCCTAAAGGGCACTTAAGGCATGGGGCAGTGCTCATCAGGACTGGGAACCAAGCTTGGTTTGTCCAGAGCGGAGCCACAAGGAGCACTGAGCATCCATTTTTTTTTTCTCTGATTCGTTCAAACACCTGAAGCAGGAGCGAAATTGGGGGGAAAGCATAGAATGGGCAGAGGGGCCAGCGCATACCTGCTCTTGGAGAAAAAGTTTGGACAGTGAGTGTTCCCTTGGGACGCAAACAGGTCTACCTGCGCTCTGCCGAATGTCTCCCACAGCAAAAAGGATTGTCTGTGGGTGCAAGGGATGCAACGGTACACGGTAAAATCCCAGACCGTTCGGTCAGCCCTGCACAGGACAATCTAACCTCGTGTCCCGCGGGACTTCGGTTCTGCCATAGAGTTCGTGCTGATCCTTTTACCGTATTTTCCGCGCTATAAAAGGCGCACTTAAAAGCCTTTAATCTTCTCAAAAAACGACAGTGTGTGCCTTATATTCGGGAGCGCCTTACTATATGGATCAATTAGTTAACAACGCTCCGCATTATTAAATTCGCCCGCGAACTTGCGCTCGTGTCCAGCTTATTCCCGCTTTGTTTGTCGCACGGCCAGTTCAACCACGTATAAATCAGGTAATGTGTGTGTCGCTCACGAGCGCTCACTCTAACAGACACACGAACAGACCGGCGCTGCTCGCGCGTCATAGACGTTCATAAAGCGCTCCCCGTTCACACGGGTCGTCTCATTCAAAACAACCCACTGTTGTTAGCGAGCCGCCGCACATTGAATACTCATATGAGTCAGGCAGCGAATGTAAGTTACGTGCCCGCCCCAGCGCGCTCACGCTTACTAAATAAACGCCTCACCTCGGCTCCACGCACTCGCTACATTCCCAGCACAGATGCATAACGCAAACCCAGTCAAACTTTGACTACAGTATATTTTTGCACAAGAATCTCTCAAAAGTGGATGAGTAAATAACATTGCACTTTGTATCCTGAATGCAGTATTTTTTTTTTTAATTATATTATTTTGCTCTGCTCTTTTTATTCAAACCACAAGCTAATTTATGTTAAAGGTAAGTGCACTTTTTCTTTCACATTGATCACTTCATTTACCAGTTATCAAGGTTTGGATTTGGGATCCACTTGAACATTTTAAAGTTTGGTTGTTTACATTTTGTATTTCTTAAGTGGTAGTTGAAGAGGTTCAGTACAGACTAGAGTGTTAATTTATTCCATACACATTGATGTTCTTACTACTGTGACATTCTGTTTATGCTCATAAGAATAATAAAACATATTTTTGGGATGAAATAGCAGTCTCTTTCTGCACAAAACGTACCGAAACCGAACCGAGACCGTGGCCCAAAAACCGAGGTACGGACCGTACCGTTGCACCCCTAGTGGGTGCAGAGACCATTCTCCTGCTGGAACATTGTTTCTGGACTGTCTGTCTGTCTGGCCCCAAATTCAGGCGACCAGACACGTGCTGCACTCGGTGAACGCAGATTGTGCTGAGCCCAGACCAGGAGACATAGGCAAGGCCTGTATTGGCACATTGTTTGCCACATTAGCCTTGAAAACTGGGGTAACTAGCTCAGTTTGCTAACAATTTGGAAATAATAATGTTTAATTTATATAACGATTTTCCCAAGCTCAATGCGCTTTACAATTAATAAATTGTAATTGAACCAGAATGAAAAATACACATTTCTGACCAACAGTACAAACAGAATGAGCAGCAGAGTAAAAGTGACGCAAGTAGAGTCCCTCATGAAGTGGGTAAAATGAGCAACCCGCGTCAAACTGCCTCTTGAAAGCCACACAGCCCAAATGAGTGCAAACTCAAAGACACCAAATGGCAAACGGGAACACTCAATAATGATGAACACCACACCATGAAATCCTCCCATCAAAGACGCTTTGACTGCAGCAACCACACTACAAACACCATCAAGTATGCAGGCCGGATGAAGCACCACAGCAAGCGGCAGAGTGGAACACGCCACCTCTGCGCATCAGTGGGAATCACAGAAACACAATTGTACTTGAATTCCTTTTTTTAGTGTATAAAACATACATTTTAAGCAAGAAGACAGGATCAAACAACAGACAAACAGCTACAGTGTGGAGCGGCAACCAAACATGCACAGCATACTCACACTGGAAGTTACATGTTAGTGCAAGTTGTGTAAAAAGTTATTTCAGCATGTTTGTATAATTGAATCATATAATAATCATCCTATACTCAGCACAAAATATCTTAGTCGGAGTAAAATGAAAAAATTAAGAAGTAAATCACATCCTGTTACTGAAACATAACTTAAGTGTCATTTTGTCTTGTGGCCCTTGACCATACAAATTTAACAAATAGCCCCTCCTCTTCCTTTTTATTGGTTCTTGGCATGGACAGCTGCAAAAATAGCCTCCAAAACCATAAACTCACTTCCCTAAAACAAACACGGACATGCTGCAGGGGAATTCTGCAACAATTATAATAAAGAGGACATTTTTCCCTTGCTGCACCATTTCACTTCAGGCTAATTGAGTGTTGAGTGAGAAGGTACTTCCTGGTTCACTCTTACAAATGAGGAGGAAAATTTGGTGATTTTATTCTCCTCGGTGGCCCACTGTCCAAGTATGAACGCATACCTGAAGGCTTGAACAATTCTGTCTGCTTTGATTTATGATGGCCTACTGATGCTCACATGCATCCATTTGGTTTGTGGCAACTGTAAGCAGGGATCACAGTCTAAGCATTTACTTAGGAAACAATCTGGCAAATATCCCAAGTGCCAATTACAGCTAAATATGCTGTTCATTTTTCATTACCATGTTTGTGGAACATAATGCACAAAGCCGCATCACATGAGTCCAATTGAGTTTCCATTCCAGCAGCGAAAGCAGCGATAATAAATAAATATTTCCAAGCCATTAGGGGTTGGAAGAGCTCCATACAAGGGTTGAGACAGCGTTATGATGTGTATAGTGTTTCAATGGAGGGTTGTCCTCGGGGCACAGACAGTCAGTCTGATAAACACTCTACATGAACATCTCAGCTTTCCATTAAAGGTTGCAGGAGTCGACGTGCGAGTGTGCGGCAGACGCATGTTTTACGACGGAGCCCGGCAGCGCAGACAGGTTAACTGTAATATCCAGAGTGGTTTAAACTTTAATTTCAATAAACTCATTACAATTACAGCCTGCCTGGTTCCTCTTGCATGTACCACGGTTTCAAAAGCCTAACGGCCCCCTCATAAATAGCCATTACTTTTCATAAACATCATCAAAATTATTTATTGAGCAGAAGAGTTATTTATTGAGTGGTTAGAGGACACACACACAAAGCATGTTCTTACCTTTCTTCTCTGTGAAGAAGTCATATGCATTTCATCTTGGGCAAAAAAAAAAAAGAAAGAAAGCGGGAGGAGGGAAGAACAGACGCATGTACAGCAAGTTCTTATTCAGAGGGCAGAGCACTGTCATTCACATATTATAACATCAGGTTTCTTAAATTAATAGGAGCCAAGCCCTGAAATTCACAAAAACAGTTTGTCATCTAACACTGAGGGGATCGATTGTGTGTCACTGTCAAAACCAAGCAGCCCATCATCATTAAGTCACTCGTGATTGAAGCCATTCTCCTTCAGACAGGCCCATCCATTCCATTCACACATAATCTACAGCTCATCTCTCTATCCACGGGCTCCAACCCCCCGGCCCCTGAGGACTCAGGTCCAGCGGTGAGAGCGGGGTCCTTTGGTGTTTGACTAGACCCTGGAAGACCCCTCTACCACAACAAGCCATATGTGTCATCAAGTGGTCAAAACAGATGCAGGGTTAAACCCCTAACTCAAGTCTGCCGTCAGGCTGTACACACTTTTGACATCTAACCACTTTGGTGTATATGTAACTTGGCAGCACAAAACCATTGTTGTGCCAGATTATTATTGTATTTTAATTAAAATAACACAAGTTTGTTGTTTCTTAGCTGTATTTGTTAGGCAATGAGGCTTATTGACAAAATGTTAGGTCATAGAAAAAGAAAAAAAAAAATCCCCAATAATGAAAAAGTGGAAACCTAGTACTTACGGATAAAACATGTCCAAGTCAAAATACTGACACAAAATCATTCTAAAATGTATTTGAGCACGTCCTGAAATATGCAAGTATTTTCATGCTGGCCAACTTGGCCTTTTTTATGGTTTCAACAATAAAAATAAAAAAAAGCATCTTGCTCAGCTTTGTGCAGAAATAAAATGTTGGGTTTGTGTGGTTTCTATTGTGTCTATTCATTGAGTTATTTCCTCAGCTCTCTGACATATTACCCAACAGCTCAATCCATCTGCTTTGGGGCGATTTCCTCTCTCACCGGATATCTGAATGGATCACACAATAATCTCTCCTGCCCTCAAACCATACGCACAATGATTATTTTGTCTTCAAACATCTCTGACAGGAAAAATTAGTAATCATCATGGTGAGAGCAGGTGTTTTTCTTTCCCTGCTTTTCTTTTCTTTCCTTTTTTTCCCCCTCCCCAGAGCAGCAACACAGATGCTTGTGTACAAGGCCAGTATTGATTTTTAAACCATTTGACGCGAGCTGAATAAGATGGGAGAGAGGGGAGGCTTTAGCCATGAGCTTTTTTATCAATCAACGTGTCAAAGCTGCTACTAAACTCGATTCTTATTTATCAGAATTGCCCGGTTGGACAGAGAGCCACGCACAACAGTCACAAATCTTCACGCAAACTATACGATAACTCCCGGTCCTAATCCAACGCAACGCTACTTCGTCGCGGGTGCCAAGATGATTGACTTAAAAACAAATCCAGCATTATTGCCATGTTCTAATATGATGTGATCTTGGACTCAATCAAATAAGTAATGATCTTCAACTCCAATGTAAGACCAGGTAAACGGGTTAAAACAATTATGACCGGGTCAAAAAACGGTTTAGAATTTATTAGCAATATTAAATCACATGTAAACGGAATAGTTTGTTCCCTGTTGTCTGTCTGGGAGGCATTCACGTAACACATTTACAGAGAAACAGCAACACACAAATCGCAAACATGTTCCTGTCAAAAATTTTAAGCCCAAAGGTCAGGACTAAGCTGTAATTTGCCCACAATACAGGCTGATGAACAGGGAAACATTAGTTTCCATCTGATCATACGTGCCTGATTACCTCGTGCACCAATCAATTTCTGAGTGAGTTAAAACACCAGCACCAAACAAAGGACATAGATGGAGGATAGTAAATAAAGCTAGAGTCTAAAACACATGAATCACAGTGTTATTACATTCCCACACCTCTCTTAACAGGTATTGATCATGGAGTGTGCTTGAAATATAGGTTGCATTGTTAAAAGACAGCACGGGTGAGATTTGATAGAGGGAAGAGCGCGATCAAAGGCAATAAAGACAAAGGCCTAAGCGCTAACACACACGCACACAAACAAACAAAGGAAACCTAGAGAAAGTTTCACATATAATAACATACTCTCAGAGGCAAGAAACTAATTATGAGGTAAGCTCTTTGAGATTTATCATGGTAACATTTTTCTTTAAATAAAAGCGATGCTCAATTTTTCCATTAAAAAAATAAGAAAAGTGAATTAGATTAACATTTGAAATTCTCTTTAAATCTAATGGAAAATAGTAATACCTGTTTGTATGGTCCACAAATGTTATAAATCATTTCAAGCCAAGCTAAGATTGAGCAGATTTAAGATGAATAGCACCTTCCTTCATGAAAACGTATCTCCAGAAGTGATTTAGCTAAAAACTCCCTCAAGCTACTAAAATGTAAAAAATGGATCAACAAGGGAAAAACGCCAAAATTATGAATGAAATGTCACATCCAAATGCAATGGTTAAATGAGGGTGATCAATCTAAGGCGCTTATGACGATGAACAGAGCGGAGAATAGAATTGAACCTGTGTGTTTTGACAGCTTTGATTGGATTAAACACTCGCTAATGGGATCATTTTTCAAGGGAAAAGGTATCCCTTAAAAACAGGGCAATCAATTATTATGAATTATACATAGCTTGAGTCAAAGTCAACCATCATTAAAACATCTCATTATCATTTTCTTCATTTTCTCTGAAAACCGAGAAAGAGAGATTTTGAAAGGTATAATTTATGTAATCTTAAAAAAAAAGTATTCTTATATTTTAAATAGAGCCTATATTTACGCACACCTAATAATGTGTGTAAAACAATTGTGTTGTGTGTAAAATATATGTACGTGCATGTGTGTGTGTGTGTGTGTGTGAGAGAGAGAGAGAAATAGTGTACATATAAAATCCAAATACTCTAAATGACAAAAAAAGGAAATGTCTTTATTATTCTAACTTCCAATGCCTTTGTATTAATGTCAAGATGTCAGGGCTTGATAGTGCCTTTGTGTAATTTTCATCTGGTTATGTGTACATATGCGTGCAAAGATTCATTTGAAATATTTTCCGCTGACCGATGCATTAGTGTCATGGTTTTCCGGTTCCATCCTTCACCAAACAGACCTGCATGCACATTTCTGTGGGTGTATATGCGTGTGTCGGACATTCATGCCAGTGAGTGTCAACACAACACCAAACACTTAACTATGACATCATTTGACTAGGGGTTATTGATGGTGATTTTTAGAGGGTCAGAGTGGTCTTGTTTTCTTTGCACTTCTCCTATGCTGCTCCTAGAATGTGAGCTTCTCCCATGCCTCCATTAGGCTGATGGATGTGGAAGGCATGCAGGCCAGTGAGAAGGGAGATGGTCGACTGGTTTTAAAACAAAGGGAAGCCACAGCACTGATTGAAGGGTTATGGGCAAAGGCTGCTTTTACAATGGAAGACGTTGTAAAGGAAGTTGTTGCTTGAAAGGATACCACACACACACTGCAAAACGGTCTGAATCCACACAATATGAAAATATGACAAAACTTCTCTAACTCACACACATACGCACAAACTAAGGATGGACATAATTGATAAAATAAAATGGAAAAAAAAATAATTTTCATAAAGTATAGTTAAGTACTGAATTTTTTTAAAAAAAGAAGAAAAACAAAGCTTATATTGTCTCTAAAATAGACAAAGTAGCCATTGACCAGAAGAATGTCATGATTGAGGTTAAATTAATTGCAGTGGTATCTATTTCACATTCAATCAAAGGCCACTTCAGTAATAATATTCTGAAAAGTGGAAGTCTTAATGTTGAAAAGTGAGGTCAAACTCAAACATACTGTATAGTAAGATATATGCATGGCATTTTCTTGCATGGCACGTTATTTGGCAAAGCAGAAGTTTGATACAGATTTCCTGAGATTCCATTGAGAAAATTCTTCTGAGGTATAAGAACGTCTCAGTAGTTAATCAAATTGTCATTCCCTATGAAAATACTGATTGGTTATTAACTGTCAGTGCACAATGCAATGCACAAGTCTTGGGGGTGAGGTGGTAATTGGTAAGAAGAAAGAGGTTTTGTAGTTATTCCTGGTCATGTTCTCAATGGCCTTGTGAGTTACAATACACAGACTTTTTTATTCCAGACACACTCTCTCCCTGCCCAAAAGCATCCACCAAGCATGACCATAACGCATAAAACACTGCTGCCTGGCTCCACAGCTTGGCCATTATAACTGCCATTAGAGAGCAGGCCTCACAGAGAGCATCAGATAGAGGCTCATTGATTCAACTGCTTAGTCCACATCACGCACTGAAATGACCCGAATAATTCACGACACGCATCTCAACACGCACTAGCAAATTGTCGTATTAGCACAATTGTGTGTGGGACATGGAAAATCTGTGCTGCTGTAAATATCATGATTTAAAATGTCCTAACATAATTTCAAAAATAAAAACACTATTTAAGCTGTGCAGCGACAATAAAAGCACCAGAGTCTGAACAACTGAATCCCTTCACAAAAGTGTCCATAAGATGGACCTGAGATAAGTTATTTAAAGGATTAGTTCACCCCAAAAAATTATGTCAATAACCCTTTGGTGTTTTTGGGGTCCTTGAGATGTTTTGACATGCTGTGACATTTGTGCTTTTTTCAGTTGCTTATAAACATATTAATGGCACAGGTGAAATTACACTATTTAGCACAAACAGGGATACCATTATATGTGAGCAACATGTATGTACATGTTTGTATTTTTGAGAGAATTTCGTTTATGCGTGGTTATTGAAAAAACCAAAAATGAAAGTTTCTGAAATAACATTACTTTTGACTAATGGATGTTGTTGCCTAGAGTTTTTTCTTCACAATGATCTGAAAATCATCCTCGTAATCGTTCACATACAACTATGAAGTGGGGTTTATTGTGAAATTTTTTTTTTGTTTGCCAAGGCAATATGCGAATGGACGTGAACAGTCCCTGCCCCATCAGTAATGAGCTGCATTTTGTTGATCATCAGCTAATTTCAAAATCAAAGACCGCAATAAGAGAGACAGCACTTTATTTCTTTACTTTTAACTGAGATGATTGTGTGATAAGCGTCTGTGACTTACATACACTTTGATTTACGATAGTTTGCACGTTGGCTTTATGAATAGATGCTCAGCTGCGGTGATGAGTCAGATGTGCATTAGCTGCATTTACTTGGTTCAATCGGAATGAAATCAATCTGATTGAGGAATCTGAACACAGTGTTTACATGAATAATACATAAAATAATCGGGTTGATGTGCGCGTTTGGCACAAGATTCAAATTGATCTTTTCGAATTGATTTTTTGACATGCGCATACTGCACGAATATGCCACTGGTGGTCACGCATAACTATTCTCCTCTACTGGTTCTTTATTTGTTTTAAACAACAGACTTAATATTTATCAGTCTCTGGTCATGATTTTGAGACGGTGGGCATGAACCATTTCGCCGTGCTGCTTATATTTATCACGCAGTAAAACCCCGCGTCCAAAAGTCTTGTGTGGATGAGAATCTAAAACAAGCACTGGTGGGACGTTGCCCTGCTCCACTTCACAGAGACTAAGTGAAATGAGATTTTTTTAATAACGGAACACTCATTTATATGACACTTTATTCAACAGGAAGCTTGTTCAACAGCTTGTTCCGTGCGTCATACATCATTCCGCGCTTTCAACGTCATTGAACATGCGCAGTCTTTTCAGTTTCGGTTTTCAATCCAATCAAGTGTTTACATGTTCTCTCGATCGGATTACAAAAAGAGTAAACCACCCCTTTCATTCCAATCGAAATCCCAGTCGGATCGAGCTCAATTGGATCGATTAAGGTGTTTACATGAAGGTTTTTTTTTTCCAATTGAGCCGTCAATACGATTATAAGGGTCCATGTAAACGCAGCTAGTGATCCGCATGTCATTAGAAATGATCCGATGTCTTAAAGTGACAGTGGTTAATAAACCTAATGCGGTCTCAAGCAACAAAAGAAAAATAGAAAAGCATTCACTGCTCGTTAATAGCTTTAAAAAGGATTCATTATATTTAACTCATACAAATAGATTTGTCTGCTTGAAAGAATAAAGAATGATATATATCATTAATTGAAAAGAAGACTGTTCTACTTTAGGAAAATTGGTTTATTTCATTTTAAGGTATTTTTTAAGTCACAGTAGTTAAATCTGTACTTCTCTGGAAGTACGTAGGTTTGGAAATTTTACAGAAATTATAAATTAATGCATTACAATTTAACTAAACCCATTATATTTTAGTCATCTGAATTGTTTTAGTTAAACGGGGGGTTGATTGTGATTTCACTTTTTTCATTTTAAATAGTGTGTAATGTTGCTGTTGGTGCATGAACAGTATCTGCAAAGTTGCAGCGTTGAAAGTTCTGTGTAAGATATGAGAAAAGACGATGAGATATCGTCTTTTAAAAATCAGGAAGCATATTGCCTACGAAAACGACTGGATTGGGACTACAGCTAGGTTATGGTACGTTACTAACCCACACATTTGCATCAACCACTCCCTCCGGAAAATGCAAAAAAGGGCATGCGCATATTTCTGCAGCTCGTCAAGTGTGTTGTGTTCACCCAGCCGTCAGGTCTTCGGTGTTCGAGCTTCCCACGGACACTGTACTTCGTCAACAATGAATACAATTTATGTTTGATTATGTTCCTGAAAATGACATCGTAATTTAGCTCTGTGCTGCGCATTTACGAAAGACAACTTCCAGAATCTCCACGAATTCAACACCGGATTCAACAAGAAACTGTTACTAAAACATGAAGCAGTTCCAAATTTAATACCAGAGGCAGCAGTTTTTGGGCGACAACCTGTAAGTAGGCTAAGAGTTTATCATTTTAAATGTATCTACATGTATAATTCCAGATGTATATCCAGATTTATAGCCACTAGGCTACTAGTTATGCTATTTTGTGTCTACGACAAATGCGTACAAACATTATGGACCTGAATTTTGTATAAGTACTAATGTTTTAAACATATTTTTCATGTATATATGCTTTATGACGTTATTTTCGATTTGATCAAGAACAAACTAATGCCAACACTGTTTGAGTATAACATTAGTAGCCAGTCAGTTGCTATAGTTGCCAGTCAGATGCTACTGTGTTAAATAAATGTGTATAAAGTTAAAAAAAGCAAACTATCATTCAGAAACGTTTAGTAAGAGCCGTGTGTGGTGAGGGTCTGCTCAACTTTCTTCATCGCGGCTTTCTCGGTCTGATTCTGCCTCAAACTGATACTGCAGTATCAACCATTATTTGCATCTGGACTGGAGCACGTTTCACCTGTAAAGGTAATGGGCGTTCACCATCTGGACAACATGAGCGACAGTTTAGCCAATCACCACACACCAGCCCAAACTAACCAATCTGAGCCCACTGCCTGTTCCTGAGGGAGTGGTTTCATAGACTCAGGAAGTCGACTGGTCGTTCAGGGGACAGAGGAGAGCGCGACTTACAATAAAGGTGAAGTTTATGAAAAATAAGATTTAAAAAAAAAGAAAAACCACGAATACACAATCATGCGGACGGTTCCAGGACGGAGATGAAAAAAAGTCAGTCTGGAGCCCTGGTCTTATGTCAGCAGTGTCACTGCGGACTTGTGAACGCGGATTGACAACAGAACCGGAAGAGAATACAATGCTGAATAAAGTCATAGTTCTTGTTATTTTTGGACCAAGACGTATTTTCAAAGCTTCAAACCATTCTAACTAACCCAATTGTTTCATTATTATTATTTTTTGTTGTTGTTGTTGTATCATTATCAAAGTAACAAAATTTAGTTAGTTTAGGGTAGATTAGTTTAGGGTTCACCAAGGATGAATATGAGACAGTAATGCCCTGCAACCTCAGGATATATTGAGGTCCACTTCCAAATGTATTTGGTCCCCAGTGGTTGTCCAGAGCACCTTTGCGAGTGCTATAAGAGTCACGCCACCTTCACAAACTTAAATGATTCTTTTTTAGTGAGAGAAGGGCTGATGCCTTCTTTCTTCTTCTCTTTCCAATTCTTTTTCTCCCACCCTTATTTTTTTTTTCTCTTGCCTTGTTGAATTCAATACAGGTCCACTTTAATTAATTAGCCCTAAATAAATAATGTGGGAGCAGCCTATTTAGAGGTTTTTATTCTCCAGACATAAAAGTCATTAATTATAACACTCGGCGCAAGAGAGTCTGATAAGAGACACTAAGTGCTACTTCAACTCTAGGCAGCACATGTCCACCTGAATATCAAATCCAGAATGAAGCACGACAACACAAACTAATGACAAACAGCTGCAAGAATCACTTAAGTCATACTCTCATATCATTCTTTGTGTCTGTGTGTCAAAAATCAATGTTAAAATGTTGTTGGAAGGGAATAATGGAAACGGATCGGGAGTCGGCAGTCAGAATCACTCTTGTTTGTTTGTGAGAGGCTGAGGAGACAGGTGAGATTTGCCCTTATTACCAATGTCAGAGATTCGATTAGGCAGCAGGAAAGCAAATGATCCCAATGAACTTGTGATTAATCCGGCTAAGGTCTATTCACTAATGTAGCAGAATGCATTAAAGGCATAAGCTAATGGGGACAGGACATCAATTCAGATACAAATGAACCGCATTTGCATTGGGCGCTTATTGACTGCTGTAACAAAACGAATTACAAAAGGTAATCTACTTATGAACCGCCGTATGGATGAGGCATGATTTCCTCCATATCTGTGCTTCCACTCAGAATCAGACTAGGATTTGCCTTTAGAAACAATTTACTTTGTCGATGTTTGTTGACTGACATTGCTGAACCCGAAATACACCCAAAAAAGGTGTGCACTGAGTTTTCTAATGCAGGTATAAAGGCTTAGACTTGAAAATACCAGTTACTGACCCCCAGATATTTACCTGTAGAGAACTAACATAAAAAATATCATTAAAAATACACAGATTTCTTATTACAAACTATCACAATCAACAATGATGTGTTATTTGTTCTTCCATTTGCATACAATGTGGTTCAGTGTTTATGAAAGCAGTAATACTCAGAAATATTATTACAATTTTAAATAACTTTTCTATTGGAATTGTTCAGCAATCCTTTCTACAGTCATCCGTGTCACATGATCCCTCAGAAATCATTCTAATATGCTGATTTGGAGCTCAAAAAACATTTAATGGGCGTGTGAATAGACAGTTCAAAAGAACATGTATTTAAAATAGAAATCATTTGTAACATTATACACTATTATATACAGTAACTTTTGATCCGTTTAATATTTCATTGCTGAATAAAAGTATTAATTCATTAAACAAAAATCTTTCTGACATCAAACTTCTGATTGTAGTATACTTCCATAGTAAATTGCTTTGGATAAAAACATCTACCAAAATTCACAAATGTAATATCTACAAGCTGCAATTCATTACATCGTATTCCAAATTTGATATGTCAAAAGTTGTTTTTTTTTTTAAATGTGTAAGGCCATCTGTTGAAATGGGGTCACTTTTTACCTCTGCAGCACCCAAATATTGTACATCATTCAAAAAAAAAAAAAGAAAAATGAAGCCTTTCAAGATCGGCCGTGTGTGAATGCATTTTTAGTTCACTCTCTCAAAATGTCATTTCAGCCATCAGTCCATACTGCCAGGGGCCCAGTTCTCACAAGATCATCTTCGCTATGCCACTTCATCCCAGACACTGTCTCTGCCACTGCTACCTCTTTTCCGGATGCCTATTCTGACACTTCCAACTCCTGGATGAAAGAAAGTGCTTTAATCCTCGCTTTGTTCTGCTGCACAGGAGGACATAAAAGAGCTCTCGGGTGGATTGCTCTCCTCCGAGTCCCCAGGCAGTGGGACGGTCCGGAGAAGATGGTCTTATCAATAATACCACGCTCTTAACGCGGGGGCTTAGTACATGGGAAATATTCCACAAACCGACAGGAATCTATCTTGCCTTCCTTTCCCAAGGTCCCTCTGGTAATGACACTTTTGCGAGCCTGTCTAATACCACCTAGTAAGTGATTTTTTTTTTTTTTTTGGAATGGCATGAGGGAGAATGGGAAGGAGGCTAAAACCGAAGTAAGCGAGCACAGTTCTATTTGATGTTTCGATCGGGGATTGATCTAGGTGGAGAAGCAGGGATGGAGAAAAGGGGATTATTGGCTTGCTGAGATGCGTTAGATCTAGGGGATCTGTGAGAAGTGTTGCAAAGAACTGCTGTTTCCACACAGATTCTGAACTGCTCATGAACTCTCCACAAAAAGCACCTGTGGCCTTCTGAATAGGCGTCAAAGTCCACTAGCTGAGATTCGTTTCCCACACACACATATATAGTACATATCTGTACGCACACAGGAAGTGAGGAACACATGATGATTGCAAAGATGACCAGATGTCCTTTATTCCATTGAAGCACAACATGCTCTTCTAAAGCATGATCATCTCAGATCATGAGATGACCCAAAGCTTGTGTGCTTCTGTCATTAAAGTAAAAGGTATAAATGACAAACACTAAGAAATCCTGAAATTCACATATTTTTTTTACATTTTTTTTGTTATTGATTCACTTTAGATTTTTTTAAAACATTAAAAAAAAAATTTATTATATATTTTTTCAATAAATAAATTGAAGAAAAAAAACGTATACACTACTGTGCAAAAGTCTTAGGCATGTAAGTATTTTCCCCTATTAAATAAGAAATGGTGCAATTTAAAGAAAAAATTAAGCCAATTATTTATATATTTTGCAGTAATATGTCATTTTCAAACATTCAGTTTTTCATTAATTGTAATAATCCAGTGAGAATTTTCTATGTACAAAGAATCTTACAACAGCCAGTATGCTTCACATGGAGATCTGATCTCACCATCAACAAGTCTGTCTGGGATTACATGAAGAAACAGAAAAAAAACTGAGACAGACTAAAGCCAGAAGAACTATGAAAACGTCTCCAAGATACGTGAAGAAACCTATTTGCAAAACTACAGTACAGTAAAAAGTTTGAGGCATTTATGTAAAAATGCTGTAAAGTGAAGATGCTTTCAAAAATAATGAGATTTTTAGACATAAAAGGATTTTATTTAAAAATTAACTTTATTAACTAAATGATCACCCTTTGTCCTACACGTGAATATATATATATATATATATATATTTTTTTTTTTTTTTTTTTTTTTTTTTTCAGTTAGCTTTGCAGGTAGGTTTCTTCAAGTATCTTGGAGACAGTGCTACTGCAGTTCATCTGGATATAGTTTCTTCACATAATCCCAGAGGGATTCGATGATGGTGAAATCATATCTCCGTGTAGAGCATACCGGCTGTTATCAGACTCATTGCGTGTACAAAAACCTCTCTGGATTATTATAATAAATGGCTAAAATAATGTTTGGAGAAATATTTATTTTTTAATAACTTATTTAGAAATTTTCAAATGCTTGAAATGTATATTAGTTAGGCTAGTTGTTTTTATATAGTATTTTAAAACCCCAGACAAACATTCCTTGCATAAGTGTTCTTTAGCCTGTTGATTTTTGTTTATAACATTCTGCCTACAGAAGGAGGCGGCACACCAACTTGTTCAGCGGGCGAGACCTGAGACCAATGTTCCCTCTAAGCTGCACGCAACCGCGCAGAAAATAATAAAATGCCACGTAGAGGACTGACGCGAAATGTGTGGGGAAATCGATTTAATTGTAGTTTAAGTAAGAAATAATTTCAGTGCTCTGGCCAACCGCTATAGAGTGAAAACTGGTGAATGCAGTTTACAAGTTTCACAGAAAGAGAATGATGTGAGCATGTGTGATTGGCAGCGAGTCTTGTGTGCGGACAAAATAGCTAAATACAAGAGGAAACGAGAAACGCAAATACATGTGAAATAAAATCACATCATAATGTTTTAAAGAAGAGTGGTTTGATTAAAGAGCCCCTATCATAGCATTTGAAATGTTCCTATTTTTGTTTTAGGAGTTCCCAAAAACAGTTTAACATGCATGCAAGGATGAAAAACACGTTATTTGTCTTATAATATGCATTTATTTTTAACTGATTTGCTCACCAACTCCTAAATGATTCGTACAACGACTCATTTTTCCAAACCACTCCTTTGCGTGACGCTAATCAGCGGTGATTGGTCAGATGACAGACCCAGTCAGTTGCTGTTTGTTAGCATAACGCATAAACATATTGATAAAGCACTGCAGTACTACAAGACGATCTATTCTTTATGACAACTCCAATAACAGCGACAAACATTTCACATATTTAAAAAAAATTGACATTGGAGACCTAGAAGCTGCGCTGAGCGTAACTTACACGCCTTCCCTCCTCGCACCCGACGCTACAAAAACGTTCAAAACCTATAAAAGCAACAATTATTAATAATACTTACAGGTTGTAATTCATAGGAGGAAGCTGATCCATATACACTGGGTAAGTAAGTTACTGAGCCCTCCTTCAGGAACAACCGCTTGCGAATCCACATTTGAATTCATTTATGTTTTTGAACGATTCGTAATTAAAATGATGAAAACACAATCGGGCTATTACTGTTGTGGTATTGTTGCAAATATGAACTCTAACCACCGATTCTTCACATGCTCGTCCCTGGTAAATGAAAACAAAGTGGCTGAACTATCTTTGCATTGTAGAACACAGCGTCTTCTCGACATGATGCTATGATGAAGTATTTTGTGTAGACTTCAAGTTTACACTTCCGTCTACGCACGGCCAATGACCTCTCTACGTCACGATGTAACAGCTAATGACTCGTTTCAAAAACAATTCATTTCATAGACTCAGAGTCGACTCTCACTTTTGAAAGACAATAACTTTATATATGGTGCACTTTCAGATATAAATCTTTGTCCACACCATAAAGTCATTTTCAAAAATCCATGATAGGGGCTCTTTAAAGTGGTGGAATTAACGGTTGATCAACACAGAACGGTGAAGATGTTTTTGTGTGGGGGGGCAATTTCAGGCATGGTTAGATTAGTATAAAAGAATTCACATATTCACTTTTCTTGAAAATATTTAGCTATTTGATCTATTTAAATGCTTCAGTTTGTTTTCATATTATAATAATATAATATGTAAACAAATTGAAGCATTTAAACTGATATATATCACTTCAAATACTTCAAATGATATTATATTTATTATATTATATTAGGCCTATATTATATTATATTATATTATATTATATTATATTATATTATATTATATTATATTATATTATATTATATTATATTATATTATATTATATTATATTATAAGCCTAAATAAAGAATCTCACTAGGGTGTTGATTAGGGCTCATTGCCATTAAAAAGTTTGACACCCCCCCTGCTAAAAGAAAATATTGGAAATTCATAAGGAATAAACAATAATTTAACTTTGATGGTTTAATTCTTGTTAATTCTCAATTATTTAATTGTTATTAAACCAAAAAAGTTTCAGACTTTTAAGACTTTATAAGCCCCGTGGGAACCCTGACAAGTGCTCATAGTCTTTTGACCCCATTGTGTACATACAGAGAATGCTCCCTCTCAATAACAAGTTCTTTAATCAAGATCTGTGCAAATACAGCTTTGAAAACATTGTGTACAGCGTGCTGATATAGGTGACACCTCAAATCAGACTTGGGTAAAATAACACCACAATGCCTTTTACTTTCTTTTTTGCCAACAGAGAAAATTCACCAAGCATGCCAGCAGGAAGCCAGACATCTGCTTTCAAATGAACATGCTCCACACAGGGAGGGTGAGATGAGTGTCGTGTTCTCAAATGGGGAAGATAGAGTGATTTGTGTGTATGTGTTTATGTGTGTGTGAAGGAGATAGAGAGAGGTGGAGGGTGTCTGGGAGGTTGTGGGGTGTTAGCAGAGCTGCAATGTTGCCAGTCACAGTGAGGGGGTAGTGTGTGTGTGTGTGTGTGTGTGAACTGTAATGGATAATGTAAAAGCAGATGGGTATCTCCTGGGAGACAGAGAGAAATTCAAACAGATGGCCCAATTGCTTCTTATTTATGTGTTGCCGGGGACACACACACATACAGACACTTAAACACAGACTCTAACCATATGATGGATCATTACAGAGTGCATTGCATAAACACCAATATGTTTTTAAAACTGGATGGCAAAACTTAAAAACCACAATGGGAGAGAGTGAGGGTTATAACTCAAGGCCTGCTGACAGGACGTGGACCCCGTAGCCATGCTAATATGACTAAAGTTTGTTACAGCCAATCCGGTCACTCTATTAACTAGTAGGTTAGAACAGACTGAAGAAGAGTGACTGGCATGTAAAAGAGAGCAGAAGTCAAGGAAGCTGTGTTCCTAGGAGGATATCATTTATAGTAACCAAAATACATAAATCAATATCACAAAATGTTGATAAAGCATATGAAAACTTAACGGGATAGTTCAAAAATACAACGTCATTGTCAACAAACAGTGTATGTCAATGGGGTAGAAAACAACCGAGAATTTTTGCCAAAAGAGCATCTTTTGTCTTGTATTTCACAAGAAGAAACAAAGTCATTGAGATTTGGAATGACATGAGGGTGAGTGAATGTCAAATTTTAAACTATCCCTTTAAGAGCAGTTATATGTGTGATTTAACAAATCATTTAAAAAAAAAAAAATGTAATACAAATAAAAAAACACACACATACGAGACACCACAATCAAAACTGACCATACATAGTCACGACCAGTAATCTTACTACAGCACTAATCATTGCACAACCCATTCATTTCTGTTGTGGAAGCTTTTTCTGTACACCATTACCATAATTGTTCCGTTTTGTTAATGATTGGCAATTGCATGCAAAGGCCAAGGGGTGTAAGGGGTCAGTGTTCAACAGGCACACACACACACTCACACCCACGCACTGGCAATGAAAGTGGTTAGTGGTTATTCTGACTCTTTGACCTGTTCAACCTCAGCAGGGTTAATTCTGTCTCCATGGACACAGACAGATTGGGTAATATGGAGCCCTCTCAATCCAGCAGGTTATCTCCATTAATAACACACACATAGAGACATAGTAATTGGTGTAGTAATGTGGGAGCACTGAAGTGAGGACCATCTATTGGATCCAAGATTACATACTCCCCTCTCCCTCATAAATACAGTCCAATACTAACCCACTTTCTGCCCTAGGAGATTACCGCTTAGAGCTGCCTAGGTACATCTATTCGGTGAACTGTTCATCTTTCTTCCGAAATGAGTAAAGATGACTTGGAAAAACACAGGGAAGAAAGACTGCTGTATTACAATGCCGACTGGTCTAAATAAATGTATTGCAGCTAGTTTTCCTTTGCAATGGTCCCCCGGAGTGTTACAAAGGAAACTCTGAAAAAAGTACCTAGAAACAAAAGCAGTAAACTTTGAGCAATCTCTTTTCCAAATCGTTTTTTTTTTTTTTACACAATTACCACATTATCTGTATCACATCAATTTACAATTGTATTATATCAATGCACTAAAATGAATACACAAAATCAATAATGAATCACATTTTTAACCAGAAAAGGACAAACATTTCCTTAATGAATTATAGCGATATAATTTAAAAGGTCCAATGTTTTTATTGTTTTATTAGTGTTTTTTTTACACAACAAATGATCTAACTAAATGATCATTACATCACAATCACCAGATACTATACATCATTATCAATATAAAAAGCATATGCAAAGTTGTTTTTGAGAATTTAATTAGCCAAAAATGTCCTTAAAGGCCTGTTCACACCAGGACGAATTTCGCGCGCGTTATTCGCCGACGTTTAACGCCTCGTGACTAAACAAAGGGCGCCAATGTGAGTGTTCACACCGACGCGTAAAATGCCACGCGTAAAAGCGGCATTTTTTAAAAAATGCCTCGGGTTCATTTTTTTAGTTTGATGCGCCGCGTCAAAAACTATCTGACCAATGAAATTGCCGTTTTTGGAGCTTCTGAAGAGACAGTAAAACATTACTTGGGGGTGCTCAAACACAAAACGGTCTTGCCGCAATGCAACGGTGAAGTAGATATACGTGTCGCCGTCTACACATGCAGGAAGAAATAAGACGAGGAAGATGCAAGGCAAGATGAATGTAGAGCTGCTGTTCTCGTTGGTGCTAGAACATATATGACAAACGCGACAAGGACTACACACATCTTGATAAAAGATAACTGTTATGGAGTGGTATTGCATGGCAAATGGGCACCATCTAATGTCAGGGAATGAATTTGCATGTTCACTCGGTTCATCGTCAGCGAAAATAGCTTGGATGTGAACACAAAAACCGCGTTGAAAAACGCTGACGAATAATGCGCGTTGATATTTGTCCCGGTGTGTACGGGCCTTTAGTCTTTGTTTTTTTGATTGGTCTACATTTAAGATTTTTTTTCAAATGTTGTTTAATAGAAACAATATTAAAATGTCTTATGATTAAACAGTAAGTTAAAAAAGAATTGGTCCATTTATTTCTAATGTAAACCTGAATTTGCAATTCAAAGCTGAATAGTTTCACTCTTCCATCCAAAAAAATGTGCCTCTATGATGACTCCCATCCCATCCATATCCTCAGCACTTTGAAGTGCCTGTTCAGCATTTACAATATGTTTACTGCAGTAGCAGGGAGAAATTAGTTGTTGAACTCCCATGCACAAGCCGTTATTAATATTTGCTTTTCATTTTAGCCACGGGAACAACACGGGGCAGGAGTGTGTTCTTTCATGGTTAACATGGCCGCGGAGCAGGATATTACAGCTGAAATGTGTACAGCCCACGCAGGTGAACACATTGAGCTGTTGTTATTTGATTAAGCTGCTCCTATAATGCACATTAACTCGATGATGATGCTTGAGGAGTGCAGTTCTGTGAGTATGACAGAGAAAACATGGCAGGATTCGCTCTCATACGCACAGACATCATCATGAAGGAGTAGACTACACTGAGTGTGGTGTTAGCAACTTTTCTGTTCGCATTTAGAGGAGATAAAGTGCTAAAACACAAACACAGACGATTCCTCCTCTTCAGACGTTTGTCAAAGTTCGGGTGTTGCACTGCCTTTTTTTAGCACCCTTGAATTTGTTTTTCCACTGTTAATCTCAGACAGTTAGGGCCGCTACCACGTGACGACTAGAGAGAAAGCGTTCTGCTAAACACACCAAACAGATCTTTCTATAAAATGTAGCGTAACAAAACAGAAGCCTAAACCAACTACTAAAATACAAGCTTACTTAAAGTGGTCAGTCTGTGCCATAGTACTTTTGAAAAGATAATCTGTTAAATCTGTAAGATGTTGTCATACATAAGCATGTAACTGGATCAGTCATACCATGTTAAATGCTGCTCAAATTAAATTTGAAAAATTCCAAGAATGTTTTCGGAAAGTATAGAGCGAACTATTGTATGGAACATGCAGTTTACAATTAATTTTCTTTACAGATGTCCCACCAACTCCCCAATCTCAAAGCACACACACAAAGGCTTTCTTGCATGTAGACTTCATCATGTGGAAAGATTTAACTTGCAGACAGTGACTTCAACTAACAGCCCTTTCGGTAGATTGATAAAAGTGTGTTTTATCAGAAAATCCACCCAAATATGGAGTGAATCAGTCTCTCTCTACGTTTCCACGTAGAGTGGCAGAAAAACACCGGAGTGATTTTTATAGCATTCCCCAAATTTTCCATGATCAAAAATCATTCCTGATCTTCCCTTTGTTGTTGAAAATTAAAGCAAACTAAAACGCGGAGTTAAGGAGGGTAAGCGAATGATAGTGCAAATGAGGCAGAACTTTAAGGGCTTGTGTAGCTCTCCGATTCCATGGACGAGTCTGTATTCTGCACTTCAAAGTCCTCTGTTTGATTCCGCAGGAACAGTGTTAGAGTCTGCACTTAATTTCAGAAATAATTTGCTTTGAGAAAGAATCTGGAAGCAATTTGTGATAATGCGGCCAAGTCTCTTTACTCTTTTTTTTCTCTCTTCCTTCTTTCACAGAGAAAGTTATTGTAACTATTGACCTCTCCAGTGCTTGAATGGCATTTCCAAGCATCCCGTGTGCCACTGTTATTATGGAACGGAACTTTTTAATCCAAAACGTCACTGTTGTTCTAAACCTCATGTTCCATATTCCATGTGCAACTACTACAGCTATCCATCCACATCAGCGGTTCACAAACTCTGATGAAAACGCTTCTAGGGATGTACAGTATCCTCTAGGATTGTGCAAGAAAGAAAACGCAGAAAGTATGTCTCAATATAAATTAAGGAATTTGACATAGGCTGCTACTCAATGTCACAAGTCAGTGTTCTATTTCAACCTTTACTAGCAGCAGCCATTCAAGCACCAAAGTATCATTCTTCTCTGCATACACACTTTTTTCAGCCATCAAACAGTTGCATCTAATATATAATCTGGTCATCACAATCTATCAATCTGACAAAGGAAATGCAATGCATATATAACAGAATTAATATTGATTATAGTTACTATAATAATACCCAATGTATTATGCATTCACTACTTATCCAAAATACAATTCCTGAACCTATGAATTTAAAAACTGGTTAATTGCTTTTGTCAATATTCCATTACAGTGTAAATTCACTTACTACTCCGGCATTTTTTTTAAACAATTTACATTTATTCAATAAGCAGATACTTTCATCCAAACCGACTTAAAATTAGGAAAACCACAAGCAATTTATCTTAAAATATATATATATATATATATATAATCTGAATAGTTCAAATATTTACAAATGGTTATTGATAATGATTATGTATTGTACTCAAAATACTCTGTATGTCAAGCAACACTGGGTGTGAAAGTTCTAGAGGGCAGCAAAACTATTAAAATGTAGACAAACAAGACCAAATTGTGAACAAAGGCCAAATGTCATGATGCACTACATATATATATATATACACACACACACACACACACACTCACCTACAGGATTATTAACACTATACTAATACTGTGTTTGACCCCTTTTCGCCTTCAGAACTGCCTTAATTCTACGTGCCATTGATTTAACAAGGTCAATTCAACTGAAAGCATTCTTTAGAAATGTTGGCCAATTTTGATAGGATAGCATCTTGCAGCTGATGGAGATTTGTGGGATGCAGATCCAGGGCACGAAGCTCCCATTCCACCACATCCCAAAGATGCTCTAATGGGTTGAGATCTGGTGATGTGGGGGCCATTTTAGTACAGTGAACTCATTGTCATATTCAAGAAACCAATTTGAAATGATTCGAGCTTTGTGACATGGTGCATTATCCTGCTGGAAGTAGCCATCAGAGGATGGGTACATGGTGGTCATAAAGGGGTGGACATGGTCAGAAAAAATACTCAGGTAGGCTGTGGCATTTAACCGATGCCCAATTGGCATTAAGGGCAAAGTGTGCCAAGAAAAAATCCCCCACACCATTACACCAGCACCACCAGCCTGCACAGTGGTAACAAGGCATGATGGATCCATGTTCTCATTAATTTTACGCCAAATTCTGACCATCTGAATGTCTCAACAGAAATCCAGTCTTCAACTGTCCAATTTTGGTGAGCTTTTCGCAAATTGTAGCCTCTTTTTCATATTTGTATTTGAGATGAGTGGTACCCGGTGGGGTCTTTTGCTGTTGTAGCCCATCCGCCTCAAGGTTGTGCGTGTTGTGGCTTCACGAATGCTTTGCTGCATACCTCGGTTTTAACAAGTGGTTAATTCAGTTGCTCTTCTATCAGCTTGAATCAGTCGGCCCATTCTCCTCTGACCTCTAGCATCAACAAGGCATTTTCACCCACAGGACTGCCGCATACTGGATGTTTTTCCCTTTTCACACCATTCTTTGTAAACCCTAGAAATGGTTGTGCGTGAAAATCCCAGTAGATGAGCTGATTGTGAAATAATCAGACCAGCCTGTCTGGCACCAACAACCATGCCATGCTAAAAATTTGCTTAAATCACCTTTCTTTCGTATTCTGACATTCAGTATAAAGTTCAGGAGATTGTCTTGACCAGGACCACACCCCTAAATGCATTGAAGCAACTGCCATGTGATTGGTTGATTATAGAGTTGTTCCGATTCCAATACTAGTACCGGAAATACCAATAAAAATTCTGGTATACTTCTACCCATGTACCGATCCGATACCCTTTTCTTAAACAAATCTAGTGTGCATAACTAATTATTGTTTAACTCTGCAAATCAGAGATCAATTCCTCTTCGCTGCTCTAAATAGTGATTGCTTATGGCAACACAGGAAGTTGTGCTGTTGCCACAAGCAACCTCTGTTTAGAGCAGCGAAGAAGAAAACCCGTGTGCATGCTAGCAGTATGTCCGCTGTTTGGCAGTATTAAAGACTGGACCAACCAGCCAGTAAAACAGCGACATTTCTGATATGCCATACTACAATTTCGCAGGGTAGCACAAGATTAGCAGCTTCAACACTAAATGAAGCATTTGAAGACGCGTCACCCCGCAGAACACTGTGGCAAGGGCAGAGAAGGATGAGCCGCGCATGAATCAACAATTTCTGGAAGCTTCATTCACACAAAGAGAAAAGTTTACTAAAGACAGCCAACGAGCGATAAATGTAACCAACAAAATTATCGAGTTTATTGTTCTGGATGACCAGCCACACTCAAAACTGAAATGCTGTGTATTTTTTTATTTATCACTTTTTTATACAGTTATATTGAAAACGAGAACGCTCACGGGTGAAAAGGTAAAAATAATTTATCGGATGTGCCTTTCGTTTACACGGCGACGGCGTTTTTTGGCAAAAACGCAAAAAAGTGAAACCACCCTCCAGTCATGTTCCCATCTAAAGGGTAAAAACGCAGGCACGCAGACTTATTGTTGTGTGGCAGTGCTCCACATTGCCACCTAGACGCCTGCAAAAAAAAAAAGGTATTGCAACATTTCTAGTTGATTAGATAATTGCATTAATGAGAAATTGAACAGGTGTTCCTAAGAAAATCCATATAATAATCCTGTATATATATACACACACAGAGAGATGATAGATCAATTAATACAGACCAGGTTGGGATTAATTGGAGAAAGTATCTGTTCATTGGTCAAAAATAATAACTAAATAAATAAATAATAAAGAGTAAAACTGTTCTCTATGACTCGAACCAGGAACAACCTTGGATGTGAGAATTTGAGTACATTCATTTAATTCATTGCTATTTAACAGTTCCATTGTTTATTTATAATTGTTTATAGTTTCTAATATACAGGAAAAAAATTGATTTGTCTTTTTTTTAGCAAAAACATGCATAATGTTTAGGTGAGAGGACGTTTGGCAACTATTGAGAAGAATATAAGAAGATGTGCGTTTTGAACTGTTGGGGAACCACTTATAAATAAACCAAATCTGTTCAGTGCTATACTGACACAACAGCAGAGAAAGAAAAAACAAGTTAATTGCCAATACAGAGCACACATGAATAAAAAAGTAAATACAAAGACCACATTTAAGAAACACTAAAAGAGAGAAGTGTAACAATGAAGAAACACAAAGAAAATACACAGTTTGGTTGAAAGTGGAATGGATGAGAGAGAGAGAGAGAGAGAGAGAGAGAGAGAGAGAGAGAGAGAGAGAGAGAGAGAGAGAGAGAGAGAGAGAGAGAGAATCTTAAGATGCCGCATTAGTTTGATAAATACATTCTTGTAACCTGTCACAATGCTGCCCTCCTGTGGTATATTTAGCCAATATTACACTTTAGGCCTCCACAAACCCTACCTTCAAGAGAATCATTCATACAAAACATATACTGAATTTAGTGCAAAACGAAGAAACAAAAAAGATTTAAATACATTGAAATTGTACATGCACCATTACACAAAAACACTTTAATAAAAATAAGAGAACAATGGCACTGACGTTGCCAACACGGCTCAAGCTTCACATCAATATTTTGAGAACTCAGCACATTTTAATTGATCAGAGTCAGACCATGTTTAATTGCCTGTCATACACAGCTCACTCACAATCTTTAGTCTTGTTGTTCTTCATCTCCAGCACCACACCAGTATAGGGGTGCACGATATATCGAATCAATATCGTTATCGCGATATCACGTTGCTCGATATCCATATCGAAAGTGTCGCGATATTTATGCAATATTTTGTTTATGATGCGTCTGGTCCGACATGCACTGTTGCATTTCCCCCCGACTCATTTCCTGATTCTCCTTCTCCATAAACAATATTAAATCAAGAGAGGTTTAACTTTTCATGCTACAGATTTCCCACAGTGGTCAGAAAGAACAGGAGAGACACTTTGTTTTTCTCAATATAAAGTCGCTACTCGCTCCAAAGCTAACCGCCGTCACTCTCTCACTTCTCCCTTGCTCTCCTGCCACACAGTCCCACACACACACACACACGCACACTTGCCCCGGCTCGACGCGCACACCAGCGCACAAGTAGCCTATAAACATCAGGCCACGGTCCACCTGGCAACTTCATGCGTTTTCACTGATCGGATAGCTATCTGATTTATCAAAATACGATCTTCAATTCCCGCGCTATATGCAGATTTAATGGAGCGCACGTCACCGTCACGTCAACAGTTATGAGCTGCGTTTTATGATCATCAGGTAAAATAAGATCAGTTCGTTTATTTACTTTTAATGAAGATAACTGTGAAAAGCGTCTGCGACTTACTTTCACTTTGATTTGCGACAGTTTGCGCGTTGGCTTGATGAAAAGGAAATGTTCAACAGCTGCTCATCTGCGGTGATGCGTGTTGCAGTCGCGCTCGTCGTCATATCTGGCCATAACATGACAAGCCTGTAACGTTCTCATTTTTAGCGTTTTTGGAAGGAGTACATTTTACATATGTGGTTTATTCAGTAACGAGATGCATTTACATTTGTCCAATTTCAACTGAAATGCGGCCCAGACCGCCTCCTGAAGTGGTTTGAGCGATTAGATTCAAATACGTCACGAATGCGTTTCACAGGGCATTTACACCTGGTCTTTTCACGATCAGATAGCTATTCGGTCAAAGAAAACGTATATAGTGGGGTTTATGTTGCATAGTGTGTTCTGTAGACTTGCTATTTATTTATTATCTTTTACAGTGTAGTGTACACAACTAACATGTCCTGTTCTGTTGACATATTATTTAGGCCTATTTATTAATGCTGTACCAGTCCAATATGACTCAGTTGAAATAAATCTTATGTTCTAAGAAAACTTGTTTTATTTATTAATCTTTTTGATGCGTTTTCCAATAACTTTTGTATTTTTTCATCCGTTTAAAAATATCGAAATTAATATCGATATCGCAATATTCATTATCGATATCGCAATATCACATTTTTGTCAATATCGTGCACCCCTACACCAGTACTGCTTCTCATCTAGCTATCATGACACCACCAGCTTGCCTACCTCACTCACTTCCTCATTTGGCCACCCAGTTTTCAAAAAACATTTGTAAAACTGCTGCCCACCTCGACCACCAATGGTCCCAAAACACTTCTTTACAGGACTTTTACAGAGCACAACATTTGAGAGTAACACACATGGCAGGACACAGTCGGGGGTAGGAAGTAACATAATTCTAGGCAAGAACTAAATCACCATACGGCTACCGATGATGAAAACCATTGGATTACCTGCATCAATAACTCAGTATCTGCTCAATCCACCTAATATCCCCAAATTCTTTTGATCATGTACATATCTGGCCAGCATACTCAAGAAAAAACACAAGTTACCAGTTGCTTCAGCACACACATAATGATGAACAGCTCGTGCTAATTGCAGGTAATGTTAGTATATTGTTTCATGCCAGGTTTTATATGGAGCGTGGTAGAGCAGGTTAAACCAAGCAGGCTGGGAGCAGATCAGGTATCCTTGCACACACACACACACACACACACACACTAAACTTCTCTCTCTCTCACCTTCCAGCCATCCATGACCCTCCTGCTTCCAGCCCCTCCCCTCCCACACCAGTAATCAGGTAACTCCCACATTAACTGGCAGGGAAACGGGTCATTAATATCTCACTTGTTTCCATCTCTGTTTGCTCTATATATCACTGCCTGGCCGCTCTATTCACATCCATACATTACAACTATTCTCAGAATACTTCATTGTCAGCCCATGGCAGTCTCATTACTTATTAAGATAAGAGGAGAGATGCGGCAGAGAGCTCAGCTTGCTTTAAAAGCTCTTCTTCTCCTCTACCCCTCCTCCCTGTTTCACTCTCACCCTTTTCCTCCTCTCTTCTCTTTCTTTGCCCCTCTACTTCTTTTGATTCACCCATGTTCACTTTTGTAGCACCTAATAAAACCTAAACATATTTAAAAACACTCATCCAAAAAAAAAAAAAATTAAATGTATTCAACCCTATGTTGTTCCAAACCTGTAAGACTATTTTTATTTTACTTTTTTTTACACAATAGGAGAAATTATGAAGACTATGCTGTTATTTCACATAAGTCTTTAAAGACTTGGAATGTGTGCCGCATATGTCGTATTAATTAATACTTTTTGATTGATTACCTATTTGATGCTTCAAAGCTTTAGTCCACATTTATTGCATCAACAAATGGAAAAGAACATCCTTTCCAAATGTCTTTTTATATTCCCTGAAAAAAAAAGAAAGTAATTCTACATGACAGTGAGTAAATGATGACAGAATTTTTATTTTAAGTGGAGCATAATGTTCTGATGTTGTGAGATTAAACTGGAAAGATAAACCATCTTAGAGCATCCTGACCTCTAACTGGAGACTCTGAGACTGGAGCCTGCGCATCGGCCACTCGCATGTAATAAAACAGCTCATTCTCATAAATGATGTTACAGCAAATTCATTCCATTACAATCATTACATCACCATATTCTTTTTCATTTGGTTTCAGTGGCCATCACTGCAAAAAAAAAAAAGTGATGTCTTAATGAGTCAGATAGTAATTAAGAAAAACAAAAAAAGAGTGATCTGGAAACCAACATGAAGGGTTTATTTTAAAAAAGGAGACTTCACATAGGAATACTGGCCTTCAGAGGTAATAGCAAAACCCGACAAGTGGATCGTTGTAATGTGTGATTACAACCCCTTTACACACAGGCAATAAAAAAAGGATTCATTTCAGAGGAAAAGTTACATATAGCACCTTTAAGGATCAAATGTTTAAGGTTATTTTTCTGCCACTCAATGACTCCAATGAAACATCCTAAATAACTTTTGAATACTTGTATGATTTTTACTTTGATTTTTTTTTAAATCAAGTGAAAATTGGTTCTCTCATTTTAAGCATAAAGCTCTGTTAAATTATTATTGAAATAAATAAAATGGCACAAGAGTAAGAAAAATTAAAGTCTTATCAAATTTGCTAGTGCTACACAAATACATTTACCATACTTAAATGTTTGATTTTTTTTTTTTTTTTTGAAATATTGAAAAACAATTATTTTTTTCAGCCATATAAATAAAATATATTTAAACAAGTTTGCTTGGAGATTTTCACTTTGACCTAAACTAATTCAGCATCATAAAACGCTGCATAAATACGTATGCACACACAGGCCACAGCAGAGGTCATGATAAGGTTAGGGAACTATCGTGTCTGGCATCCATTTCCTGTGTCCTGTGTCACAAACTACTTTAATAAAGTGTTCTCGTCTCAAAGACGAGGTCGTCTGAGTAAGTGTGTGTGTGCTCTCTCTGATTTTATCTGCAGAAGAAGGATGGCTACATGACACACAAACTGTCACGGCAGTTTGTGTGTGTGTGTGTGTGTGTGTGTGTGTAGCCTACTTCATGTCCTTAGTCAAGTCAAGAGTATTCAAGAGAGGCCAAGTGGAGAAGTCACATGGCCTGAGATCGGTCAAATCGAATGCATCATCTCAGGCTTATGGTTGGTACTTTTTTATGTATACCTTAAGCAGTCATTGATTTTCTTGGATATATGTGAAGTTGCACTGTAATACATCCAAGACACTAGCCGTACTGTTTGTCTGTTGTTGTTGATTTGGTGAATATCATCATCATCCTGTCTTATGATGATTCAAATGTTTAAAGAACATTCTAGCAGGACATAAATTATGAATGAAAGTTTTACTTCTGTTTTCTATTTAATTCAACAAAGACAAAAAATTCAACCCTGCTCCTTTAATCGGTGCATATAATAAAAATAATAAAAATAGTAGTATAAACGACAAACAATCCACACATTTCACAGGCTCAAACTAATGCACATTCAAATGCGGCACAGATAGATTTTAATCACAAGGCCTTATGCAATTTGATTACCACGTCATAGATCCTTAATGTCTCCAACATGGCCCTGTTAGAGCTCCAGGGCTGGGTTTAATTACAGGGGGCAGAGCTAAACCTGGTCCCCAGCACAGTGTGCCCACTCTCAGGGAGTCAAACACGTGCCATTCCCTCCTTTACTCTGTTGTTTACCAAATGCCTAACACATCATGGAACCATTTAATCTAGCTTGAGTTGCTTAAAAAAAAAAAAAATAGAGTATGCGAATGAGCAGAAAAAGATCTACAATATGGCATCCATTGGCAACATCCTTATAAAGACACGGAAACGCTCAAGTGTGTGTGTGTATTATCTGGTATTTTTATTTTCCTTCCGTGAACTTTTTTTAAAACTTATTTATAATTATTTATAATTAAAACTAACTTATTTTTGTCCTAACAATGAAAGTCAAAGGGGTCCAATGTGTTTTAAAATGTATTTTCATGTACATGCTTCAAAATTTCTTATTTTGTGTTTAACAGAAGAGTGGACTATTCCTTTAAAACAATCAATTATACCAGCCAAAAAAAATAAAAGACATTAAAAGAAAATAGTAAATTTTCATTATGTTTCACCACATAAGAAGTCTCATCTTAAGTAAGAAACCTGTTACACATGAAATATGAACCGTCAAGTGCTCTTCGTTTCGGAGTCACACTTGTGACTGGACACCTAAAAATGAAAATTTCTACATCCCAGTAAAACCAATGCAATTTATTTTTTTAAATATTTTTCTTTTGAATTTTGAGAGAATTTGATGTTACTTTTTAATAATTGTGCAATATTTATGGTCCATTTTTGGACCTTTTCTGCACCCTGCTACTTTGGTGCAGAGATATCACACAACATCTGAAATAGAGCTTGCCACAAAGAACCGGCGAAAGTAATGATTATGCATGAAACATTTGAATTGTTAATAAAGTTGATAAATTGATAAAGTTGACGATGCAGACTCACCATTTTCTTCGTAGTGAACGCGCCTAGAGAGAGAAATGCACACTTCATATGAATCAGCCTACATAAGCTGCGAGTAGCCAATTTATTTTAGTTTTTAATTGTTTTGTTTAAAAGTACACATTTCAAGCATTCTATAGCTATACACGGTTGTGAGGCAAGTAGCTTATACGCTGAATTTCGGTTCATTTACACGCTCAAGTTCACGCGCTGGTACCTCCATGTCCTGATTATAGCCTACTGTCCACTATATTTGCTTCTTATTTATTAATCCAGGCAAATTTGTTGATGAAACATTGATTAAAATGAAGATACAATTCATACAAAACTTAGAAATTTAAACAAAAATAATATTCAAAGATCGCTGGGTATTATTTGATAATTATATTTATGTCTAAATAAATGATATAATGTTATTTATTTATTTTCATCTACGTTGGTTATATAAAAAGGGAACCGCATGAGATGATTAATATGGGATCATAAGACCAATATATCGGAAAACGTTTGGAATGGGTCAGACATGATTTTGACCACTTATTGAGTTTTGTTTTGTAGAAAGCCTTTCTTTAAAGTTTATTTCATTTTGTATAAATTGTATCTTCATTTTAATCAATGTTTCATCAATAAATTTGCCTGGATTAAAAAATAACAAGCAAATGGACAATATAATCAGGTCATGGAGGCGCCGGCGTGTGTACATTTCATATTAAGTGTGCATTTCTCTCTCTCCAAGCACGTTCACAACTGCGAAGATGGTGAGTCTGCATCGTCAACTTTATCAACAATTCAAATGTTTCAAGCATAACCATTACTTTAGCCGGTTCTTTGTGGCAAGCTTTATTTCAGGTGTTGCTTGATATCTCTGCGCCCAAGTAGCAGTGCGTCGCCTGTGCTCCAATTTTTGAAGTCAGATTAGCGCCATCTGTTGAGAGAAAATAAAATAAAACATGTCATTTCATGGTGTAACCACTACATGCCTGCGTAGCTCTCCATGGAGAGGCTTGTGAATTCTCTAGTTGTTTTTTTTTTCTCTAGAAAATTACTTACTTTAAAGATGTGGATTTGAATGTATTTTTTTTTAATTCTCAAATAATAGGCTACTTTTTGCCATGGTTTAAAAAAAAATAAAATAATGTGAAGTGTACACATTTTTGCATTATTGCTAACAGTCAAACCTGAATGCAGAGAAACCATTTTGTTACAGAAAACATTACAATTCATAAAAAAAAAAAAATTGTGCATGCAATGTGGCCGATTTGTAGAGAATTTGTGTGTCAATTTCCCATTCATGTATGTGTATAAAAAGTGTATTTGTGTGTGTGTGTGGGTGGGTGGGTGGGTGGGTGAGTGTATCCATTTTGCACTCTTGGTGTTTTTTAAATTGTCATCCCTTCATTGTTGAACACTTTTTTTCTGCATCGTGGCCGATTTGTAGATTATACACACAAATTCTCAGACTTTTTGTGTTTGTTAATTTCCCATTAATTTCCTATGGTCAGTCATTTTTGACCAAAGAGCACAAGTGTGACTATTATTTATTTTATTTTTTTTACGACCACTTAGCCTGCTCGGATCATGACTGAATTTTTTTGTGTGTGTTCACATACCCAATGCCATAAAAGTCACCAAGTTTCGTAACAAGTTCCGATGAAGCTGTGATTTTAAAAATTTAAAAATTTAGACAGAAGAGCACCTGAGTTAAAGCAGGACCAAAGACGGGTGCATTCTTCACCACTAAATACATTCAACTTTAATTTAGAGAATACACAGCACACACAGACAGCATTACACTAACTGATTTACAACATGAAGGAGTTGTTTTACTCATCCCAGTGCAAGACCAGTTCACTTTAGTCTCTAGTGGTGTGTGGGTGTGTGCGTGTTGGTCACCATAAAGGGGAGAACAGAAACTGCACAGGCTTACAGTGCACTCTGATGCACATTACTCATACACTACCATTATCCTCCATCTTAACTGAGGCCATCCATCACAGCAGGCCAGGGGGCAAGCCCCAAAATTCAACATTTACTATTGGCCTGAGATAGATGAGGAAGCATTTCTGTGGCCATATATCAAACACATCAGATTTTCAAACATCTAGTATCCAGGAAGCCAGTGTCTGGTCTTGATATTACCATTCTTGCAGTGTTACGTCACTTACAATGATATCAGATTGTGATTTTGGCTTCTTTACCTTTACTCTGACTGTAGCTCTCTATAGACACAAAGCTCTGCACATACTAAATACAGATATACATTTACTCAAGAAATGCTTTTCTGATTTTTTTTTTTTCCAGCAGGAATTTTTTTGTATTTCAGGTAGCAAATCCCTGTGTCTGCATTCCAGAGAGGCTGGAATCAATGGCCCAAATCCCCCATTTGACTGACAGTGTTCTAAATTCTCCCAAATGCATCTTCCAACACAAACACCGAGCCAGAGAGAAGCTACACTGGAGTGTGGTGGCCATGTCTTTCCTGTTCTGTCATCCCATGACACAGAGTCTGAACATGCCATCAAGAAAAAAAAAAAAAATAGAAACATTAAATCAGTGCTAAGGCTGTGCTGCCACCTAGAGGCAACAAAAAAAGAGAAGCACACTGAACAGGATCTGTGATGCTGAATGGGAGGGAAGGAGGGAGCAAAAGATGGGGGGGGGGCTTACACAGCACCCCTAGGGTATGACATTCATCTCTGTCTTTTTGCCAAATTTGATTTTAAATATTTACAATGCCATAAATCTTGGCTGAAACAAATTACCTGCAAAGTGCTATTGTCTGAGAATTGGCTCGTAAGAAGGATGGCACCTTTAGAGGCTGCATCAATGTTTTATTTGGTGAAATATAAGACTATCAGGTACACAGCCCCCACACTTTCTTCCTTTAAACAGTCTGAAAAAGTTAAAGCCTGTTCTTTATCATTAGAGTAAATATAAACCTAAAGACTCGTAATAAACTCACTCTCCATTCTCTCATGTTACTCTTGTCAATAGTCTTGGAAGCAGCCATTTGAATTCATTTCACAATGGCCATAGCATGTAAAATGTGTGAATAATCAAATATCGGCGTTCTTCAGGTGAAATAGTGTTCAGTAATTATAAATATTAATTCAACCAGCTCATGTAGCTTAGAAGAGCTTGTTTTAGATATTTTATGCTGAATGATCTTCAATAATCTAAAATAAAAGTTGTTTAAGAAAACAACTTGATTGAGCAATACCTAACATAAATTAAATTGTTATATGAAAACCTCTGCCTCATTCATTTAACAATTGACATATTTTACAGACACTATTATTCAAATACTGTGATACTGCGCATTTCTTACTCAATAGGTACCAATGGCCAACAACTAATTTACAGATGTAATTGCCAAACAATCCACTCAATACAATACAAAACCAAATCTAATTATTTTGTCACTCACCGTGAACAGCCAAGAAAACAGTGTTTCACAAAAGTTTTGATCTGTGTGTAAAACATACAGTCAGACAGTTTAGTAAACACATTTTTGTTTTTGTTTTTTTAAATAAAAACACATCAGGTTAAGCTTTAAATCCTTAGCAGACAAATATAAATAGTAACTTCTGCAATATGGTTGGTTGAGAAAATGTCCAAAGTGTACTACGCCGCATTCATTCTGCTCTAAAAAAAAATAAAATAAGACCATTTTGATTTATATATATATATATATTTCTAAAATGACTGCAATAGTAATAAACAATGAGTAGGTGTGTACAAAATGCTGACTGGTGGTGTGCAAGGAACTAGTACAAAATCAAACATATTACGCCATACATCCTTGCCGTTGAACTGGGAATTCAGGGTTGGGTTATTGAATTGTTTCATGCTGTATACAGTAAATGCACCCAGTAGGCCTAAAACACGCATAGGAAACAAAAACATTCTTCCTGGTGAAAAACAGTTTTAATTAATCTCTTGCCAATTAAAACATGAATAATCCTACCATCCCTGTGCACTTTGTTTGAAGTGTGTGTGTGTGTGGGGGGGGGACCTCTCAGTCTCTCATTAGTTTGAGATCACTTTCCATCTCTGGTAATTGACTAACCTCATGAGAAGGGAGATTTGAAATGCAAACGCTGGCAATCAGTCTCCCTAAGGTCAGCATTTAAGCATTTTCACAGAAGGCTTCAGGATTAGTGGATTGTCTGCCTCTTTTGATAACATCCGATTGTGAGGTTTATTGCTGTACACAGGACTGAAGCTATTGGGTTGTGCTTTTGCCACATACACACCTGAGCTGAGCTAGTTGTTACACAACATATTAAGATGTAGTTTTATTTCATCTATCCAAGTTAAATTAGTCTTTTCCCACAGATTCACTCAAAAACATTTCTGGATGGCAACCTGCAAGTACTTAAGAAATATTATATCATTACTTCCAGTATTGTCTTTATTTTGAACTCCGTAGTATTCAGTTTGTTAAACAAGACAGTTAATTTTCAGTCCATTGTTCATGTTTGGAGCTCTAGAGCATTTGGTTCCAAACCATGTTATGGAGGCCAATTGTGCAGCATTCACCTCACAAAAATAATTGTTTTATATATTTACAGTAGTAAATTTAAATATATATATATATATATATATATATATATATCTTCATGGAACATGATCTTTACTTAAAGGTATAGCGGAGGATTTTCTTTTTCCGGGTGGGTGGTCTATACTATTGGTCCACATAATTGTCAATCATTCTGGTGATATGTTTACGTAAGGCCGTCGTACGTGCTCATCCCTATGTAGTTTTCACTTTCAGGTGTATTATGTCGGAGTTACGGTTTCAGCCATTCCTTTGAAAATGGCTGAGGGTCGAAAGAGAAAAAATGTATACGAAGTGTATGATAAGAAGAGAAAGGCCGCAGAATATAGAAACAAGACCAGAGTGATTTTGGGTGAATATCACATGTTGGCGTGCGCTTAAAGCACAGGTTGGGCTTCTCACTGATGCCGCAGTCGCGAAGATTCTACTAGACAGGTAAAGTTTGTCATGCTATTTGGAGAAATCCATTTAAAATCACTAGTAAAAGTTAATGCAAGCTACTTAGCAATGCTAGCCCTGGCACAAGTAATGCACCGCATAGACACGGTAAACATCTCTCAATTTGTCTAAAGTAGCCTTTTGACCAAATGGTAATTGGTATCACGCTGAAATATTCTAAAACCTTGTGTGTTCATGTGTTCATATTCTAAAACCTTATGTGTTTATTATTACACAAATGCAACAAGCTACTTCTCCATATGCAACTATGTATAAAAATAACGTATTAATACCTACGTATTAACAATGAGACATATTTGGTTAAGGACCAACGTAATAGCACTGCTTATATGTTGCTATGTAAAGTAATTGCGATTTGCAAAATAGTTTCCTCAGAATGTATTTCGTGTGATACAGGGTTGCAACTATCATGTCTTGAAACCGCTCTCATGCAAGCTCTGCATGTTGTTTGAATTCTCCGCTGTAATGCAATCTCATGCGTAATACAACGCAGTGATTGGGTTAAAATAGAAGCGCTTAAAAAACTGCTGACGTAGAACCGTGCCGGCAGCCAGTCACACACTCTGAAAGCACGCTTCTACCTCAGACTCCATGACGCTGCTTTGACTTTGTTTTTTAACCCAGAATAACGAAATTGCTCAGAAAAAAAAAAAAAAAAAAAAAAAAATCACTTTATGGGTGCTTTTAGTGTTTTCAGTGATGTTAAGTCTGTATATCTGTTGACATCTAATATATATATATATATATATATATATATATATATATATATATATATATATATATATAGATATATATATATATATATATATATATAGATATATATACATGAAGAGTTCAGATGCAAAAGCCTCTAAATGCCATATGAAATTTTCTTCTTTAATGATGATTTGTATCAAACTTGTATATTTAAGTTCAGTAATTTCACTTAAATGGCAATGATAATTACCTATGAATTGTTATTTAAGTGAAATTACTGAACTTAAATATACAAGTTTGATAAAAATCATCATTAAAGAAGAAAATTTCATATGGCATTTAGAGGCTTTTGCATCTGAACTCTTCATATATACACAGTACTGTGCAGAAGTCTTAGGCACACTAGTATTTTCGCCTCAAAGAAATGGTTTAAGCCAGTTATTTATATATTTTGTTGTAGTGTCTCAGTAGTAAATATCAGTTTACATTTCCAGACATTAATTGTGCCATTAATTGTAATAATCCCAGTGAAATTTGGATTCTGACAACAGCCAATGTTCCACACGGAGGTCGGATCTAACCATCATCCAGTGCATCTGAAATTATATGAAGAAACAGAAAAAATAGAGACTAAGACCAGAAGAACTGCGGCAACGTTTCCAAAGACGCTTGAAAAAACCTGCAAAACTAAAAACTATGTGCAATACCTGGACAAAAGCTGTTTTAAACAAAAAGGGTACTAAACATCTATTGATTTGATTTAGTTAACTGTTAAAAGTTAATAACAGTTAACTAATAAAATGAATTGATAAATAAGATCTATTTTTGATTATGACATTATTTTTGAAAATATTCTCATTTACAGCAAGTGCTTTTTTCACAGTACTGTAGCTTTGCAGGCAGGCACTATACCTTCGAGACGTTGCCACAGTTCTTCTGGTCTTAGTCTCTGTTTTTTCTGTTTCTTCATATAATTACAGATGCACTCGATGATTGTGAGATCCGACCTCCGTGTGGAGCATTGGCTGTTGTCAGAATCCTTGTGCATTTTTTTTTTTTTGTTTATTTATTACAAGGACAGTGCATATTAACATGACAAGTCAAAATATGCCAGAGTTAGCCAAAAGGCTAGTTTTCATCTGCAGTCCTGGGCCAGATGTACAATAGGCAACCTAAAAATACAATATACATACAACAATTATAATTAAAACATAACAAACCAAAACAACTACAAAAAAAAACCCCAAAAAACAAAACAAAAAAAACAACAATAGAATAAAAAAAAATCAATGTTGACATATTTGCATGCTAAAAAGCCACATTTTAAAAGAAGAACAAAATTCATTATAACTATTTAATTCTCTAACAGACGTTGGGATGTCATTCCATTCTTTTGAGGCTTTAATAGAGAAGGCAGATTGACTAAAAGCAGTTTTCCTAAAATTAATAACACAGTCCCTTGTAAGGGAACCTCTAGTGAGACGACTATTATCCGACCTTAAACTCACAAACTCACTAAGAGGTGGTGGGGCCAGGCCATTTAGAATTTTATAAACTAAACAGCCATTTGAAAACTTAACAAAGTTTTCCGAACTCAACAAATTAAATTTTGATAGAATTTTACAATGATGAAAAAGATGTGGTTTCTTATCAAAACATTTTAGCGTTTGTTTATACAGAGATTGTATTGGTAGCAAGGCGGAGTGGTTGGCCTGAGACCACGTAGTGAGACAGTAATTCATATGTGAAAAAATCATAGAGTGCATAAACATTTTGGCAGCTTGGGTAGACATCGAATTCCTGATATAACGAAAATTAGATAAATTGTATTTTATTTTCTTAACAGTATTTGAAATCTGGGAATTAAACTTAAGATTGGAGTCAATGATAATACCAAGATATTTACATTCTGAAACAATTTGAATTTTCTCACCGTTAATAAAAATGTCCGGATCAACTGCAGAGTTGGTGGTTTTACTAAAAAACATACCCACTGTTTTGGAGAGATTTAACTGAAGGCTACAGTGGTTTAACCATTCACTAATTTTAAACATAGCCTTTGTAAGTTTGGCAGCCACTGCTGCTTTTGAAGTTCCATGTATATATTCAACATTCAACAATTTCACTGGATTATTACAATTAATGGCACAATTAATGTCTGGAAATGTAAAATGATATTTCCTACTGAGACACTACAACAAAATATATAAATAACTGGCTTAAAACCATCTCTCTGAGGCGAAAATACTAGTGTGCCTAAGACTTCGGCACAGTACTGTATTTATATATATGTGTGTGTGTGTGTGTGTGTTTGGGTTTCATGATCCTTTAAAGCTAAAACAACATCTAAACTCATGTTAAATGGACTGTAAAAAGTGCATTGACTGCTAACAACACAACTAGAACAAACACTTTAAAAAATCATGTAGTGTGTGTGTGGGAGGAACTGACTTTGATTTGCCATTATTTGCGCCAAACAACACACTGGAGCTTTAGAGGAAAAAAAGAGGAAAACAAGTTTCAGTGCAAGCACACTGTAACTATACAAGTATATAATGTACACTATTTTTTTTGCAAGACTGTGCCTACTATTACAATACACCAAACATTAAATGGACATTACATTTAGTGCCATCAGTGTCAGTCCTAAAAGCTGTAAAGACCAAATGAATGCAAAACTGTGCATACATCTTTTTACAATAACAAAAAACTGCCTATACACTCGCGTAATACCTACAGATTACCACTGGGTGAAGCTATTTGATCAATATTTTCCAATGTGGCATTCAAGTGAACATGCACTAAAACAATGCATCACAGGCTTGTGAACAATTCAAAATTTCAGAATTGGCCTCCATTCAATTCATCAATTGGAATTTGAATTGAATTGACACCGCCTCACGGGAAGTTGAATTTGAATTGGAATGACAGGGAGTGGAATTAAAGTCATGGCAATTCAAAGAAATTCCACACAGACAAAACGGAAAGAATGTTTTTGAATCTCACATACATTCAGTGTTATGAAGGTTACTTTGGAAATGTAATTGCTTACTGTTCTAAGTTACCCATTATAAATGTGGTTTGGATTATTTTGATAACTTTCTCAATGGAAAGCAATTTCTTTTTAATTTGATTAGTAACCAATTAAATTACACATTTTACCTCAGTAATAAAATTAAAATACAATTACATTAATTTTGTGATTTAATAATTTAATTTCATCACAATATATGATTTTTTAAATATTTATTTGTATGATACAGGTGCAAAAATCAATGTTACTATTTGGTACAGTAGCCTTTGTTTGCAATTACAGAGGTCAGATGGGATTTTGGCCCTCCTGCAGGTTACTGTACCAAATAGTAACAATGATTTTCTCAGGTATATACTGTATATAAACACACAAATGTCCACTACATTGTTTGTTTTTTCCCCAAAAGGTTTAATAAAACCATTCTGGGAAATGGAGTCATGTTATACAAAGTTACGATTACAGTATATCAAACGTAATTGTTCTGTGACTAGAGCTTTTAACATTAATTTCTGGGGGTAACATTTGCTGTTAATGTAATGTGTAGTTCAAACTAATCTAATTTATAGAATATGTAATGCAATCCAACATATACTGTAAAGCTTCATTGTTAAATACTTCACTTTAAATATGTATATGAATTTCTTTTCATTTTTATTGAATTGCAATTCTGCTTCCTTTAATTCAAATTCGAATTGTAAGTCTAGATTCTGTTTTTGACGTCAGTTCAAATTCAGGAGTCATTCTCAATTCAATTCTGAATTGTGCACAAGCCAGTTGTATAAGATGTGGTGTATCAGGTATATTAAATATAATAGGGTTAGCTAGTGTTATGTTATGTTAAACTTAATTTGAAGGTGATGTAGTTACATTGTACTGAAATGAATTAACTATGATTCATGTAGCCTCTTACTATAGAGTTACGGTTAGGATTTGGGTTGTAATGATGCATAATTTACTGTTATTGCTATAGTAAGTACATATAGTAACGGGTCATATGTCACCTTAAAATAAAGTGTTAACGAGTGTTATAAATTAACACAAAAGAAGAAAAGAAAAGAAAAATAGTTTTTAGTTATTCACACACATAACACTGCAAATCATGTGGGGATCAGTCTCAGGAGGAAAATAAATTTACTAAGCATCTTAAGAAACCACATGAATCTTATAAAGTCTTATATATTCATTAAAGTGATTTTTTGTAACTAGATACATTTATCTGGTAGCCTCTGCTGGTAAATGCTGCAAATATACAATTATGACAACCTGATCAACCTAAAAAAACTATTCTACAAGGTGACAATATCATATGAATTTGTACAAAGTATTACGAAAACTTACAATTTTTAGAAAACCGTCACTGAGGTGGGGAAGCAGTTTGTCAGAAAACGTATGAATGAGATTATATGAATTCATACGTCACATGCCCTGGACTAACTCAAATGTTTCCATTGAGATAAATGGGAATGCGAACAGATACAGTAACTTTCTCTAGGTATTACAGACCAAGAAAGCATCATTCCTTTTAACATATCCATACAAACCTCCGATACAACGATTATAATTAATGTAATGAAATCTAAAAATGTTTGAGCTAAGATTACATTTTTTTATTTATCTGTAAGCATTTCACATAATCCATGTTTTTGTTGGACCATATTTAATATCTCGATATCACAACTTAACTTTTCAACAATTTTACAGCATAATTTCATTCATTGACAGGAAATAAATATACACATTCAGTATGAAAAACAAATTGATAATGAGAAACACAGCCATTTTGGGACCTGAAGGCCATATGCGCTAGATGGCACTGTTGTAGCACAGCATGAAAAACAGGAACAGTCTATAGAGACATTGAGCTGATGTCCTCATTCAAACAACAAACATCATTATTCTAATCACAATCCCGTGCTGGGAAATAGGATGGCATGATAATTAATTGTTAGTACATAACTGTGCCAGCAACAGACAGACTGATTGCTTTATTTGGTGAAAGAGGAAAAATGATAAGACATCATCTGAGCCGTGTTTTTGTTAGATGGAGGATTTTTAATGGTTTGTTTGTTTCAAGTGTATTATTTAAAGACATTAAGAATGATTGTTTTTGTGATGTGTGCGCCTAGTACTTAATACAATTTTTGTTGTTTATGCGCCATGTTCTGAAACAACATACCAGCTGCAAAACAGAAAAGTGACCTGCCTTTTAATGAGAAAACAGCAACATAGATTGTTTCAGAGTAATTTATTGGCAGAACTTGAAATGTGGTCAAATAAATAATGGAAAATGCTGAAGAATAGCAGTGAAAGCAGTATCATTTAAGTCGTTAAATACACATATTTGTACACGCAAGCTACCGCTTGCTCATTTTTATAGTCTGCCTCTATGGACCATTTGCTAAAGGATGTCCAGCAAAAACATTTGAGTAAAAACTAAAATACACTTAGAAATGGTGCCAATGCTCTTCCAGTGTGATCAACTGAAGAGCCGTTTTTGCAACAATTTCAGGGAAACACAGCTTCATTAAATTTTCCAATAAAATATTTGCAATAGCTCATTGCTTCTTGATGGCTATAATAAAGAATACGACTGCCTCAAATCGGAAGGCATTCAAATTAATTTTCTTAGCATTTCACAGATGGGGAATGCATTCAGAACACAGAATAAAACTCAATCTTTCTATTAATTCTCAGTTCCACAGAGGCGTGGATGGTTACATACATTGCCTAATGAATTTGTGTAAAACTCAAGAATATTACTCCAGAGCATGTTAACATTTCCACGTATTCTCAGGGTTCCTACACATTTTCTATTTCAAAATTCCATACTTTTCCAGGCTCAAATTTCCAAACCTCTCTGAAGATTTTCAGGCCATATTCAAAGTGCCCCTTTATGATTTTTTTAATATTCCCTTTCATGCAATGTGTAACGAGGCTATCTGCAAATTTTTGAAGACGAAAGAGCACACAATAAATAAAGTTATTGTTTTATTAATCGACACTGAACAGCCTAAACAAGTCATCATGAATTTGAATCCCACTTCCATTACGGCTACACCTCACTGGGTAACACTGGGTAATGTCCACCTTTGAAAATTTTGTACATTTTAAAGATAAATTCATTAATCTGGTGCACTGAGTCACATTTGAGTCACTCGAACAAAAAAACATTCATTGCGTCTAAAAATGTAAGTAACTTAATTTTAACTATTTGTTTATTGAACTATTATAAAATCAAAATCTCAGTTTCAATCGTGACGGCATTCAGGAAAACAGCACTCTGGTCGTGTGTAGCCTTTATTGTTTCTTAACTATAAATTAATGTGTATTCCATAAAAATCCATATTCTTATGGAGGATCCCTTATAACCCCGCTCGTTTCCCCGTAATCTCCATTGCTTCGAGCCACGGTGGTTAAAATGATACGATCCACAATAAGGCTGTCTGAATTTGCTTTATTTAAAATGTTCCTGCCGTGAAAACTGGAGTTGACTTGTATTGTAACAAAAATTATATTTTTTTCACAATATCAGAAAAATTATCTGAAACACCCCCCAAAACTGATATTTCTGTCCCTTTGTACTGGGTCTTCTTTGGGGGGTATAGTACCTCCCAGTACCCCCTGTAATCGAACTATGATTGGGTGTTTCTCTAACGTATCAGGGAAACTTCCTGATCAAGTCATGCTTGCGATGGAGGTTCGGGTTAAATAACTAGTTTCATCGGACTCAAGCTCGGATTGATATGAGCTTGAGTTAATAAAGTCGACAACATTGTTACTGTCTTTCAAGTGTGTACTGAAATACAGAGTTAGACCATTAAACAGATTTTCACCATTGCCATTTTACGGATTTTTTGGGTGGGGCTAAAACAGGGCTCGATGACGCACTGGGAGCCCATGAGCTCGTGCACACGTCCCTACTTGATGACGCACTGAGGCTGATCTCTCCCCTAACAATAGAACACATTCGCCGCTCAATCGCGAGTTACCATCAGTACTATTAGTTACTACAGCCACTACCTAGATGCGATCATCATGTACAAAACAGATCGGTGTCTTTATTAAATTTCCTAAAAACGATCACATCAAGAAGAGGTGGATTAATTTTGTATAGAGCCAACCTTGATGAAGAGCTGAGGATCACCGCCAAAATCCGCCTCTGTTAGTGATCATTTTACATGGGATCGTTTTATAAACTTTCCTCAGAGACAACTGGGATTCACTGATAATCCGCTGTTGCTGGTGAACGGGGCCGAAACGATCTCAGCGCGATCTCTCTCCCGATCTCTCTCCCGCCTCAACGTTCATCCTCCCATCCCGAAAGCAGTACCACCTAATATCACCGTCGACAGCTTTCCCGCTAGTGGGCGTGGTTTCAGCGCATCCAGCGGACATGCCCCCAGAGTTTGAGAGCAGCGAACACTGCTAATTTTTTATGTACTTGCCAGCTTTTTTTATCATTCAAATTTGGCTGGATGGCTAATAACACATTTTTCTGTGGTGTGACAAACTCTGAAGACATACTTAATTTTGACTTTACAGGGACTTTTAGTGAAATATTTGCTTTGTTGTGCATTAGAACCCCACCAGGCATTTAGTCATATTACAAAATAATTTACTGAAGAATCCAGACACTTCACCACGTGACACTGACAGCAGCAAGCAGCTAGGCTCCTGATTGGTTAACACGGCGAGAACTGACGTCAAAATTCAGATTTTTCCACTTGGATGGCAGGCGCGAAATTGTGTCAAACGCGTGAATGCACAAATAGCACTAACTACTAAATCATTCTCCAACTTGACGCGCAAATTATTGCACGTTGTACGCCTATTTGTACTATATGTACGCCATTTTTGCCCCGCAGGATTTTTTTAACACGCATAACTCATCTTTCCGTTGACTTACCATTGAAATCAACAGACGGACGGTACATTGTGGTGCATTTATTTTCCCATCTGGTGGTTGTTTTTAAGGTTCAACAGCAATTTACTAGTGAAATACGTTATTGTTATAAGTTAAATTAAATAAAATATTTCAAAAGATCGGCATCGATCTTGGAAAAAAAAAACATATCCTCTAATCCAGTTTATGTGTCACAGAATATTCAGTGTTTCATTTAAAATCTGCATTATTTTAGCCTTACCAACACTTACCCAGTAAAAAACAAAGATAGAGTAAGTCTTTGATAATGAGCTGAGCTGTATAATGATCACATCATGGAGTTGGCTGCTCTGATATGGATAATTATGCCCGTTATGACACACAAAAGGCAATACGATGCTCAAAGGCTGAAGTCAAATGTACCAGTCACCCATGCAACCCCTGCATTATGATGTTACCCATGTTCTTAACGTTCAATTAATAAGTGTGATCTGCTAAGATAAAACAACAGTACAGAGACTGAATAGATGTGCAAAGCCCAGTTATAAAAACTGTAAAAGCACATAGAAAAACAAGATGTTCACACACAAAAGGCACAGATATGAAGCACGGTCGCATTAACCAAATCCAAAGTGAAAGTAATTTTAAAATATCGGCATCGGCCTATACGTTGTTGTTTTTTTTTTCTGATTGGCCGATGTGTTGGAAGCGGGACTTTTATTTTGACGGGCGGCGATGAGAACACAGCACCTGAGAAAAGAGCGCAGCGCCTGATCAAAGATCACACAGACAGCGCTCACTCACATTCTCCTTCTTCATTAGTTTACGATCTCTGTCGGTCATCATGTCTAATATTTGGTTTGCAGAACTGTGGGTTTCAGAACTGGTAATCAAATAAAGTAAATGGTATGTGAAAAAGTGATGGGTTTGATTTTATATTATTTGTAACAGAAAAGGGTCAACATTCAGCAAACCGTCAATGTGAATGCGAACCGAAGATCAGCTTCACTGGAGACGCGATCGAAAAATTTTAAATCCTTTATTTCAAAATATGCTGTGCTATATCCAGTTGCCCACTGTGTCATATTCATATCGTTTTCATTGTGTGCTGTATGTAAAATTAGCATTACCTTGTCAAAAGTTAAAGTAATAAAAAAGTTTTAAAACTCCATATCAAATGCAAAAGATTTTGGTTTGTATTTGTTTGTCACATTGTTTTAACTGCTTGAGGTAGGCTAATGCTAATGTTAGCATCCCCTCCGCATCAAATAGCCTAACTTACTGCTGTTCTGCACTAATGCAGCATCGCAACAAATTAATAACTTTATAATGACATGAAAAACACGTGTAAGTTACTGTATTCATACCTTTTGTTGTCTATGTTTTAAATCCGTTTCTGATGTGTCCAGCTCTGTGTAGCGTGCAGCCTTTGCTCGCGTGTCAAAACAAACTGCAGTGTACGAGGCGTCAGTGATAGTTTTATTTCACCTCTAGAGGGCGCTCTTGTATTGGATGCGACCCGGAAAATAAAAACAACCGCGTTTTTTTTTTTTGTTTTTTTTTTCACTTTTTTTTATTGCAAAATTAAAGTACAAATCACATCACAAAAGACTAACAATATATACATTACATACAGAATATAACATGGAAAAAAAGTACAAAAATCGTTTTTTTTTTAGAACTGAATTTACATTTATGGATATAATATAATGCTAAGACAATGCTAATTTTACATAAAAACAACATTCTTCCACAATAAGGCAAAGTCTTTATAAATATGGTCAATGATGAATCTGCTGAGGTTTTGCCAAAAGCTAAGGTTTTGCCAAAAAATAAAAAAAAAAACTTGATCACTTGTTTGCCTATTTTTTACAGTCTATTTTTACCATGGTTTTTACATGTGGAAATGAATGTAACTAATGATTTACCTTGCAAGCACAGAACACCAATCCGTCAAACCTGCTTGCTTGCAGTCTGTCTGTTCTTCAGACTTTATTTCGTAGGCTAATTGAGAATTCAATTACCAGTGTTGCACTGCAGTGTTGACAAAGTTCAGAATCCGTCATAATGGACCCAAAATCGACAACCCAAACAGTGTTGTACAAAGTTTTTTATCAGTCAAGATTATTTCAATTATAATAAAACTAACGACTAAATCGAGGGTTTGGAGCCAGAGGGGCGTAAGTGGCATTTGGGCGAATATTAGTTTTTATCAAAATAAAGGTCTCGATGAGCTCTATCCAATGGTGCCAAAATACCTATCTGAGATCAAACTGTATTGAATAAAGTAACAAAAAGGCGTATCTGACATATTTTACATATTTATTTTATTTGAAAATGTTTTAGAACATGTTCATTGTGTTAATATGCCATACATCATCATCATCATCATCAAAGGTACACCAGCAGAGGACAGAATGGTGGACAGAACATATATCATGCCATACATTTTTTACTTAAATACCCATTCATGCAAGTAGCCTATGCCTGTGGTTGCAATGTTTGTGGTTTGAGGTTAATAATACAGGTGATGGTGTGGTCAAAATTTTGTTTTGTCTCTCCTGTAAAGTTTGTTAAAAGCCACTTACGCCCCTCTGGCTCCAAGCCCTCGAAATATACCATTGTCGTTATATTTGTAGTAAATGTGTGCACTTTACTTGCACAATGTTTGATTTGTTGAGTTTAATGCAGGCATTAATGATGTGGGGATCTATCACCAATTTTATTACTTGTATTACGGTTAATTTTGTGATGACACTGTTCCTTGTCTTTTGGCTTTTTCAGGGAATTTGTCAATCATTTCACGAGGAACATTGGCTGTTGTTACTGGTGTTGTAAAATTGTGTTGTGTATGAAAACGGGCCCGTTTGAGTTATGAGTTATCCCTAAGTTATTTGGGGAATACATAGACTATTGACAGCTTTATGATGAAATTGTTTAATTAGAAATCGATACATAAGCATTATTTTGTTGTACATTATTCAACACGCCATTTTAGTTTAGGCCATAAAGATATTAAAAAGTAGTTCCCTTAACCGCTTTTGAATTGGAACCGGTATCGTTGAATTCTATGACAGCCATGCACGCATATGCCTGATAGGCGTAAAAGTGAAATTTAATAGGTATAAATCTCAAGTAGGCCAAAAGTACAGATTCTCCTAAAAAAAACTTAAGTGTTTCTTTTTTACATTAGCCTACACCATGTCAAGACTTTTATTTTTCTCTTTCTGCTGATTTGGGCTGGACGTCACAGCTCAGAATAGTCACTATGAAGGCATTGAGCTTCATTAGCCAATCAGCAGTATCAGGACATGGTTTTCCTCTGACAATTCCGAGGGGTCCTGCTCCAGCCAAGTAGCTGCCATTGAGATGATGGGGAATGCTACCAGATACAGTATCTTTTCTAGAGCTCCTTAGTTATTACTCCCTTTAATTTATTCCATTAACCTCCTTGTCATTTTGCCAATGTTACAAATGAATTTTCATCTTTCAAATAATATATAAAGGCAATTCATGCCTGTTTATAATATACAATCACATTTTCCAAAATACATCTGTTGTCTATTTTGTTTTTGATTATTCTTCCGGCATAATGTACATCAGCTGGCAGGCATACTAAAAGAGACAGAACAAAATAAGCAACTATTTATCATCACCTTTCATGTTTAGGAGAGACAAATTACAACAAGTGAACTGAGTAAAATCTATTACCCAGGCTTAACATTTGCATGTGAATACAATAAACATGATGAAAATGTAAAAAGATGCTACTCACAGCACATTATGTTGCTCCATTTGCATTGCATTAGTGTTTAGAGCACTCAGATGGCTGTTTCCATTCGTCACTCATGTCTGTCCCATTAAAATGGAACTGGGACAAGCCAACCGTCCTTAATGCACACCAGCAGAGGACAGAATGGTGGACAGAACATATTTCATGCTATCTGTGGATAACATTTAAGAATAACTGTCTGTGCATTGTATGATATGGAATATGATTTTATAATACATCATATAAACATTAACTCACAGAGGCAAGTGTTCATTTGATAATTTTAATTTATTCAGTGTTTAAAGGGACATGATGCTCTTTATGCTCACATATGTCAAAATTATTCCTACATATTCTTCCATTTTCATTAAAGCTAAAACACTATATATATATATATCAACACTATATTTCTACCAGTACAAAACCGTGTTTCTACAAGAAAAAAAATGCTGAACTTGCTGAAGTGTAGCAAAGTTGAAATCGCAGAACCATGGCAATTCCACAAAGTAATGTACTGTGGAATTTTGCAGTTTCTGAACAGCGACGCTCACAAATCTAAATCTGGTGTCATGAATTATTGAAGACTCTTTATGGAGCTTTCTCTGCTGAATATGAAGCTCTGTACAAGCCTAAGATCAAACACAACCTTGGATAATAAGAGCTAAATTTAATGCTGAAAGTATTCTCTAAGAAAAAGTGTATACTCAATTTTAATGAAAAATGAACCTTCAAGGGTATATATCAAAGTGTGAAGACAAGGCACAAAGATTAGGCCCTCTTTAGATGGTCATTGTTTGTAATGTCCATGGCAACCACCTCTATGAGAAACTACACAGGGAAATGAAAAAAGTTAACAGGATGAGATAGATGACAAGTTGATGCCTGGTTGGATTTTTACTCACACAGCAAGGAAAATTAAGTCTGTTGAAATATCAGTCATCAAAATACAATATGAGAATTGCCGTCTTATGAACCCTGAGGTAATGTAGCAACACCAGAGATCCAACAGTATACGGGGTCTACGAGAAAACTCTTCAGCCATGTACAGCAACACAGTTAATGACAGGTGGCCGATGGGGTGGCTTTCACAACTCGAATCATCCAACAAATCCCATGATTCCCCCTCGGGCTGTCCTTCTATTCATGCTGACCTTTTGTGTTAATAAACCATTTTTATTAAATATGGCAATTTTAATTTATTCATTCTAATTAACATTACTCCTACGTGCACTAATTGTAAATTCAAGTCATTTAACTTTTTACCATAAAGTTAGCTCTCAACATTGCGCTTTAAGTTGTATTCATTCTCTTTCACTTCAGCGCTCAGCAGTTGTTGAGGTGATACAGTTGAATTGCATCAGTGTAGAAGCAATTTTGAAACATATAATGAGAATCAAGAAAAGGTGAAAGTGTTTTTGCTTGAATTGCTTCCAAAACATATAAAGCCTGCAGCCAGATTTAACAAGCTTTTTTTTTTTTACTTTCAGAGGAAAAATATTTCTCCAGTGTGCATAACATTTAAAACAGCTATGTATTAAAGGGGGGACAAAGCCAGTAATTTATTTTTTTGCAGAATCTTCACTAGAGTAAATGCGTCTAAAAAATTCAGAGAAAAGTAGGCTGCTAAAATGCACTTAATTTGGCATGATAGATTGGGTGCACGCTTCAGTGACTGTAATTGAATCTGTGACCTATTTCCTCAGAAGAAAATTGTCTCTTGGGTTTGTTTTTTTTTTTTTCCTATATATTTCAATGGAATTCAATAGACTGTGTTCAGATTTGTACATTTATTGCCTAGTGTAAATAATTCTCCTTGTAATGTGTAAAGCAACTGATCTATGTTCAATCATTCTTGCAATAATGGAATAGATGTATTTATGAAGATGGCATATTTTAAAAATGACATATTGCTTGATTGATTTTAATCAAACCCTTGTCACTGTAATCACAAAAAAACATACAAACAATCAATAATTTAACTTTAGTAACACAAATCAAAAATCACTGAAGTCTACAGTCTAAAATGATGCTAATCATTAACTTGTTCAGCCTTTCCCTTTGGTCTTGGGTACAGTCTGATTTCAGTAAGTGACACGGCTAGCAAAACAATCAGAAACTTTTGGCTCCCAGTCTGATTCACTTGTATTTGCCAGGAACAGCAGTAAAGTAATGTACTTTCCCCCCCTTCTACTGAAGTCAATAATCTAAGTCGGATGTTTCACCATCCAAAACAATCAATGCTCTCCATATTTAACTTACAGTCAGAAAACAATCGTAGTCCTTCAGAGCATGTGGGAAATAGAGAGGGTAAAAGCCATGTTTGGCATTTAGTCTGTGCTGTCAGCTGAAATCGCTGCAGAAATAAATGCTTGCAGAAACAGATGTTGTGCAGATGTCTAAAAAAAATCAGTGACAAATCAGCATAAAAAAAAACATGAATGAGCAAACTGGTGAAAGGATGGATTCCATTTCTCTTACTTGCCATAAACTAAGTATATCAAAAAAATATCCAATTCTATAAGAGAAAACAGCTACATCTGACAGGAAATGTCCTAGAGACGTATATTGCAGATGAGCAAACACTCTAAAAAAATACCAGCGTAGTAACTGACGTCTTGGGACGTCTTTTGACCATACGTCAACATTCGCCTTTTTAGGGTACCCTTAAAGGATTAGTTCACTTTTGAAAAAAACTTTTGCTGATAATTTACTCTCCCCCATGTCATCCAAGATGTCCATGTCTTTCTTTCCTCAGTCGAAAAGAAATTAAGGTTTTTGATGAAAACATTCCAGGATTTTTCTCCATATAATGGACTTACATGGGAACCGGACGGTCCGAGGTCCAAACGACAGTTAATAACAGTTTCAGATGCAGCTTCAAATGTCTTTAAGCGACACCAGACGATGAATAAGGGTCTTATCATGCGAAACGATCGGTTATTTCAAAACTTATTCCAAAAATGTAACTTTTCTAAGGACAAATGCTAGCCTTGCTCTATTCTGTGAGGCGCATTTGCAACGTCACATAATACGTAATTACGTTCAACAGGTCACGGGCGACGTAGCCGGAAGTACAGAATCAAAATCGTCCGACATCGTTGTTTTACCTTTTAATTCCTTTTTTGTAAACGGCGTTAGAGATAGTTTGCACGTTCAACCTATGCGTTCAACTTGTAAACACTCTGACTCTGTACTGGTATATGGTAATAATAAAAAAATTCGTATTTACATAATATCAAATAAAACAATCTTGTATCAAACAATGTAATGCTAGAGATTAATAGAGATTACTACCTATTATCAACATGGCTACAGGTTCCTATGTTTTGTCTGCTTGAACCAGTCATGTAAGTTATCTGGTAACTGTACTAGCACATATTGATCAGCAAACATAAACAGGACTGAAGCTCAACCAAACTTGCTTGAAGCACAAGAACAAAGGTCTTGCTTGAAGCTTGTGCAGCCAGAGATGTGCAGTGTCTTAGTTCGCCTACATACTACACCCTAAAAGTATCTACTGTTTTTGTGTAGCACAGAATAGGTAAGCTTTTTGGGACATACTTTGTCATAATTGCGTCTTTAATGGACAGCTCTGTCAGTTAGTTGCGTGCATCTTGTCACTTTTTAAACTTCCCTATCAATCATCTTGTCAAAGTTAGAATCCTCCACATTCAATATAATTTAATTTCCTACCCTTTCCTACAGAAACGTTGATCTGCCAATTGTGGGTCTTTCATGCAGAAAACTCTCATCATGAGTTTGCATCATGATGCATTTAAAAGTTAATGACCAAACATATCTTTACAAAAGTTCACAATGCTGTAGCAGATTAAATATATGTGGATAACATTGAATAAATATATTTTCTCCAGGTTAGAAACTGATTATTTATCATTCAAACCCCTTTATCTAAACTAAACTATCTCTCTTAACTGTCTGACTGTCCAATCCACAATGGATTGTGTGCATCGATCTGCATATTAATTAACTATTTTTCGCATTAACAGTTTATCCATTTACATAAACGACAGAATGCTAGCTATATTTTGTGTGTACTTAGTATAAAAATTAATTGGTTTAGGTTTGTTTAGTGACGTTGAGTTATTTGTTATTAAGCAATGAGGCATATATACATTCTTTTAATTACATGCATGTCATTTGTATACTAATTTAGGTACTTTCCTGTTATTGGGACCCCACGATGGCCTACCCCTAACCCCGCCCCTAAACCTACCCGTCACTGGGGTTAAGACCAATCAGGGATGACTATAGTTCCAAAATGGTATATGGTGGGGTCCGGATAACAGGAAAGTACCCTAATTTATGTGATTTATGTCATGTTTAATCCTTAAAACAGAACGTCATACAAAACAATAACATTCAATGAAATAAAATTCATAGCAGCGAGATTTTGCATTCTACATAAAGCTAAAACAGCTCATGTTAGCTACAAGTTATAGCGAGAACAGATTTATATCAGGCATACTGGCATGCAAATGGGGTCCTTAGCTGGGACCCATGACTTCAGTGGGACCAAGGGGGCAATCCACCAGCCGGAAACTGAAATCTTCCCGGGGGCTGCCATTGACTAACAAGCCTTCCCCTGCTGTTAGCATTCAATTGACTCCCATTCATTTTGGCGTCACTTTGACAGTGAATAACTTTACATCTGAGGCGTTTAAAGACTCCATTTGTCCATTGTTTATTTCCGAAGAAACATGTCAATGTATAAAATGATCATGACAATGATCATTACCTTGTATCTTATCTTACGTTATGGCCCCATAGAAGCAGTTTTTGTAATAGGCTAACGATTGCGTCATAAAATGTGACTTTTCTAGCCCCTTTCACACAGAGATTCCGGAAAATACACGGATAATGTGACCCGGCATTTGTCCCGCGATTGTTTGATTTCGGTTCATTCACACTGCCAGTGATTTGCCGGGATCTGTGAGTGCATTCACACACAACCCGTAAAGGTCCTGGAAAGACACATGACGTCAGGATGAGACGTGTAACGTAGGCTACGCGTCGAAAACATGTACACGCGCATACCGTTCCACAAAGCTGGTGAACGATCTCAGCTTCAGCGCGGATAGGGAGGAGCTCCTGGTTTCTGCTTTGTTCCAGTTTACAGACATTTGTTTGTCCTTTCTTTGTAGATGACGAATACAAATTTTCTTTCTAAGAGCAAAAGAGTCACGCAATGGCACGAGCGTCATATATGACAAACCCCTTTTGGCATTGGTCCTGGCTTTGGTTCACACAGAGCGCGTTCCTGGACTGATTCCAGCAATGTTACTATCAATCCTAACTCTACCCCATACCTAAACCTAACCCTAAACCTAACCCGTCACCTAACTGACGTTAAAGGTAAAGCGTCAGTTGTATAACGGCCCGGGATCGCCATCTACCGACGTTTAAGGGGGCCCTAAAAAGGCGGATATTGACGGATGGTCAAAAGACGTCCCAAAACGTCAGTTATATGACTTTTTGGGATGAGACTGTGTTAGACACTGCATCAAGAAATGCCACATGAATCTCTGTTATGCAAGGAGAAAGCTATACATCAGTTCTATGCTGAGATGCCGGCGAGTTCTCTGGGCCTGAACTCATCTCAGATGGTCTAAGAAACACAGTGAAAATGTATGCTGTGGTCAGATGAGTCCATGTTTAAGCTTGGTTTTTGAGAAAAAGACATTGAGTTCTCGGTCCCAAAGACGAAATGGTCCAACCAGACTTTCATCATCGACAGGTGCAAAAGCAAACATATATCCTGGTAATGGGGGACATCAGTGCAGAGTGACTTGAATATGTGGAGGCATATCTTTGGATTGTACAGAGAAGCAAGACCTCATTCTGCACATGCTAAAACTGAGTGGTTCATAGACACCGCATCAAAAAAGGGATGTGCCTGATTGCCTGCCTTTAGTTCAGATCTGTCTGCCATTGAAAATGTATGACCCATCATGAAAAAGAGAATCGGACAGTGACGACCACAGACTGTTAAGCAGTTGTCTTGCATCAGACAAGATTGGGCAAATATTCCACTTGCACTTGCTCTTCAATTAGTATGCTCAATTCCCAAATGAATAAAACGTGTGATTAAAAGGAAAGGTGATGTGACACAAAAGGTAAATATGCCTCGGGCCCAACTTTTCTGCAGTGTGTAGCAGCCATCAATATATATATATATATATATATATATATATTTCTCACAGCACTTGATATAATTAAACTTATCAATTTGATGGCGGATCCAGAAAGGTTCAAACGACAATCACCTGTGACAACAGATTCACGATCTGCGGAGTGGCTACAGAAAAAAGAGACTGCAACCAGAAAGATGCGAAAACAAAGATACATATCAGCAGGACATTACATGTTGTCACGCAATGCTGACGTTGTTAACATTAACAATTTGAGAACAAAGTATAATTTGCTCGGTTTTGCGTGATATGATAACTTATAAGAGATTGTTAGATTTAATCAGCGCGATTTACTGCGATGTCAGAACCAGAACAAAAGTGGATGTTTCTTACTAGTTGAGAGGACATTTTCAGGTGAACATTTTTATGCTGGTCATACTTCCAAAAATAATAATCTGTGATTCTGAATGCCGCTATCCTCACCGGCACGGCGACTGACAGCCTCACAGTCTCCTCAAACATTGTGTTCATCCACGCTGTGCCGTCCGTGTCGAGGGTGTCGAAAGTACAACTCACGTAAAGTTAATTACTGTAATTGCATATTTCGAACAGAGATGGCGACAAAGAGGAAAAACTTGAAAAATAGCTTGAAATAAAAGTTCAAGAGATTTAACAAATCACAGAAACATTTTTATTGCATTTTACAAATTGTCCCAACTATTCTGGAAATGGGTTTGTAATTTAAATGTGAAAAATGCTAGAAAAATAAAGTGGGTCCTCTGCTCAGTCAATTTAGCTGGAATGAGAATGTTTTCCCCTTCCTCTGTTAGCTCAACACTATTTATCATCAGGGGTTCAATTGCCTCTCTCTCCCCATTGCTTTTCTGTGTTATCCATATCAAACTAATGAGTTCGTCGTCATTTCTGTTCTAATTAATGCTCCTTATTATCCTTAATTAATTGTAGCCAAAGCTTGTTCCATCTGCTAAGTTGTGAGAAAAGTAAAATTGGGTCAGTGTTAAAAGGACCAGAGTGGTACACATGGGCTGCGTATCATTAGTCTCACTCATTTGTTCACAAGAGGAACACATTGTAAATGTTTGCTCAGTAGAGCGTTTTGCATGCCAATGAAGTTCCGTTGATAGTGTGTGTGCTAACGTTTCATTGACTACAGAGAGGGAATTGTATTAAATGTCTGATTGTAAAAGAGCAAAAGTGATACATGAAACCAGCTCCACCCACCACTTTGCTCTACCCAATGCCACAATTATACTGATTACAATAGTATGTACTGACTCATTCAGTAATCATGCCTAGAGGTGGATTTAACACATATCAACCCTGTTAATCCTTAAACAACTCTGAGATGGCTATTTTCAACCATGTCCTAAGTGATTACAGGCACAGAGCTAATTTCAATGCATCAATGAATGTTTAAAAATGCATAGGCATGCATACACAATTCTAAAAACATTTCCATGTACATTTACCTTTTTCTCTCTGCATAAAATAAAATCATATCAAAGTCTGCTCTCTGGTGTGAGTAATCCACTGTAACTTTCACTATATTCATTTGCTCTGTTTAATGCAGTGTTTTATTACATTCCTATTTAGTGTCGTGCATAACAGACAAAGATAGAGGGTTTTGAAAATGAAACAAAATTTTAAACATGCTCTGAACAATTCCAGTGAAAAATGTAGCAATTTGATGGATCTATGGATACTTCAGGACTTTTTGATGCAATTTCTTGTGCAAGTGAATCTTTTCAATAGCAAGAACTTGTTGAGTACTGAAATGAAATTGGAAGCCAAAGATTTGCCCAGAGGAATCAAGCTGGACAGTTTACACATAAACTTAGCTTCCAAAACAAAACAAAGCAATCTAGACATAATCTTACACTTCACTTGTGCTTTTCATGATAACTTCTACTCATTTTAATAGAATTCCCAGAGCCAACGATTGGAAATGCATTTGTGTCACCATTCCCTCTAACAACAGATTGTCAAAATGATTTCAATCAGGAAGTCCATTAAACTAGACTGTTGCTAAGCAATAATCTGTATGTCTCTTTTGAGAAGGGTTGTTGTTTGGGTACAAAGGGAGGTAGCCTATCTAAGGAGCGGGTCTCGTAAAGGCCCACAATTATTATTATAACCATCCAGCTTCAGGCCTTGCAATCCACAGGAAAGATTTTTTGGCAGCTAAATCAAAACCAGTATTTTGAAACAAGGCCACATCCAATGCTTCATACAATGATCACGAAACCCTACTCATTGGTCCCTGTGCTTCTTTGCTCATTGTGTCTCTGTGGTGAGAGATGAAATCAGGATGTACCACATGCTGACATGTTGCAACCTATAATGATGTCTATGCAGGAGTGGCGGTGTAAATGACTACACTGCTGTTCAGCTGTTTGTCTTTCATTTTGAACCCATATCCTATGAAACGTCAGGGCAATGTCTATTCACAGTGGGGAATGTAGAGCCTTTATTAGAAAAAGTCTGGGAGTCTCAAAATACTGCAAAATAATGACAAACTGGCTGGAGAGCATTTTTGTTACTTTTTATCACATACAGTATTCCCAACTTAAAAAAAAAACTCACTCAGACAATACTTCACAACATGGAGTAGTCAATGATAATACGAATAATCAGTTAAGACGTTAAGGATGCAAATATTGTCTGGCAATTTTTTTAGTACACAATTACGTTTGATAGCATGATAAAGAAGAAATAGCTACTGTGCATTTGTAGTAAATACTTAAATGATCACAAGTGATTATCTTCATTTTCCAGTCCTAAGAGAAAAATATGGTAGAACAGAGCCAGAATTTAGATCAAATCCCTAAACAGAGGCAGGGCAGGGTGACAGCTGCCTGTATTAATAACCATGTTTACCTAGACTCAGCTAATTGTTTAGATGCTTTGGGATTAGCCACCACATTTACCAGCAGCTTCACAGATACTGCAGTCCCCAAAGGCCTCTTAAAGACCTGTGCACAGCACAAACAAATGAGCAAATACATTACAGCCAATTACAGATACGAGTCAATATAAAATAGAAGATTTAAAAAAAAAAAATTGCAAAGTTAACAATACAAAAGCAATTTTCGTGTAGGCCTAAGTGTTCTGTTCTGACTTCTATATTTACTTTATAAGGCTATATTTACTGTAGAACACTATGAGCGACTACTATTTTTCTTTGTTACGTGCACATTATGTACACATCTGTATGTAAAGCATTTTTACTGTAAAAACGAATTTCACGGTAAAAAAAAGGATTTTGCAGGTGTGGAATGTACAATTTTACACAATATTTATTTGAAATGTACTTAGAAGTGAAATTCCACATTATCCATTGACAAGGTTGTTGATGGATTTTGTAAATAAAACACTAAAAGCTCAGTTAATGGAAATATCACAGCATTTTGCAACTTTTACCTTTTCAGGATCAAAATATAGCCTATACAATGCAATTTTATTGTATGCAGAATTTTTTGCAAAATCTATTTTCACACATGAAAACTGTTTTCTTGCTCTTTGTTGTTTGTCTCTTCTTCTCTGTTACCTGACAAGGCTGTTCCAATTAAACTCTGCTGAATGGTAAACACTCTCGGCTCTGGCTACAAAGCACAGAACATCTTACAATGTCAATGTCAATGTTCTCTCGACAGATTGGTGCAGACAGAGGGGGTTACAAGAATGAGTTCACAGTTTTTTCATAATAAAAATGCTAATCCTTATCAAGAGGAACATGCTATGTTAAATAAACCATTATAAATTGTGTGCATACAATTCATTTGCATAGGTTAATTAAAACCTGTGTCCTGCTATTAAATTCCATTGATTGCTGTGATAGGTATAATAATGAAGACACAACTATAGTTTAAATTCTGTGAATGCCACTTTGGTCCTTCAAAGTACATATCATTTTTTCAAACATTGAATAAAACGAGATAATCTGCTGGGTTGTCCTAACCCAATTTTGGGTCAAATATGGACAAACCCAATTGTTGGATTAAAAAATGCAATTTATATGTAACCCAACGGCTGGATTTGTACATATTTGACCCAAAACTGGGTTAAAACAACCCAGACATTTTTAGTGTAAATAGACCAAAATACACGAAGGAGAATATTTTTCAATAAAATGGCAAAGATATACAGTATACAGTATATATATTTTTTACATATTTAACAGTACATAATAAATGCTTTTCTATTAAAAAGAACAGATAAAAATGCAAAGAGGAATAACAGTACACTGACGCATGTTGTAAGTCTTCTGAAAATACCTTTGATAGTCCTTGAGGAAAGAACACCATTCTTTATTATTTCTCTCTCAGCATTCATATCCTGTTTATATAAAAACACAATGGTGTCCTGTCCTGCCTCTAATAGATGTTCATGGAATTCTTGTAGGTTTAAACAATATCAGGTATTCAAGACAAAGTGCACACCAGGCTTGCAATTACATTCCCCTTCTCTTGTTTTTTTTAGCTTCCTTTAGGGTTTCTCAGCGCTGTATGAATACAGTAGTGTGCATGCATGGTGGTAATGCAGATTACCAATATGAATTACTAAACCATGATTTATAGATGTGATCATTTCAAAAGATTATCACATATCCAAGAAGAATCCTTCATCACTATGTCCATTTTCAAGTTACTTAGTTTCAGACTACTACTGTACACCATTTGCCAATAGAAAGCTATAGTTTGTTCACATAATATATGTTGCCTGTATATTAAATCAGTTTTTTATTTTTATTTTGTATTTAGTATGATAACTGTTAGCATACACCAAACCATGTTATTGATTTAAATGTAGCCTGAAAAAAATAGTATTTAAAGTGTTCTTTATAATAGGCTTCAGTAAAACTTTGATTAGAAGATTGCCATTACAAGCATGCTGCCAGTCTGGCAACAGCTCACAGTAGAATGTCTTTTTCTCATTTTTGCATGTTGACAGAGCAACTAGTGACCTAGTTTCTCTAAATCTTAATAGAGAGGAGGGGGGAAATCCTTTGAACTACCAAAACTCATTGCTTGTATGTGAGAAAGTGGAATCTTAGAAGTATATGAGTGATTTATTTTGTTTTGGGTTAAAACTGTGTTTCTAAGATATTATTGTTGCCACTGCAACAGCAGAAATGTCTCTAAATAGCCCAATAGAATTTCTACTGAAAAACACTGAATTGAAGAGAGTCTGCTGGTACCATGTTTTCATGACAGCCATAGGGATTAAATATAAAAATGACATGTAACAGACATGAAAAAAAAAAATAAAAATAACAATAATAAAAAAATCACAGTCCACTAGTAAAAAAATGTGTATTTGATATTGAGTGCATTGACAAAACCAAACAAAATATAAAACATAAATTTAAAAAGGTATTTGGCTGGCATGGAGTAATAAACTATATACTTACTTAGAGGTCAGCGATTATTATGCAACATAGAAGATATATATATATATACTCAGCTAAAATCGATAAGGGCCTTGCATTTGTCTGTTACCATCTCTTTCTCTCCTTCTATCTTGTATCACGAAATGATTTGAACTTAGTGGCAGAGCCCAAGGCAAAGGAGACTCAGCTGGGGTCTTTTTTCTGTTCCATCCAGTGTTCTATTAGTTAAATAGCAACCCTTTAGCCGGCCCTATCTAAAGCTGTTTGTCTGCCCCAGGGCCTCTGCAGCACAACAGCCTGCAGTAATAGGAATGATCACACACTGCCACTTAAAAAGAGACATGCAACAGGCTCATGTCAGTATGTCTTTGTTACTCTTGTCCGACTTCATATCAGCCAACATTTTCTTTAATTACAATCCTGGTCAAGTTCAGAGAGATATTTGCGTGTCTGTCTGATCTAACGAAAGCTTCTGTTGGCTTTCGAGTTTAGGATAATGAACACTGACCTAACATCCCTTTGTGCCTTTCCATCACGTTTGAGTCAACCAGAACGGGGCTGGGGACATTAAATTATTCTGAAAAGACATTTAATGTGGCAATGATGTGAAACCAATGATTTGGTTTTTAAGGTTATTAAAATCCCCTGGTGCTTTTTTCTTAAAATGTCAAATGTTTAATTAGCAAGTTCCTAAAATCTGTTTGGATATATATATATATATTTTTTTTTTTTCAAGAAAACCTATTCAAAATTTGAAGGAAAAGAATTAAGAATTATTTTTTTTTAAATCTAGTAAGCTAATAAGCAATGTTAAATGTATACTAGAATTGTTATTGTTACAGAGCAGGCTTCCACTTCACATCCTCTTCACCAATGTAGGACACTTTCACCAGAATATTACTTTAACCATGTACTCAACTTCCCATCATGCCGTTTACCTGGGACTGATTACAATCACCTGCAGCTCATCCACACTCACCCATATAAACCCCGTTCACTCTCAAATTCATTGCAAATTATTGCATTGCCCCGGCGTACAGTTTCTGAGCACTCATTCTTGCGGATTGATTATTGCCTTTGACCTTGGACTGTGTACCCTGTTTTCTGATCGTTCTCTGCCTACCCTGACCTGGATTGTTTACTGGACTTTGCCTCTCGTCGCCTGCCCCGACCATTGCCTGTTATCTGGTTTGTTCTCTGCCTGTTCTTTATTGCCCTGTGCTGGTGTTGATCTTTGTCTGTCTGACTATTCCAATAAAAAGCTGCAAATGGATTCCTCTTCGCCCACTTCGTCACAGTTATATTATGCAGACTCAAATCTTCATTGACCTTTTGAGATAAAAGATTATACTTTAAGAGAAACTTTTCATTTCTCAAATGTTCTCCCCAGTGTAAAAAACAAAATAACTGCAAAAAATGTAGCAGAGATTTTGTAGAAAATGTAGAAATTTTTGCCTAAAATATTAAAGGCACAGCAGAATGAAATGGACAGTTTATGAAAAGTAAAATAGAGGGTGGAAAATGGTTCCGAAAATCAGTCAGTTTCTGGTGTGCCCACCAGTTGCACCATCAGTGCAACACATCTCCTTCGCATAGAGTTGATCAGGTTTTTGATAGTGGCCTGTGGAATGTTAGTCCACTAAAGTGTACCTATAAATATACTCAATAGTTAGCAATAGTTCCACTTTAGCACAATCAAATATACGTATATCTTTAGTTGGACCTCAGCACCATATCCGGATAACTAAAGTGCATTAAGTACAAAATTAGTTGTTCTACATTAAGTAAGTATAGTAATTTAGTATAGACTAAAATTACCATTTCACGATATAGATAGATAGATAGATAGATAGATAGATAGATAGATAGATAGATAGATAGATAGATAGATAGATAGATGGATAGATGGATAGATGGATAGATAGATGGATAATATATTTGTAGTACAATAAAGGATTATTAGGAACACCTGTTCAATTTCTCATTAATGCAATTATCTAATCAACCAATCACATGGCAGTTGCTTCAATGTTTGTTCTTCCTGTCTTGTTGTTCTTGTCTGTCATGTGATTCCCAGTTATTGTGTTCCCAGTTTTCCTGCTCCTCGTTTGTGTTCATGTATACCACCTGTTTTCTTAGTTGATTTTCACTTATCTGTATTTGTGTTTTAGTCCAATCGGTGAGTTCTTGATTTAGTGTGATGTTGTAATGCTGACTGTTCAGTTCAAATATATAGTATACGGTGTATATATATATATATATATATATATATATATATATATGCATTGATGACTATTTTCTATATATAAACACAAAGAAAATAGAGAGGACCTCTCCCACCAGCCTTGTCAAAGTGGAACCAGGCATCATGTATCCCATCAGCCATCCCATGGGACTACTGTTAATGTGCCAAAGCAGCTCAAGTTCACGAACAACAAAGAGCATGCACACAGGCCACCTGCTGCACCTTCACAATAGATGATGTGGCTTTAGCAGGTCATTGAAACAATAAGATGTAGTCCACTGTAATTTGACTCTGAGTTTTCCATAAGAAACTTCATCAATAATGCAAGATGACTCATCAGCACTAACTTTTATGTGAAACAAGTACATATATTTGACCGCTGTTGATTTCTCTTTGCAGCTTCATCTGGTAAAAAAATAAAATAAAAATAATAATAATAATAATAATAATAATAAAATAAACATTTTAAGGTGTTACAGTAAATAGAATTTCCTCAAGACTTCAATAAGTCTAACGTCTCATCATCTTTTCATTGACTCATTAATTATGTTTTAGTGGAGTAAATTTGTAGCGCAAAGTCTGATTAGCAGTCTCACTGTTTCTCAGCGATGAAAGGTGATGAGATACTTTACACATTCTTATATTCACAAATGCATGTGCATAGTAGTCCAGTTACTTTAATTTAAACAGTGTTTTTCACTTATGGTGAATTTTTGACACATTGCAACGTCTCTGTAATACCAGGAGACTATGCAAAAGGGAATACGGTTCCTTCATTAATGAATAACTACAAGTAACACAATATTAACAATCTAATAACTATTATTAACAAGAAACTCTGATTAACAAACTAAGCAATTGCCCGCAGATGAAGGTAATTCTGAGGTAATTCACTAACTAATCAATAACTACTAATGCTTCCCAGAGAACTACTGAAAAAGTTTATTAACAGTCTAGTAACTACTAAAAAACTCTGATTAATAAATTAGTAAGTAATAGTGCACTGATGATAGTGTTACTACATACTTCTATGGGAATTACTAATTATTTGGATCCGTATTATAAAGTGAAGATCATGGGAGCTAACTAGTAATGACTCAAGTGTTACTACATAACAAACGCTCAGCTTGATTTCAAAACATTTTAGCGCTAGATCACTTATTTATGAGTTAACTGGAGATGTTTTATTTGCATTGGGTACATCAGTGCCTCCATGTTTCCAAAAGGGTACAAAATAACTAATGACAATATCCCCGTGCGGGCGTGTGACATCGAGCACAACACCTGTCTTGTTTTAACACGCTGCTTGTTTTTAACAGCTGATTCGGGTGACGTTAGAGCTGATCCGCACATCTCTACTCTGCAATGTGTAATTATTGGCTGATGGTCATCTTAACAGCATGAAAAACAAAACTTGATAGATATTATTTAATAATAGATAATTATTCAATATATATTTAATGCTAAAGTTTGCTTCGATAACTAGTGAAACAACACAGTTTTTTTGAGAAACGGGACCTTATACTGAATGTATCCGTACTCATCACATGCTGAACACCCTACTCATATTCCTTATATCCTACTGTAAAAGTCTACTTCAAGTCTTAAGAGTGACAGTAGGTTTTTTTCAGCCCAAGCTACATTACAACAAGGCACATTTGGATCTGGTGCTGCTACATTAGCTTTATTAATCTCTCTCCCAGCTGCCTGGGAAAGCTCACTGAGCACAGTGCTCAAATTTAGGATCACATCTGCTGTTAGTACAGCCCAGAATAGCAGCTCTGCTTATTTAAAACCCATGTATGACTGCATAGGGCCAGGCGACAGGCAGGGAAGGTGGGAAAAGGCCTGGTCATTCTCTCTGCAGATGCAGCATGCCTATAGCTGAAATGAGATATGCTGAAGGAAAGCTAAACAGTATTGGACATCAAGGATTCCAGGAGGAAGTGATAGTTCATGAGAGGGGCAGGGGTACAATAGAGTCTAAGTTATCTACTGTGGTCCAGCCCGTTCTCATCCTTTAACGTCATATAGAGCGCTTTATGACAAAACGGCGCTATACTACGCACATGGCACCCGTTATCGTTAATATAACACGCGAACCCAAGACGTTATAAATCCTTTAGCGTGAATATGACACGTACACCCTACCCCACACCTAAACTTAGCCCTCACAGCACGTGTTATATTAACGATAACGGGTGCCTTTAGCGTAGTATAGCGCCGTTTTGTCATATAGCGCTCTATATGACGTTAAAGGATGAGAATGCGTTGTGTGGTCTTACTTTGTTGTCACACAATATCACTTCCAGAACTTGATCAAGACATTTATAGCTTTTCTCTCCAACTGCTAATATATTAGTTGGCAATAAATAGAATTTGAACCCATTCTGTTTTTCCTCATTTTAAATATGATATATTTTGTTATTTTCAATCGTTTGCACACTTGAATAATCAGTAATTATTAGTAGTAGTTATCAGTGTTTGACAATTTTTGGAAATAAAATAAAACATGTTCTTACTTGGAGATCATTACACCACATATCCTAAAACCACATATATATATATATATATATATATATATATATATATATATTCGAATGAAGAGGGAAAGGCTGCAGCTAAACTTCGGTTAACACAGACTATTAACTTGCAACCAGCAACTATCGAGTCTGTTTGAAAGAAATATAGCAATTACACACATGCTCAGAGCTCTCTTACACTGTGTGTGTGTGTGTGTGTGTGTGTGTGTGTGTGTGTGTGTGTGTGTGTGTGTGTGTGTGTGTGTGTGTGTGTGTGTGTGTGTGTGCGTGTGTGTGTGTGTGTGTGTGTGTGTGTGTGTGTGTGTGTGTGTGTGTGTGTGTGTGTGTGTGTGTGTGTGTGAAGGAGAAGTGGCAGAAGAAAGGGAAGGTCTGTTCTGCTCCAGGTCAATACATCCCTTCTTAACAAGACTGAAATATGAGATACAATGTTAATCTAAGCAAACTGGTCTACTGCTGCCTGGTTCTGATGAAGTGACAACACAAAATAAACTTTTTTAATTGCACAATAAACTTTGTGTGGTTGTTAGTGACTAGCTGGGTTTCGATACACATATTTTCATGGAAATTTTTATATATTGCACAAACATTCTAGATGGAAACAGCAGTATTTGAATATAATTTAAATCAATTCATGTGACTTCGCCTCAACAAGTCACGTGACTAAATAATTGATGATTGTCTGATGAGTTCATGCTACTATTCCCAAGACAGCTGCCATTGTGCAGAGCCAAAATGTACATTTCTGATGGTAGCAGAGAGAATAATAATGCTGAAAATTTCAGGTGATTGCATAATGAATATAATAAACATTAAAGGTACAGCGGAGGATTTTCTTTTTCCGGGTGGGTGGTCTATACTATTGGTCCACATAATTGTCAATCATTCTGGTGATATGTTTACGTAAGGCCGTCGTACGTGCTCATCCCTATGTAGTTTTCACTTTCAGGTGTATTATTATGTCGGAGCTGCGGTTTCAGCCATTCCTTTGAAAATGGCTGAGGGTCGAAAGAGAAAAAATGTTTACGAAGTGTATGATAAGAAGAGAAAGGCCGCAGAATATAGAAACAAGACCAGAGTGATTTTGGGTGAATATCACACGCTGGCGTGCGCTAAAAGCACAGGTTGGGCTTCTCACTGATGCCGCAGTCGCAAAGATTCTACTAGACAGGTAAAGTTTGTCATACTATTTGGAGAAATCCATTTAAAATCACTAGTAAAAGTTAATGCAAGCTACTTAGCAATGCTAGCCCTGGCACGAGTCATGCACCGCATAGACACGGTAAACATCTCTCAATTTGTCTAAAGTAGCCTTTTGACCAAATGGTAAATGGTATCACGCTGAAATATTCTAAAACCTTGTGTGTTCATGTGTTCATATTCTAAAACCTTATGTGTTTATTATTACACAAATGCAACAAGCTACTTCTCCATATGCAACCATGTAGAAAAATAACGTATTAATACCTACGTATTAACAATGAGACATATTTGGTTAAGGACCAACGTAATAGCACTGCTTATATGTTGCCATGTAACGTAATTGCGATTTGCAAAATAGTTTCCTCAGAACGTATTTCGTGTGATACAGGGTTGCAACTATCATGTCTTGAGTCCTCGGTCACTCAATCGATCAGTATAATAAGGAAATAAAACACGGAAGGGCATTTGACATGTTGTCTTTTTTATGAATGTTTTTGAGTTCGTTGTGCAAGGCGTAATAGGCGTTCCCTCTCGGGAGCAAGAGTGTTGTGTTTGTCCATGTGCATTTTTAAAAAAATTGGAGAGGGCGGGTCTTCTCTAAAATTCGGAAAGATCCTCCGCTATACCTTTAAATATCATAAAATGAACCGCGCTCAGCACAGCAGTATGTCAATTGTCTGATATTAATTTTAATACAGGTCTCTGTGAATACATTAGTGGAACAAATGTTATTTCTATCTTTGCCCCCTTATGTCTCTCTTTTCCCCTATAGTCTCTTTTAGATGTTTCTCGTTGTTCTCTCCCAAGGCCGATGGACTCTTTGTCATTGGCAGAGACATGAGAAAGCAGCTGGGTCTTTGTGTTTGGAGGCGCTTCAGGTAATCAACAATGCAACCACTTACCCACAGCTCTCTGTGAAGAGACTGCCGTCAGCATGGCCAGGTAATTGAATGCATTAGCTCTGAATGAAGGACTGTTGTTTAATCCTCCTACACAAACATCTCTATCTACACCATTATCTTCCTGTGTAGCTGCCTTCCAAAGGCAGCCATTTATGAAATACTCGTTTGCAAAAAATATACATGTTCAGAGCAAAGCAATGTTTAACAGTGAAATGAGGTCTTTCTTTGTCTGTCTGTTCTCATGTTGTTTACTGCTTCACTGTGAGATAACTGTCCTGCTGTTAAAGGGGGTCATTTTAAAAGGGACTTTTATTGGACTACTGAGTGTAGCAGAGTGAACCATTTGAAGAGTAAAAGGATAAACACCACCTTTAACCTATCTGATAAGGAAAGGGTAATTCAAACCCTTTCAGGAGCACAGCCAGATGCATCTGTTGATAATGGTATTTCTAATTATCTATTTATCATCCCATGGCAATTGGTTAAAACGTGTGCCATTTTCAAAAAAATCACACAAACAAAACACACACCAAATTGCTATCGCTTTGTCTGTTTTGTATTTTATTTGCTATGATATATAATAATATAGCTTTCCTGAGAAACTCACAAAATTGCATTATGCTTGACCTAACAGGAACTGAACTGTTCCTATAGAACTATAATAATAGTAATGTTCAGCATTATTTATACATAATTTAGTTTACAGTAATGGCCTTTGCTCGCCTTTTCACTCTGCACTCTATTTCCACTCATAAAAATAATTGTAGGCTTCGTTCAGGTACACTATGTCTGTTCTCAGACGTGACAGAAAGCCATTTTTCCCCCCTTTACATCTGCTAGCCTTTGATGAATAATTTGTCAGAAGGGCAATAGCAGAATTGTTAGTTCAGATTTTAGCTTGTTAAGACAGAACATCACAGCAGTGTCTCATTCACTCTGGTCCGTGGGTGGTAATTTATTTCATAACACTCTGAAGCTAACAGCAAATATTTATCCAGATGAGAGAAAACTGGGCTGGTGTGGTTGTTGTGCGCAAACGCAAATGCAACTATATAAATAAAGTCTGACCATATTAAATAAAATTACTTGTTATTCTTTAAATTATAATATCTAACAAGGTCGACTGAGCAAGAGTCTTGAATTTAAAGAGATAGTTCACTTTGAAATTAATTTTTGATATGTTTTAGCTTACCTCAAGGGCATCCAAGATGTAGGTGTCTTTGTTTCCTCAGTATTTTCAATTTGGGCATTTTGGCACTGGAGGCTAAGGGGGTCCACCAAAAAGCATGCACAGAGAAGTCAAAATTAAACATGATTTAATGACTCGTAAATGTAAGTACACATTGATGGCCTAAGACACGAAACGAGCGTTTTGTGTGAGAAAACGAACAGTATATACATCGTTTTTACCTCTTGTAATCATAGCCATGTCAAAATGATCTGACTGCACAGGCGCTTCGGTCAGTGCCGGAAGTGATCACTTGCGTCACTCTTTGTTTATACAGAGATTTCGGAAGTTTTACCTTTCACTAAACATATTTAGATATACGGGAAACCGCAATGGAATATGATTTCGGTATGATATCTAAATATGTTTAGTAAAAGGTAAAACTTCCGAAATCTCAGTGTAAATATTGAGTGACGTCACACGCAAGTGATCACTTCCGGCGTAACATTGAACTGATTCAGTTCGGTTCAGTTGGACATTGCACAACTTATTCAGATCACTTGGACGTCACTGTGATTACACGAGGTAAAAACGATATAAATACTGTTCGTTTTCTCACAAAAACCGCTCGTTTCGTGTCTTAGGCCATCAATGTGTACTTACATTTACGAGTCATTAAATCATGCTTAATTTTGACTTCTCTGTGCACGCTTTTTGGTGGACCCCCTTAGCCCCCAGTGTATGACTGATAGACAACAACGGTTTGACTGAAAAATGTCAAAATTGAAAATACTGTGGAAACAAAGACACCTACATCTTGGATGCCCTTGAGGTAAGCTAAAACATATCAAAAATTAATTTCAAAGTGAACTATCCCTTTAAGCTATTTTTAATGCTGCTTTGAGAAACAAAATGTCTGTTTTAACAAAAACGCTATTAAATAAGATTAACTAGACAGAATTCACTTTATATACACTTAATTTTCAGTCCAACAGCAGAGAGTGTCATGTTGCTTTTAATTTATACAACAGAAAAAGTAAATATTGAGTGATTTAAATTTTAGACAACATATTTCAAACCAAGTCAAGGCAGAAAACAAGTTGTACATCTCCAAACAAACCATATTGGGATGATTCAGTGTTTTTGAACTAATCTGCTCAGTGTAACTCAATGGCTGCAACCCACTTGAAGCGGCGGTGTTCAGATCGATCAGTAGATGTACCGCGGGAGTAATTTGAAAGCATTGCTATAGCCAGGGCTAGGGTGAAAGGAAGCGACGATTTCATCCAAGCGGAATGCATCTTGCGGTGATCTGTTCTGCGCAGATTTTAAAAAAGTTTGTCAAAAACTTACACTTATACAGGATGGCGATCATTGGATTGGGATGCCTTGTTGCCTTCCTACCTCCATATGCTGCATTTTTTTTAGCTTTCGGATGCAACCAATCATAAATTTGGTTGAATGAGTGATTCAATGAACAGTCATTTGTTTTGTTTGTGAACTAATCAGAGTTTTTAAACATATTGGTTGGATGAATGATTCCATAACTTATTTGATTGTCACTCTTTGCCATCTACTGGCAAATCAATGTAACTTGCAGAAAGAGTTACTGAAAAATACAAGACAGGAAACTAGAAATACATTAACTAGTTAAGAAAATTGTTTTGTTTACTAATTGACAAACAACAGATGATCCAACTAGCCTATATCTAGTTTCCCACGGGCATCCTGTTTTCCCTTTCTATCTGGAAGAATATGCCAAAACTGCAGTAGCAACATAGTCAGAGCAACAGTCTGGCTTAAGTCGCCCATGTTGTGTTTGTCTGGGGGCTAAAGTGTACCTTTATCAGCATCTCTTTCTCTCGCTCTGCCCTGTCAGGAACCCTCAGCATCACAACTCAGACTGTTTACTCAGACTGCTTACGTACACATAAACAAACGGCTCTAGTCCAAAGATCTTAAAATATTAGTACTAGTAGTCTCAGGCTTTTGATTAAATTCATGATTAAAATGTGTGTAGTAGATCAGCTTGAAGTAGTTCAGGGTCAAGGTTTTATAGAATGTATCCAGCTACTAAAACACTAAATCTCAGAAACAGCAAAAAGACTGTTAAACAACCAAAATGTTGCTTTGATCATTGTAAGTCATTGTACATATAGTCCATTGTAAGTGCAAATGTATCCAACAAAGTATAGATGGAACACAAATACATCACATGGTAACACTTTAGAATACTCGTTCTTACTTACTGCATAACTAACAGGGAATTATTGAAGAACCAATTTCTTCATTAAATACCTCTTCACTACTGTTAACTACCAAGTAAGATGTGTTATAATCAGTGTGTAATCTAATTTTATGGTTGTGTTAAGTAACAGTTTGTAAATCAATAACTAATGAATTCTGTCATTCTTCCTGAAGAACTACTACTAATTATCTACTAATTAAGGTTCAAGGGAAATAACTAAGAAGTAACCAATGAACATTACATAACTACATTGAGTTGTGACCTTTCTTATTCACTAATGTTCTTAATAGTAGCAATTTTAACAAATACATATAATGTTAAAGTTAAATGTTTGCCAATGTGGTTTTGTAAGTGTGTTCTGTAAGAGATCAATTTCAGAAATGAACCAAAAACAAGTGTTTTGCCATAACCTCAGATTAGTTCTATATTTCAAGTAGTTTAAAATTGAATTAACTTTGTACTTTTACAAGGTAATTTTGAAAATTAATAGGCCTAATTATAATTTTACTGGAGTAATATTTTATTGTGGTGTCTGTACTTTTACTCATTGATTTGGGTACTTCATCACCACTCCACTGCTAAAATAAAACGGACTATTGTATTAACTACTGTGTATGACTATTCATTAGTAGTTACTTCATAGTAATTTTTCTTGAACCATATTAATAGTAGTTCTTCAGGAGGTATCACAGAATGAATTACTCAACTTAACTCAACTTTATTTATAGAGCACTTTCAACACCACAAGTGGAACCAAAGTGCTGTACAGAAAAAGAATGGAAGCGCCCAACCATGAGAAACAATTGACCTATGGCTAAGCCACGCCCTCAAACGCAATGAACCAATCACAGTGCGCAGCTACCAAACACACTCGGACATTCTCTGCTTCCATGTCCATTGAAATGCATTACTTAGTTTTCATTCGTTTTTTCTTGTCATTTTAAGTTTATAATGGTCAAACACTAGGTTCCCGAGATGACGGTGTGTATTATTTTTTTTACCATTTTCCAAGCCACATCTCAACCGAGATAAGTGTCTGCTCTGAAATAAGTTATGTGATAATTATGCGGTAGACCACAACACCAGTTAAACGTGGAGAAATTAAACAATGATGCCTACATCTGTTCTAAGTTAAGTCAACAACGTATTTGAACGTTATCTTTAAAATCTCTAACATAATGTTAGGCTAACGTTAGGCTAACATTAGTAAATGTTAATGTTAGCTTCTAGCTGCATTGAACATCATGTCACTTATAGCTTCATTAATGTATCTGTACGTTCGCTGTAACCGAGATAAACAATGTTGTGCTGAATGATTCATGTAAATACCGTAGCATCAAACGGTGATGGCAACGATATGCGGTTTATCACTTTTACACTGTGACCTTTCTGGGTCCTATTTTAACGATCTAAAACGCAAGTGTCAAGCGCAAAGCACAAGTAACTTTGTGGGCGGATCTCGGCACTGTTGCTATTTAAGCGGCGGAATTGATGACTCTTGCGCTCGAAGCAAATCTAAAAATGGTTGATATGATGTAGCTTCATTATTCATAGGTGTGGTTTGGGTGTAACGGGAAACACAGCCGAGGAGATTGATGTTCTCGTCAGGGCCGTAAAAGAAAGAAAAGTGACATTGGGGATGGGACAAACCCACCCAAATTAGCTTCGGTTAAACATGCATATAATAATTTGGGTAAATGTGTAAGCTTTATGCCTATTTTTCTTATCGTCATGGACACAACAATGATGTATCATTTGAAAAAAAGTGAAAAGCATCTGTGTAGATGAGAGAATCATCTACAGTGTATGCGCGTTGTTCACAGTGTATTATGGCCAGGCATTGCACATTTAAAAGAGCATCTGAATGTACGCGCAACGAGCCGCAGATTTTAGACTCGTTTTTTTTTTTTTCTGGTCAGTGGCGCAATTGTTTTTTCAGCAAAATAGCACCAGGGATTGTTTGTGCCGGAACACAACAAGTGTTTGCCACAACAAGCCTCCTTTTTTGCACTGAACCACCCAGGCAGCGCAAGTTCATTCCCAAGTTTGCCGGCATGCATCTGTGGAGGGAAAAGTCCACTTTGCACGGGTGCAAAATATGAATGATATATGCGATGGTGTACAAAGTCAATTGAGCTGGGTTCAAGATAGGGCCCCATGTCTCAAAAAATCACCAATTGCCTCCTGTGAAATGCCTCCTAATGTGACAGCTGTCATAGCGCCTGTCCCAAAATGTTGACTGTTTGTCCGAGTGAGAGGAGGGGGCATGGCTTAGCCATAGGTCAATTGATCATTAGAGCGCAAAGATCTACTTGATTGACAGCGGCTGATTAAATCAGTTACATACTCAGGTGCCAGCCCATTCTCACCCCCAAGGCGTCACCTAACTGACGCCTTGGGAAGCATTTGACCATGCTTCAATATCTGACGCTTTAGGCGCTCTTTAGCGTCAGTTAGATGACGCCCTAGGATCGCGTGTACCCTACCCCCACCCCAGACCTAAACCTACCCGCGTCCTCTAACTGACGCTTTCCTTTAGCGTCACTTAGATGACGCCGTAGGATCGCGTCATGTAAGTGACGCTAAAGGGTGCCTAAAGCGTCAAATATTGAAGCATGGTCAAAGGTGACGCCTTGGGGTGAGAATGCGTTGCAGGTGTGCGATCTCGGTCTTGTCCTCATTTAATTGGAGAAAGTTATTTGCAAGCAAACACTTAACTTCGGCCAAACATGCATGAAGAGACTAAATTGGCACATAAATGGCATATAAAGGGAAAATAAAGTTGGTCCCAGTATAGAGCCCTGTGGAATCCCACATACAAGAGGGGCAACGGAAGAAAAATAATCCCCTAAACTGACTGAAAAAGTCCTATCCTTCAAATAGGAAAAGAACCATTTCAGGGCTAAGCCCTGAATACCAACCTGATCCCTAAGACGATCAATGAGAATGTTATGATCAACTGTATCAAATGCCGCTGTAAGATCTAACAAAAGCAAAACAAAAGGGTTTCCAGAATCAACACCTTGTAGGATATCATTGGAGACCCCCAAAAGAGCAGATTCTGTACCATGACCAGCTCTAAAGCCTGACTGGAATCTATAGGAAATTGTATTCCTCATTAAAAAGTCATTAAGCTGTGCATTCACATTTTTTTTCCCCACAGTTCACAAAAGCGGTCTAAGCCATTTTTATTAAATGCTTAAAACTAACCAGAACAACACCAGATGACAAACTATGCAGAATACTTGGGCCAATTTAATCAAGTAGCTAAACAGAGAAGAAAGGAGCTAATCACCAGGAGACCTGGTGGGCTTCATATGAGCAGTTATATCATTAAGTTTCTGTAAAGAAACCGGCATAAAACTGGTTAATTGGTTCAGAGGGTCAGACGGAAGCAATACAATCAATGCCAACAGATGAAATCTGAGATCTAATTCCATTAACCTTACCAATAAAAAAATAACTCTTTCGTACGTCAGCAGAAGCAGTGAATGAAAGAGTTGCAGTAGGATGAAGAACAGCATTTACAGTAGAGAAAATTACTCTAGAATTATACTCTAGAAGTACTCTAGAAACAGTTTCTAGAGATGATGTCAGAGAAATAATTTGATCCTACCAATTTTACAGCTCTTTGATACCAACACATTCTCATCCTGGGGCGTCATAAAGGTGACGCTTTTGTTTTGACATTGCGTCTAAATGTCGATATTCGTTCAAACAGTTCTTCAAAATCTCATAAGAGACTTGTAATTTATATTTAACCCATTTGCGTTCAGCCCTCCTACACTCCTGCCAGAGCATGGGTAGTACTGTTCAACCAGGGCTGCGATTTTACTTTTTTTTCCCCTGCATTTGACAGGCGCCACAAAATCTAAAATCACTAAACAAGAAGAGTTAAGCTGATCAACCAGCTCCTCTAAATCCATACAGGGAGATTGTGACTCGATAAATGGGGAAAAAAAGAAGAGGTATTAAAAACAGCTTAAAAACTGCTACCTGTGCATGGATTGAGTATACGAGATGAAACCGAGTAAGAAACAATATTACCCGGCGCACCACAAGAAAAGTTAAAATAACAGTCTTATGGTCAGAAAAAACAGCATCAACGATCTTCACGCTACCAACAGAGAATCCCAGAGATAATACAAGGTCAAGCATATTGAATGACTACGATCATGAGTTGGGCCCAAGACACATTGTAAAAAAATAAATGACTCTAATAAATTGTACAATTATTTGACTAGGGGTTTTGAAGGGTATACATGTATATTAAAGATAAATAGTGTCAAAAGAAAGGAGAATACCAGATAAAAATTCAGAAAACACCTGTATAAAATATCCATGAAATTCAACAATTCCTGGAACAACCTTGCATTTATCTCTTTTTAACTGAACAGGCTTAGTTTCGGTTGGCATAAAGACTTGAATGAATTGAATGACTTTTGGTTTGATTGACCTGCCATGTGGGCAGTTTATCATATAGCCATCCAGTTGTGTTAATACCAATTGTGTATATATAGTGTCTTTTATGGCCAAGTATATATTAAAAACCTATGAGTCTATAATTCACATAGAGACTATATTTTCATTCAACCTTCTGTTAGTGGTTCTGGTCAAATCCACAGCTTCATCGACATAATGGCTTGGCCATTGGCTTCGGAATAAATTATGTCTTTGTCGTTTGATGATCAGTGTGCTGCATTTTAACAACATGTTATTATTGCAGCTTTGTTGTATTCCCCATCCCCACTATATGAATTAATCTGATTGCCAAGATGATTTTGACCTGTGCATCAATTATGACAGGGAGAGCCATTTGGTTTCTGGGGGAGGGGAGAGAAGAGGCACCATTAGAATCCCATTTCTCTGTCGTGACATGGTGTTATTGAAAGTCTTTTGTGTTCCATACTGAGCTGTGAAACACTCAGATTTAAACCAATTGCAGCTTGGTGAAGTCCCAGCCTCCATCGTCCTTGTTTGAAAACAAGTCATCTTTGTGTAGACTTGACCTTTAGTGCTTCTCTAAAGAACCAGCTATTTACATGACTGGCTTAGCTGCATGTAATGGCTGTTCTGAGTAAATGCAAATAGCTCTGTGAAAGACTACCAAATCCATGCCATAAAATGAAAATGAGCTCTTAAAATCCTTAGGTGGAGAATGACTTTTCACATTCTGACATTTTAGAGAGTTACACCATAAAAGGATTCGGGTCATTTGCCGTGGTATTTTCCAGGTCACAAAGAATGCTTTTTATAGAATTTGGAAATACATTCTGTAATGATCAACAATTAACAAAAATGGTCAGGCTACACCATCTTATCATCTAAGGGCAACGTGATAGGTGAATTCACCTTAATGCACACTGTACATCGTAATCTCTAATGACAACACACAAACATTAGTTTTGTCTTGAAGGTTTTTTCTTTTTTTTAAAGAACCAAAACCAACAACCCATTCCAGGCAAAGTAGTACAGACAAAGCTACTGTACTAACTTTCTCAGACAGCACTAAGAAATCTCTTCAGCTTGCCCTGACCATAAAACAACAATAACCTCTTTATGATAAAATCCACCATGCTGCCGCAGTGCCAGCCCAGTCTCTGCTTTCCCTTTCAGGCTGAATAAAAGTAGGAAGAAGTGAGGGTCCTAAAGCAGAGAAAATGGAGTCTTGTATGTGTGTGTGTGTGAATCAGATAAGAGAATGAGCAGAATAATTAAACTCACGCTGAGGGGGAGTGCAGGAGAGGAGTGTGAGCAAGAGATGGGAGAGAGCGAGAGAACAACTGTGGCTTTCTCCTTGTGTAAACTCAAACAAACTGTCAGACTGTCCACCTCTCAGGGTGATTGTCACTTTCTTGTTTTCCTCATGAATACTACACAAGAAAGAAAGAAAGAAAGAAAAGGAGAAGAAACATACACAACCGCAGGTTGTTAAGAACTGTTCACAATGTTTTTAATGGACTGTCTGGAGGGTAGTTATTTTCACAAAGCTTTGCTTGAAGAAAGCAAAACTCATAAATATTGTTAATTATGTATTTTTAGTGTACCAACCAAAATAGTTCAGAAAGGAAGCCAGATCATAATCAAAAACTCTGGGAAACACACAGTGGTTTTTAGAGTCTGAATAAATCAGTGTTTTGGAATGAAGCTATTGAGTTAATGATTTTCTCTATATAATCACCGTAACTTGTTTAGTTTCTGCAATCAGACTGAATCAGATTCGCATAATATCTATTTACAGTGGAAGCCATGCATGGAAATTGGGACGTTTTATTTTTTTCCTCATATAAAGGCAGTCGCATATCTTGTCACTGGTGTATTATGTAATGTTTGTTGTAAACACACTAATTTCCATTGTTTAATTATTTTTACGATTTCAACAAAGAGTTCATTCTCTTGATAATAAAAGGTGTCAAGACAATGGGAGAAAGTATCCCATATGTTTCCATCCTAATAGAGTTCCCTCAAACTTAAACACCCTTTCACAGGAAGTTATCCAAAACACCTGGTGCAGCCATCAGAGATAAAGACGGGATGGTTTAACTAATTGGTATGTGGCAGTGGGGGAAATAATTGGATGATCTGAGGCACTGTCTGATGGCAGGAGAGAGAGAGAGAGAGAGAGAGAGAGAGAGAGAGAGAGAGAGAGAGAGAGAGAGAGAGAGAGAGAGAGAGAGAGAGAGAGAGAGAGAGAGAGAGAGAGAGAGAGAGAGAGAGAGAGAGAGAGAGAGAGAGAGAGAGAGCAGTCTGAAAGGACAGCTTTCTGCTGCTCTGTGGGGAATTATCTATAAAGCGTTTATATTTATTCTCCCTTTCTTCCTCTGAGCACAGATAAACAGAGTTTTTCTGTGACTCATGTGTCAAGGCCGTGAAAGAGAGCCATGATTAATGTTCTCTGCTCCTTTTTCAGGCACTATTATAACTCCCCCTCCCATCAAACACACACATCCTCAAGACTCTTTCTTTAGCCCATATAGAGTACATTGATTGTGTTTAATATGCTGTAATTCTCATTGCTTAATATAGACACAATGTCAGATAATTGTAGCTCGCCACAGTAAAGGTTAAATTAGAGATAGTAGAATTACCAGCTAGCAATGATGTCTGGAATATTCATATTACTGTAAGCTTTATCATTTGAAAACTGCATGGTAATGTCATAACTTAAATGGCAGGCTGCTTTCAAAGCCATTTAAGATGATGGCTCACGTCTTTTTAATAAACTGAGATGATCAATCCCTTCAGCTGATGTGTGAGTATGAATTTTTTTCTTATTTATAAATTTGCTGATTTGAAACAGGAGGCTGATCCTAATGCCAAAATCGCAATAATAAATTATCTCATACTAAACAGTTTTGTCATCCTTCTTCAGATTGACTATACGTTCTTATCTGTGAATAAAAGCTTCAGTAATTGAGTTTTATCTTTATCAAACATGCAGCCTAAAAACATTAACCTCACATTCAAACTATGCCTATTTCATGCCACACTGCACCTTATCAGTTTAGTTTTAACATAAGAAAGATCTTATCAGCTGAATAACACCTGTTCTGTGCTGCTATCTAGGACATATCGACAGCAGGGATGATTAAAGCATTGTTTGAATGCCCTCTTTCTGCTGCAGTTGCATGTGTAAAAAAAAAAACACATGTGCACACACAGTTAACAGGAAGTTGAAACATAGCCAACGTTCTCTCTTTTTTTGTCTCATGCAAAATATATCAGTGATGCCACATCAAATCTATACAGACATCAAGCATTAATATGAGATTAGAAGGGAAAAAAAGCTTTTTGAATGAAAAACAGACCGTGGTGTACTTGAGACAGAAAATCTATAATAAAAGTGTTTTATATTGTGTTCGCCTACAGCTGGCAACATTAAAGGAGTGGAGGTAGAGCAGTTTCATTCGCCGCTATGCACAGGATTTTATTGTTGTTCGAGATCTAAATCATGTTGTGCCAACATTTCACATTGTTGCATAGCAACAACAGGATGAAATAACCCTAACGCTGTGGAAACGGGGCAATGTTTCACAGTGCATTTCTCTCCTCTGGATAAAGCGGCCCTGACGTCCCCTGAGAGGAAAAAGAAGGTAAAATCATGAGTAATGATCTAACGGCAAACAAAGACGGCTTTATAGCTTGAGCCAGATGGAAAATTCAATTTGGTGCAGATAAATAAATAACAAAATGCATTAATGTAAAACTGCACATAAAGCATGTGCACCTGGCACTGAGGGGAGCAGTCATTTAGGTAAAACCAATTGCAGTTGATGTGAAAATTTTCATTTTGTGCTTTGCACTACATCATGTTCAGCATGCTCAGTGTTAGTGTGCGTTAGAGAAAAAGTCAGAGGAGAGACAATCATAATCCCTCTCTGAACCTTCCTATTCAATTTCACAAAACCATAAAATTCTTATTTTACATTGACTTGCTGTACAACAGAATCATACATGAAACTCATCACACTGCATGGCACATAACAGAGTAATGCAGTTTAGAAAAGACTACATAGTAGTATTTTATTTTAGCACAGATTTGTTAGCATACTCCTTATACGGTAGCCTATATATGCCTAACAAGGCAAAAATGCCTTGTAGATGCTAGAGGTCAGAGGAGAATGGGCCGACTGATTAAAGCTGATAGAAGAGCAACTTTGACTGAAATAACCACTCGTTACAACCGAGGTATGCAGCAAAGCATTTGTGAAGCCACAACACACACAACCTTGAGGCGGATGGGCTACAACAGCAGAAGACCCCACAGGGTACCACTCATCTCCACTACAAATAGGAAAAAGAGGCTACAATTTGCAGGAGCTCTCCAAAATTGGACAGTTAAAGACTGGAAAAAATGTTGCCTGGACTGATGAGTCTCAGTTTCTTTTGAGACATTCAGATGGTAAAGTCAGAATTTGGCGTAAACAGAATGAGAACATGGATCCATCATGCCTTATTACCACTGTACAGGCTGGTGGTGGTGGTTTAAAGGTGTGGGGTATGTTTTCTTGGCTCACTTTAGGCCCCTTAGTGCAAATTGGGCATCGTTTAAATGCCACAGCCTACCCGAGCATTGTTTTTGACCACATCCATCCCTTTATGGCCACCATGTACCCATCCTCTGATGGCTAGATTCCAGCAGGATAATGCACCATGTCACAAAGCTCGAATCATTTCAAGTTGGTTTCTTGAACATGACAATGAGTTCACTGTACTAAAATGGCCCCCACAGTCACCAGATCTCAATCCAATAGAATAGAGCATCTTTGGGATGTGGTGGAACGGGAGCTTCTAAATCTCCATCAACTGCAAGATACTATCCAATCAATATGGGCCAACATTTCTAAAGAATGCTTTCAGCACCTTGTTGAATCAATATCACATAGAATTAAGGCAGTTCTGAAGGCGAAAGGGGGTCAAACACAGCATTAGTATGGTGTTCCTAATATAAATGCCTTTATACAAAAATTGTGTCTTATTGATTTTGGAAATTACCAGTTTCATCCAAGATGTTGTATGAAGCTAGATATTTATGTGTGTTTGAAGTGCTGAAATTGATGTTAGGAAATAGTTTCAGCAATTAAATGGAGATATTTTATTAATTTTCATTACCGTTGTAACGATCATTAGGTATTAACTTAGGGTTACAACCCGGTCTCATCCCAAGACGTCATAACTGACGTTTTGGGACGTCTTTTGACCATACCTCAATATTCGCCTTTTTAGGGCCCCCTTAAACGTCGGTAGATGAGGTTATGGGATCCTAACTCTACCCCATACCTAAACCTAACCCTAAACCTAACCCGTCACCTAACTGACGTTAAAGGTAAAGCGTCAGTTGTATGACGGCCCGGGATCGCCATCTACCGACGTTTAAGGGGGCCCTAAAAAGGCGGATATTGACGTATGGTCAAAAGACGTCCCAAGACGTCAGTTATATGACTTTTTGGGATGAGACTGTGTTAGCTTAACCAACACCATTCTCAACTGAAAACTGAAAACACTCAATGCACTCCAGCCATTCATCCACACAACAACAGCGCCCTGGTGGCCTGAGAACGCAATGAGGACGTACTTATCTGCAAATCTCCAAAAATGTGAATCTGTTAAAATGGTAATGACATGCACAGGGTATGTGCATTATGTGTTCAGTCCACAGGCATGCAGGTATGAATGTGTTATGTGTATGTGTGCGGGCATGTATTATTATTAGCATTTATTGTCATTGCAGGTACAACGAAATTACAACAGAGCATCAATCGACAATGGTTTCCATAAAGTGCAAAAGAAGTGCATGTAGTCTTTCTTTACAAAGTTCAGCACCTCAAAAGAGCAGTGTGCCAAGGAGGACACTGTTGGGGAGAAGCACTTGAGGAGGCACCAAATATGCCATCTCCAACAGACTGGGGTTGGATAGACCCACGTGATTGTGGGACCATTGTGGTCAACTCTTCCACAGGCAAGCCAGTCCATCCTTGAACTCTTAAGTTGTGGCTGCAAGAAAGGCTGCCGGGGGCATTGCAAATGCAAATGCAAATGCAAAAAAAAAAAAAGCCTTATTTAAGAGCACATATGTCAATGTGGAAGAGACTGTGAAGAAAACATTGAGGAATAGGTTCAATAACTACAAAACGATCAAACAAACAAACGTGTTTCTAAAATAGATTTTTAAGTAAATCTTTGAGTTTGACACATTCTTTTTAAGCTATGTTGAAAAGGTCATATTGAATATTCTACTCTTTACATTCACTGCATTGTCAAGGTTAATGAACAAAAGATTTAGCTTTTTAAACTCTACATAAAATACATGCAACAGATATGATATAATAAAGTCTAGCCTTGGTCATCAGATACTGTGATTTCCTTCTCACGTCCCTGAACTCACCATTAAATATTAACCGGGACAGTTTATGTCATTGGTATCATTGTAATCCTTGATCATCATTGACATATTTTCTGTGTTATCATGTTTGGTTCAGGAGATATGATACAAAATACATAATTTGGTTATGGTGGAAAGCAAAATGGCTGCCACAAGGTGTTTTTGCAATGGCTCCATTTCTGAAAATGTTCAGGGCCCCAAACTGTACAGTACAACATTTCATGCTTTTATGAAAAGGTCAACATACCACCTCTAATTTTGCACATATCATCTTAAATAATGAATAATCTATGCAATTTGGACTAACTGTCATGGCCGTAGCATAAATGGTGAAGGACAAATTATACTTTGAGATTTAATACTTAATCTGAGTGTGCTTAATGTCCTTCTAGCAAATGGATTCTGGCCATTTGATCTTCAAGCAGTGTTGTTCTGAACCAGTTGTGCTACATGAAGCAATTTACTTCAGTTCAAATGAATTGGTTTTGCTGTTACCCATTGAAACCCATTCTCCCTCGCTGATCATCACACTACACCTGTCACACTCTGGTATAACAGCATCTCTCTTGGAATTTTTAGGATTTTTTTCCCAGAAGCAGATGGTGGGAGATTATGTAGACCAAAGCACTGTGAGGTGCAGGGTCAGTGCTGAGAGTTGATATAGGAGATCACAGGTCTGTAATTGGGCTTTAGGTCAGTGGTACCTGACTGTATTACAGCCTGAGGTGATTTTTGCACATGGTGTTGAATTTGTCACATCTGTCTAACCAGAGCTTAATGAGGTTGCTGGGAAATGGTGAAGTGAGTTATTATTACAGCTACAGAAAGCTGTCACATAATGTTGATAAAACCTCATTCAATCAGAAAAAGTGGACAGCAGTCATGGAAATGTGGTGTAAAAAGAAGTCATTTACAGAAGGAAAAAAATAGTGTATATATATATATATATATATATATATATATATATATATATATATATATATATATATATATATATGAAGAGTTCAGATGCAAAAGCCTCTAAATGCCATTTGAAATTTTCTTCTTTAATGATGATTTTTATGAAACCTGTATATTTAAGTTCAGTAATTTCACTTAAATAACAATTAATAGGTAATTATCATTGCCATTTAAGTGAAATTACTGAACTTAAATATACAAGTTCGATAAAAATCATCATTAAAGAAGAAAATTTCAAATGGCATTTAGAGGCTTTTGCATCTGAACTCTTCATATATATATATATATATATATATATATATATATTAGTTATATAGTTATACTGTATATACAATTTATTTAGGAACTTCATGTTTAAAACAAAAAAATATATATATTTTTTAAAGAAGTCCTATCTTGCAACATTTTGCTTATCTTCTAGAAGTATCTTCTTTGAGGATGTCTAAATATTTTTACTGGAAGCCATACAATAGTATTTATACATTTATTATTAAGAAAATGGTTTCTTTGCAGGGAGCACTCAAAAACCCACATATGAAATGTGCTTTCATGTGCACTCCTACTGTCTGAGAAAGTCTTAGAATCCTGTCATGCCTCATTTGTTTAGTTGGTTTTCTCAAACTCTTGCACATTTCCTGACTATTTTTGCTTTACTGAGTGTAAAAGCCAGAAACTCAGGTGCAGCCTAAATATTTGAATTCTGCCTTTAAGATAAAGAGCAGCCTCCAAGTAAATTTATATGGATGTAGTTTGTTTTATCTTTGTTATATCCAAACCCTAGAAGTAAATTGAATGTTGATGACAATAATGGACAACGCATTCTCACCCCAAGGCGTCACCTTTGACCATGCTTCAATATTTGACGTTTTAGGCACCCTTTAGCGTCACTTACATGACGCGATCCTACGGCGTCATCTAACTGACGCTAAAGGAAAGCGTCAGTTAGAGGACGCGGTTAGGTTTAGGTGTGGGGTGGGGGTAGGGTACATGCGATCCTAGGGCGTCATCTAACTGACGCTAAAGGGCACCTAAAGCGTCAGATATTGAAGCATGTCCAAATGCTTCCCAAGGCGTCAGTTATTGACGCCTTGGGGGTGAGAATGGGCTGTAATGGATGTCCTTTATAACTTCAACCTCAGAGGGTTAGAGTAAGCGGCAAACGGGCATCTTGATTTTACATAAATCACGATCGCCTCCAAGCTCTTTATAAACTATAGTGTAGATAATCTGTAGATCAGTTCAGGGTGTTGCACTTCACTGGGCACTCATGTTTTCATTAGGATAGGTTTTAATTAGGAAATATCACATCAGCATGACTGTTTTGCACTACAAAGATACAGCAATTGAACAAACAAGAATTGCATAATTTACATTTTTAGACACATCATTTGTGTTCTTTATGTATTTTGCTCTGTCAACAAACAAAGCCACTACAAAATCAAATCAATTGTATCTCTGAGCAAAGGCTGTTTCGATCCTGAAGGAATCAGTACTATTTACCAAACCAAGTGAATTATTTGTTTGTCGCATGCAGTCACTTTTACGCAGATTACACACTTATGGGGGGGGGGGGTGCAACAGTGTAAAATCTGTTTTGAAGTCATGGTTCGGTACAGCTGGGGGAAAAAACAAAATATGTTTTCAAATGAAGAAAAAAATCTGTCAATGCTTTGGCAACTGCATTTTATGGTGCTTTTGTAATTGGGGGATGAATGTAAAACACTTACACATTCAAAATATGTTAGCATATGTTAGTCCCCATATTAATCCACACCATCTACAACGGCACTTGTTCATTAAAGTCTAATGCAACATCAACCTGCTTGCTGTCAGAATAATCGTTTATGTGAAATGAAAATACTTGCATGAATTTGTAACAATTATAGGGATGTATACAACCATTGAAGAAAATGATTCTCAAACGCATTAAACTGCACTCATCTGACTATGGGGAAAGCCAGTGAACATGATTTCACAACATGTACAACATGTTTCTGGATCAACATCTTTGTTGATTCTGGAACAATATTTCAATAAATCAGTCTGATTTAAGGGACAAGTTTACAGTTAATGTCAAGTTTTGGCTTACAACCAGGGTTAGGTGCTTCTACATCAGTGTTATTCACCTTGTTATTGACCATTTCCCTCTGATTTTAGAGAAAAGTTATGGGTAGGGTTAGGTTTATTGGTAGGGATAGAGTTAGTACAACATTATCTGACAGGAATGTTGTTCCAGGATCAACAAAATATGTTGATTCAGGAACATGTCTTACTTGGCAAAATCTCAGTGACCAGGGAAAGCCATGGTTTTAATATTTTGTTTAAAGCACTAATCAAGCATGTCTCCTGTTTAAGACAACTTGGATTGTGCACTTATTAGGTAGCCGCCCCGCTCTGAGTCCTTTGTTATTTTTCAGATAAGTTTGGAACATCAAATGATATTGTTTTATCTGGGGGGAAATTTTGAGTTTAAAATGACTTTCCATACACAGAGAAGTTCTGCGCATTAAGTGGTTAAAAATTGCATTAATTCGGTACACACATGTATAGTGAAACAAAAGGCCCATATTTAAAATTTCTAGTAAGAATACGTATGCCATTACACCTTACGCCAGAAGGAATTTTTGAGTGAGTCATTTGAGAAGAGGACAATATTCTCAAAAATGAAAATGAGCAACCAAATCCCTGTAATGAACTGCATGCAATGGTTTCTTTAATTTTGTCTTGAATGGGTTGCATAGCCAACCAGGGGTGGGTTTCCCGAAAGCATCGTTAGCCAACTATGGTCGCAAGTCCCGTCGTTATCTGCATGGTTTAATGAGTCTGTGTTTCCCGAAACCATCGTTCCAACGAACATTCGCAAACAGCATCGCAAAGTTCTGTGTTTTGAACGACAGCTCTTGACCTGTGGTTAGAGGCATCATTTCTATATTGCATGACATTTGGAGGTAATAAATCCTTATCTTGAGCAAAATAAGCAAGCTGACATTCAGTACAATCGGTGCTTTTTATTTAGAATACATACAAAGGTAATTTACATCTTTTAGTTTTTCCAAAAGATTTGAAGTGACATGTTTGAAGAGTGCGCATGTGCGAACGTGCTCTACCAACGCATTCTCATCCTTTAACGTCATATAGAGCGCTATATGACAAAACGGCGCTATACTACGCACATGGCACCCGTTATCGTTAATATAACACGCGCTGTGAGGGCTAAGTTTAGGTGTGGGGTAGGGTGTGCGTGTCATGGGTTCGCGTGTTATATTAACGATAAAGGGTGCCATGTGCGTAGTATAGCGCCGTTTTGTCATATAGCGTTCTATATGACGTTAAAGGATGTAAGAACGAGCTAAATATTGAGTCTGGTAATAAAGCAGAACAACTGAGAACAATTAGAAATAGTCCTCACATGATATGTCTGTAATTTATATAAAACAAATCTAGTGTTAATTGGATCTCAAACAGTTTCATTAAAAGTAGTTATTAGTCCACCACGTGCAAAACCAACGTGGTTGAACGATACTTTGCGACAGTGGGTTTCGGGAAACAGTCGTGACTGGCTAGTTGATTTTTCTAACGATGCATTGTACTATGTTTCCCGAAAGTATCGTTCAACCACGTTGGTTTCGCACGTGGTGGAGTAATAACTACTTTTAATGAAACTGTTTGAGATCCAAGTAACGCTAGATTTGTTTTATATAAATTACAAACATGCCATCTGAGGACTACTTCTAATTGTTCTCAGTTGTTCTGCTTTATTACCAGACTCAATATTTGGCTCGTTTTTACATAGTAGAGCACGTTCGCACATGCGCACTCTTCAAAATTGATACTTTGAATCTTTTGAAAATCTAAGGCGTAAATTACCTTTGTATGTATTCTAAATAAAAAGCACCGATTGTACTGAATGTCAGCTTGCTTATTTTGCTCAAGATAAGGATTTATTACCTCCAAATGTCATGCAATATAGAAACGATGCCTCTAACCACAGGTCGAGAGCTGTTGTTCAAACCACCCAACTTTGCGATGCTGTTTGCGAATGTTCGTTGAAACGATGGTTTCGGGAAACACCGACTCGTTAAACTATGCAGATAACGACGGAACTTGCGACCATAGTTGGCTAACGATGCTTTCGGGAAACGCACCCCAGCATAGTTCAACGAGTCGATGAAACCATCATTCCAAGGAACATTCAGATCTCGATGTGCTTAAAAGCGATTGCATGACATGTGGATTTAATAAATCCTTATCTTGAGCAAAATAAATAAGCTAACATTCAGTACAACCTGTCTTTTATTTAGAATATATACAAATGTCATTTACGTCTTTGTGTTTGTCAAGAGATTTAAAGCACCGCTTTTGAAGACTGCACATGTGCAAATGTGCTCTAGGCTACTACGCAAGAACAAGCCTATACTGAACATGGAAATAAAGCGAAATAACTGAGAAAAATGATAAATATTCATCAGATGCCATGTTTGTAATTCATATCAAAACATCTGCATTAATTCGATCTCAAACAGTTTCATTAAATTAAGTTATTACTTCATAAACAAAGTGACAAAGTGGTTTCGGGAAACAGTCGTGACTAGCTAGTTGATTTATTTAACGATGCATCGCACTGTGGTAGTGAAGCAGCGAGTTACGTCGTTGTATGGAAACATACCCCAAGTAAAATACAAGTATAACATCCCTCTCATATTTAGCCATTTTTTTTTTATGTTTGTTTGTATCAGGTGCTAAATGACCAAACACTACACATTTTAAAACGAATTAACGGTATATCATTTTATTTTTCAACATAACTATGCATTTTCAGTTCATTTAGCTAACTGACCGCAAGGGCATGATTCAGCTCTGCCTGTTTATTCTCTACTGCTAATTAAAACCCTCAAGGGCAAGAAAACTTGTTACAAGTTTATATCAAACAAAAATGATCACAGCAGGTGCTTCTCTGAGGAACGCTACAGAGAAAACCGAACAAAACAATGCCAATAAACAAGTTGCTGTTTTTGTGTTTTGCATCAGCTGAGTGACAGATGTAAAGTGGTAGCAGGGGAGAGGTGCTGTGGGTTTCTCAGTGTAACCACGCCAGCTCTCTCTCATCAGATAAATGCTTTGAACTCAGCGGGCAATGGAACTGACACTAATGAATGTGATTCCCCAACACTGGCTGCCAACAGCAGGAATAAAACTAATAAAGCATGTTCAGTTCAAAGGTAGACAGCTCAATATGGACGGAATGATAGAGAGACTTGGCTCACTCAAGTCTGGAGCGAAGTACAGGAATGAGTAAAGTTTAAACTTCTGCGGACAGTACTTTCGCTCGAGTACATTTACCCTCAATGCACCATATAAGTCTGTCCTAGCTTCCCCTTTCCAATTAAGGTTTCCTGTTAGGAAAAAAAGCAGCCCTTTAGAAAATCTTCCAATTCTCTAGTGTATGAGATTCCTGAACAATTTCTCAAGTAAAATCGTCTGAGAGAACACAACCGTCCTGTATACACCAGGGCAGAAAGGGGCCTCTCTTATTGACCGCTTCTTGCATCAGCCAATGTGCATCTGCAAGCAATTGAGACATTGGTGTATGACTCAAGACCTATGCCACCGCAGCAAATACACACCTGGAGTGCATTATTCATTGAGATGTGAGGTCAGACAGAATGTAAATGGAATAAATGTTGTGTCAGAGAGATAATTGGGCCACCTCTTTTACCCCAAAACTACAACAAAGACAAATTATAGAAACGACATTAGTTTGCTACCTTACGTGAAAATCAAAAACACTGATTTGTGCTCTCAGTGGATTGCGCTATGAATAGCTATGAATGTTACACAAATGCAATTGCCGGGCACAAACATGTCAGGGGGGTTTGTTCTTCCTCCTAGAAATGTTTGTACACACACAAAACACATAGAATTCATAAGCATAGAGATCCCACACTCAAATAAAATGCTTGATTATTACGTGTAAAATGTTGCTGTTCAGTCAGCTGAAAAACTAATTTCATTTTCTCATTAGAAGCCTGAGCCTGAGGCACATTCTCATGTCAATGTTTATTACTCTGAAAACAGAAAATTAAAATCATCAGCTTGTTTAGCTGCGGAGCAGTGAATCACCACATTTATAAGAGCATGGGGAGAGAGAGAGAGAGAGAGAGAGAGAGAGAGAAATAAAGCTACTGCAGAATGGAGATGATAATAGGAAACCACCTCATTCTAACCGAAGCAATGAATTTATAGCCACTATGACCTTTTCCTTCCCTGGAGATTTGTTGCCATGCCAACTTAGATCACATTTTTTTGACATGGTATGAAGTATAGACTGTGTACTTTGTCAAGGCAATTTCATTTTTTTATAGTATGGAGAAGAATGAGCTGTATGTCTGGGAACACAGTCGACCCTTACAGGTTTCGCTTTTAAATCTGATGACTCGGTCAACGAAACACAAAATTCCTCTTAATATTTACTGTTCACTTCCTTTCAAGATCTAGAAGTCCAAGGCTAGATATATTATTTATTACGCTGAACAAGTCTTCAAAGCTGCTTGAAATGCCAGGGCACTTTATTAAATGTGACAGCAACACAAATGTTTACCTTACTTTGGAGCTGATTTATACTGTCAGGATAACATTATTTCTGCAACAATCTCCAAGCTTCTCTTGCTGTAAGGCAAAGCGTTTTACGCATCTCACAGACAAAAAAATGTATACAGCATTCCTCAAAACACTGTATTGTAAACTGTGTCATGACTAAATTAAAACAACTCCAATGTGGCACAGGGTGACACATAAACAAAATAAATGGATGCGAATAAAATTCCTGTAACTTTCTCTAAATGTCACAGCCTTGACTATAAATATTCATTGAAGGGTCCCATTTTAAGGATTTTTTTTTATTTATGGAGGCTGCAAAAGATGTGATTCAACCTCAGAATCATTTAATCTGATGAAAATAAACCATGACGTTCTGGCACACAGAAGATAGTCCCTCTCCAGTGATGTGCAGACAAATCTTATTTAGAAGAAATGAAAGATAATTCTGCAGGTTTTCAGCTAAACAGCTGCGGTTTATCAACACTAATCGGTACACCATCATCATCATCATCATCATCATGCGTTCCCAACATTATATAATCAACATGCATGTAAGGTTGAATCAGTGCAGTCCCAGTTGTGTTTGTGCACTCTGCTGTGTCTAATGAATAACAAGATATGACAACAGCACTGCCCAAACAAAGGCCGACCGTACATCACTTTCAATGAAGCCTAATGATTTGAGTTTGCCAATCCAGTGAGGGGGAAAAAAGATGGCAGAGCAAGAGAACAATAGGGAAAAGTTCATCAGGGCTTGGTCACTTCATTTGGCAGGCTGAGAACAGGGCAGCTGTTGAAGAGCCTCTATTGTATTAGGACTTTGGTCCTCTACAAAAAAAAAAAAACCCTCATCCCCCCCAACAACAGGCCACTGACCCAGAAACACACAACACAACTCCAACAGGAAATGTGAAATGTGTGAGAGACCAGTCAGACACAGAAAGATTAGAGTCGGGTCAGATTGTGTAACTGTGTAACTGTGGATCGTGCTCTGGTCCAGGTGAGTCACGAGCTCTTTTAAAAATGTCACAAGGAAGATTTTATTTTTTATCCTCAATGACAAATAGGACATATATGAGAGAGAGAGAGAGTGTGTGTGTGTGTGACCCGTGTTGGCAAAAGGCCGACATTAGCACGTTAGCACGGCACATTTTTAGCACAGGCTAATTTTGAATTAGAGGTAAAACAAGTGATTTTTTTTGTTGAGGTTTTCACAAAAAAAATTGTTCATTAGGCCCTCGTCTAGCAATCCCAATGCTCCAAATAGCAATTCAACATCTAAAATTATAAACTCTTTGGAACAATAAATAAATGTTAACAATGCAAACAATTGTGGCATCATGGGAAAAAAAAGTTTAATAGCCTATTTATTATTCCAATATAATACCTTATAAATATATTTGGTTTTGACCTGTTGTGGTATTACCGGGGAACAAAAGATTTCTATTTCAAATAAATGCAGTTTTTAGAACTTTCTATTTATCAAAGAATCCATAATACTAATAAATGTTTCTTGAGCAGCAAATCAGCATACTATAGTAATTTCTGAAGGATAATGTGACACTGAAGCCTAGAGAGTAATGATACAGAAAATTCCAATTTATATATATATATTTACAAATTAAATATATATATATATATATATATATATATATATATATATATATATATATAATTATAATTTTTAAATATAAAACAGTTATTTTAAATTTTAAATATTTCATAATATTACTGTTTTACTGTATTTTTGCAGCCTGGTTTTTATAGTTTTATGCAACGTTTAGAGTCCTCTTTGTGTAAATGGATATCACTAAAATGTTTGATTAGAGTAAATATTGAAGGTATAATAAAAAAAAACTGCTATATGTTAGAGCATAGTTTTGTTCCATAAATCTGTTCCTTTCACACTTTTCATTCAAAGCATAAGGCTAATCAAAATCGTCTCATGCTTACTGGTCCACCTCATCATTAAGTACAAGCCTGTGGTAGAGCGTTCTCAAAAGACATCTCCACTACATGTGTTCTGACCTTTACCCACAGCCAGCCTCTCTGTTTTCATTTTCTACTTCTGGAGAGAACATCACAGAAAGCAGTGCCATTTCATTCCTGCTACCTGATTATTTTTCTCCCCTCTCATATCCCGAAGAACACGCTCGCAAGCAGAATTGCATGACTAATGTTTAATACCATCATTATCAGCATCCATTATTAATTACAAACTGTTCTAATTGTGTTTTGATTGCTCATAATTCATTATTGTGCATAGCACAGCTGGGAGGTAGGAAAAGAAATATAACCAGCACATTCATACATACAAGATCAGAATTATCTAAAACATTATCCGCACTTATACTTACAACAGGCACTATTTACGAAGACCTGTATGGATGTTTAATGCACATTAAAGCAGTTAAAACAAATAAGTGCGGTCACTAGATTCAGAAGTGAATGATTTAGCTGTGTCTTTTCTATTTCTATATGAAGAGTTCAGATGCAAAAGCCTCTAAATGCCATTTGAAATTTTCTTCTTTAATTATGATTTTTATCAAACTTGTATATTTAAGTTCAGTAATTCCACTTAAAGAACAATTCATAGGTAATTATCATTGCCATTTAAGTGAAATCACTGAACTTAAATATACAAGCTTGATAAAAATGATCATTCTAGAAGAAAATTTCGGTAACAATTTACAATGAGGTTCATTAGTTAACATGAGTTAATGTATTTACTAACATGCACTAACCATGAGCAATACATTTGTTACTGCATTTGTTCATCTTTGTTAATGTTAGTTCATGAAAATACAGCTGTTCATTGTTTGTTCATGTTAGTTCACGGTGCATTAACTAATGTTAACAAGATTTTAATCAAGTATTAGTAAATGTTGAAAATAACATCAACAAAGATTAACAAATGCTGTATATGTGCTATTCATTATTAGTTCATATTAACTAATGTAGTTAACTAATGTTAACTAACAAACCTTATTGTAAAGCGTTACCAAAATTTCAAATGGCACTTAGAGGCTTTTGCATCTGAACTCTTCATATGCAACAAATATACCGTTTACACACACACACACACACACATATATACCCACTGAGGTCTTACACTCACCCCCTTAAACCTCACTCCCACCTAGGTCACGGCACCAATGTAACCCCCTCAGGTCCTGCTCGCCCCGGTCTGTGCACGCTTTCAACCCAGGTCTCCGGTGTGGGAGGCGGGTGCACTAACTAGGAGGCCAAAAACCACAGTGTCAGTTACTAGAGCGCCTCTTGAGATCAGGGGAGTGAGGTTTACAGTCGCACAGTTTGAAAATTAACGTGTGTGTATATTTATTTTGCTTTATTTGGATTGTCTATTTAGTTTTTTAGTGTTTTTCTTTGTATATTCATTGATAAATGTAAAGAAATCATTCATAACTAGGCATTTAGTATGTGCAGTCTGGTACATGTTTTTATGCCATTTATCAAATGTCCTATCCAGCTTGTTTTGATTCACAAGATGGAGGGATTGTGTGAAATTTAGGACACCGATGAAAAAAAATGAGGCCCATATGTTTACAGACGGCTCTTGGGGGAGGCGGGGTTTGGGACAAGGGATGGGGGAGGTGTCCTGTCAACCTGATGTTGATGGATGAACCCTCTGAAGATCATGAACACAGAATTAGTGCATTAGTAGCTGTGTGATAAATAGCCCTAGCACCTCCGTAGCCTCATCAACACAGTCAAACACATGACAAATTGAATGGAACCATGAACATAATAAACCAGACTCAGAGCCAGGGCAACATACATAAACACACATTCACACACTCACACATCACTGGGGTGGTCGAAGCATAGAAAAACAATGGAGAACTGATTTTGATTTAAACTCATTTAATATGCATGAATCTAATTTATGCTGGTTCAGCTTTGCAGAGCTGGCTCGACCTTTCAGAATAAATGCAGATATTGTCTGTTTGAAGTGTTCAGTGAACATTATTTTAACATAATTTTTACTCATATTTGAAGCTAACTTTGACAAATCAACAGTAAGTAATGTTGTAATAATGTAAAGTATGTTATAAGTGTGTTATTCGGAAGTCATGTTTCATCCACATCATTACGTATACATTCTTCGAAATATGATATTATCACATACTTTCCTTTTTGTTACAAATATTTTACATCAGGTTCAATAGAATCTATTTTTACAAAAATATATATTCTTTTCAGGAAAATCCATACTGTTTTGAAGCAGGATTAGGATTAAGTTGATGTGTCTTTATGCAGTCTTGCTGTCCTTCATCTAGAATTCAGCTTACACTCTGACCAAAACTAAATAACTTCACTTAATCCATCCTTGGCTGGATTTTTGAAGTAGGAGTCTGAGTAATTTTCTGTGAGAATTTGCCTCAATTGTATATAGAAGTAGAAGAGTAGAGGCCAACAACTAACTACAAGAGTTACCTTGTCATCCCACAGGAACTACTTTAAAATAATGGGCCACATCACTAGTAGTTCCTGTGGGATGACAAGGTAACGCTTAAGTAGTTATTGAGGAGTTAACATGTTTTTCACAAATGATACAAGTTATTTGATTTTATATTTGACACATACTGTACAGGTTCTGTGAGGCACTAATATTCTAACAGACACTGTAATCTGGAAGATGTGGTTTTGCGCTTATCGTAACATAAATGCAGCCAATTTCTTCATTAAAGATGCTAATTGTTTTTGACAAGTGAACATCGATGTTTATATTCATGTCCTAAAGAGAAGTCCTCCTCAGGCAGCTACTGTAACATAAAGTTATAGGTCTTTGGAGTCTGAGATATATGTGACTGACATTCAATAGAGCTCATAATAGTGAACTAATCCAATCATGAGAGTGTCTGCATCACTTCCTAATTATTTAAGGTTTATTTTTAAAAACGGTCATTATTAGTATTATTTTATGTTTAAGTTTTAAATAAACAGAGAACATGCGTCCATCCTGGCAAGAGTAGTGGTCACAATCTCAACCTAGCTAATGTATTTGGGAGGATATATAAACTTCATAAACTGGTTTCCACAAAGAACCCATTTGAGGCACATGCTTCTGAAATGTTATGACCATGTTAAGAGTAAAACCCCCACAATTGTTCACTTTTTAGACATGTTACTTTTGTGATTAGTAATTAATTGGTTATTATTTCTTAGTTCACAATTAGTTCTCAATGAGGATATATTTCTTTAGTAATAATCAAATACCTACCAAGGAACTACCTTTGTACTAAATTACCTATTACTTATTGCTTAGTTAATATTGCTTCCATATTAGTTAATAGTATTAAGTTCGGTGTTAATGCAGTACTACCTATTACTTCCTGCATAGCTACTTGTTAACTACGGACCATTATTTTAAAGTGTTACCAAGTTTTCTCTCGAAGAACATATTTTTGGACCCTCCTAACCTAGAGTAGCCTATACATAAGGATACAGTTATTTACTTGGTCAGGTTTCTGTGCATTCTCATATAAAATCTTGGAGGCACACTTGATTCTAGAGGCCTAAAATAGAATGGCAATAATAATAATAATAGTTAAGGAAAAAAAAAACATTTCAAATATCAAAGTATATTACATACCAAATATTTAAATACCTCGTCCTCCTCATTCATTTTTTTAAGTTAGATATCAATCTTAGTATTCCTCAATCAAGTCATTACACAATATAACAATATACACAATATAACATGTAAAAGATAAGAAATGCCTGTTTTCCCATTAATTCTTTTAAATATTAAATAGGTTCACCGCTGATCCGATGTGTGTAACAATATAACTATATTTTTTTCTGCACAACAATTATTGAATGTTTGATGACTGAATGAAGAACACATTTAACATTATTCTCTCTAACCTTGTTGCAACAGGAAGTGCTACTGAATGTCATTAGTCCTGATGTTTGACTGAGTCATTGTCTATGTGTAATTGGCCAGAATTCAGTTCTGGTTCTTACCTTACCGTTCTTCTGGTTCTGGTACTAACAAATTTAGAACTGGTTCTTATTGAGTTTACATTTTAAAAAAAATGAATGAGTTTCATTATGTTTGGTATTTGGTATTTTATAATTAGAACCATTTTTTTTCCCTTAAATGTACAAAAATGATAGTCAATTGAATAATTATTTGGAATTGAAAACACCATCCATCAATGCATTCTCCATAGGCTATCGCTTTTCCTCTGTAGGGTGGATTATGGATTATTTATTACTCTGTATTATTATGGTCAAATATACTAACAAGGTAAAACATTGATTTTACAAGCATGTATATGTCTTTAAGCATATAATGTTAACACTGGTTAATGTTGAAACATGAATTCTCATTCTCACCGCTCTTGTTGCCATTAGCCTGACTCACCAGGGACAAAGACTAACCATGAATGCTGTTTCCTCTTTCTCCATTTGACAGCTGTAATGGAGTCCACTAAGTTCATAGAGACAAGAGGCAAGATTTACCATCTCATATTTAACAGTTTCTACTGCACCCATTGAAAAGAGCATTCCTCCTCATAATCTGTTAAAGATTTGTTTCGGACTCCCCTTTCATTGGAGCAATGCATTTCCACCCTTCCCTCCCTCTCACCCTCTTTCTCTCTCTTTCAAACTTGTGTGTAACCTTTCTCTGCCCCCATTGTTTGGCTTTTGTTTGGCAACAGCTGTTGGGGTGGTTTTTTTTTGGTCAGCTGTGAGAGCTCCAGGCACAACAGGAGCAGATGGCGTTTTGCCCTGCATGAATGGAGAAATGGAGGAGAGGAGCTGAATAGAGTCTCTCTGAATGGTGTCTGTACAGCACCTGCCCCTTGTAGCTCCACACAGACATCATAGAAACATGGCCTGATCTGCTACGGCTTCCTTACAGTTGTACAGAATTAGACACACGAGAGAGAGAGAGAGAGAGAGAGAGAGAGAGAGAGAGAGAGAGAGAGAGAGAGAGAGAGAGAGAGAGAGAGAGAGAGAGAGCTTGTTGGGTTGTGTCCACATTTATTGATTTCTCTCAGACCACTGGAATAATGTGCCGTATAGTAAGTTTGAGTTATTGGATATGACATTTCATGCACATGTAATCTATCACTTTGGTCTCCCAGTACACTTTATCAGCTTTGTTGCTATAGTAACATGTGAGCTCAGTAATAGCTTACATTAACAGCCTAAGTAAGTCACAATAAAAAGCAATTTCAGACAGTCAGGTTTCTCCAAAGAACACAAAGTCCATAGAATACTGAAGAGGAATTGGAAAGAGGCAACTCAGGGGAAACAAGATATGGTTTTATATTCTGCAAGCGAAGGGGACGGAGTGAAGTCTCAACTCTCTCTCTCTCTCTCTCTCTCTCTCTCTCTCTCTCTCTCTCTCTCTCTCTCTCTCTCAACAAAACAAATGTTCCTCAGTCAATGACAGCTCAAAATGCAATTTAAAAATGAATCTCTACCCTAACATTAAATAAATTTAATGCTGACACTAGCGCAGAAAAAATCCAGCAATATGCAAAATCACACTGGTTGGGTTGGCCTCGAAAATACTGACTATGTTTGGACATGTCCTGTGTTTAAAACTGCTGGCCTTTTACTGCCTGCAAGGTGAAACCAAGTCATATTTGTGGGCTTGTTCATCCTATAGGGATTTTAAACCAGGATTGTTTGTTTGATGACAATGAGAGTGGTCAAGGAATTAAGTAGTTTGAGAAGATCTTGCATCATTTCTTGACTCCTCTTGACTTTTATTAGTCTAATCAATAAAAAGTGACTCTTGAAAAAAGTGGAATATTTATGAGATAAGAAAATGAAAATGAGAGAGGGGGGAAAAAAACATCTTTTGGAGCGCTGAACTGCTCTAAGCAAACCTCAGTATAATCAAAGCGAGCACTTTACAATTATTGTAGCCTTGGTGAACAATGAATAGAATTTGAAACGATCCTCACTCCCTTAACTCCAGCAAGTTCATAAAATGGAAGACATTTTTGTAAAATGAACATGCTGAAGTTAAAATATTGAGGGTTTCATTGTATTCATCACTGCAGTACGTGGAGGCGTGAAATATAGCTCAATAGAATAATCTCACTTGACATTAATAAGTGCATATAAGTATCCTGCGTTAACGAAAACTATTTTCTGGGAATTTAATCTTCAATTTAGTGCAGTTCTGCTCTTTGCCAGAGCTGAGAGGGCTGCTGGGAACTGCTAGAAAACCCATTTGATGTACTTGGGAGAAATAGGCTCTGCGTTGCTATTGCTTTGATGTGGAAAAGCAAAGGTTACTGTAACTGTACTAAGTAAACAATTGATGCTCATCTCACTATCAAGTCTAACAACCATTCAAGAAGAAGCATCATATAAAGACTCTGTAAAGCATGGTAACAAAACAAAAAAATGCTTTCAAAAAAATAAAATGACAAAAGCAAATAAGATTATTACTCAAACTTAATAAATACTACAGTATATAGATAATACAAAAATACAACTGGATCAAAGTACACACTTCCTTAAATATCTGGTATGAGTCACATTTTAAAAGAAAAAATGAGTGCTTGAATCTTGATAGTATATTATTTTTATAGAATACTGTCGTTTTAAAGTGTATTTGAATTCATTCATTGAACACATATTTGCACCACTGAAATTTTCAGAACATTTTCTTTCAAGACTTATTTTTCATTTGTCTTGTATTTGCTTTTCTTTAAAGTCAAGTTCTTTACTTTGCCTTAGACATTCATTCAGTCTGGGGAATCTTTCATACACGAGTTCACTGCAGTGCCAGCGGGTCAACAGCACCTACAGAAACTCCCTCTCTCTCTCTGACTGAGAGGTCAACATTGTGCAAACATAAACTGTGTCTTGCCCAAAGCTAGTCAGCGAAACACTTCACTCACTGCAAGGCCATGCAGGTGTCTGAAGTCAGGTCAAAGGTTGCATGTGTGCTTTGGGAGCTGGGTGGGAAAGGGGTTTGTTCTGTTAATGGAGGAGCAAACTGCATTGCCTACTAGACAGAGTTACTGATGTTTTGTGGCTGGAGATGACCCTATTCAAGTTCTACCCTATTTGGTTATTGTTGCTAAGCTACACAATTGATGTCCATGACCAGAAACTCACCATCTGTCATTTAGCTGCTCTATCAGTGATTACTTCATCAGAAACCAAGAAGCTGTATTAATGACTACCTTAAAGGATAATTCCGGTATTTAACACCTTGAGTCTATTTTGTAGTTTGTTTTGAATCAAATAGAGTGGTGGACTTAGAAATTTTGACGATGGGTCCTGTCTCGACTTTTTGACTATTTTAGAATCGCCTCATGAGAGCTTTAGACTGGCTGTCTATGGGCATGCACAAACATGTCCTTAAAACAACCCTTAACATTCATTTTCAAAACTGTGCAACTCACTGAGTGGTTGGTGGTGTTCGTTGATGATTAAAAACAAATATACCGGTGCAATGTATGCTTTAAATCTGTGTTGTTTGCTATAGTGGAACTATTTTTTTAGATACCTCACAACCGCGTATAAACTTCCGCTCGATATTTGAGTCTGAAGTGTTGGCACACTCCCGACCACTTGATGGCGACAACCAGGGCGCTGTACGGAACAAGGTGTCTAGCGCACCGTAAAAAAAGTCACAGACACAGTCGAATATGGCAAGACGGAGAACCGAGCGAAAAGACTACAACCAAATGTAAACAGACCCCTTTGCGTTTTCCTACCTATAATATCAACGAGCACTGAGTCCTCCAGCAGACATTAATGCGATTTTAAAAAACGGCAAATAAAACACGACAGAAACGGTATTTCGCAACGCTACTTGTTTCGGAACATCAACGAACACCACCAACCACTCGGTGAGTTGCACAGTTTTGAAAATGAACGTTAAGGGTTGTTTTAAGGACATGTTTGTGCATGCCCAACCCGATCTCACGACCAAGATGTACGAATTCGACGAATGATTAAAAAGTGGCTAATTCGTAACAATTCACACGACCTCACTCGTACGAATTAATACGATTTTGCTAAATCGTACATATTTTACGAGTTGGCCAATTCGTATGAATTCGTACGAATGACCTACCGCTTACCCCGCCCCTAAACCTAACCATCACGTGGGTTTAGACAAATCGTACGTATTAGTACGAGTGAGGTCGTACGAATTAGCCACTTTTTAATCATGCGTCGAATTCGTACGAATTGGTCGTGAGATAGTGTTGGCATGCCCATAGACACCCAGTCTAAAGCTGTCACAGGCAATTCTAAAATAGTTAAAAAGTCAAGACAGGACCCATTGTCAAAATTTCTAAGTCCACCACTCTATTTCATTCAAAACAAACTACAAAATAGACTCAAGGTGTTAAATACCGGAATTATCCTTTAAATCACTGATCACAAACGTTTCATTCCAATTTGCATAATGTAGTGAGGTAGCCAATACTTGATTGCTAACTAAAATACGTCTCTTCACAACAGCAGCCGTTCAGCTTTGAATTTGGTAGAAAGTATAATCCATCTTAAATGCAATATAATGATATAAATGATGGCCATTTCTCTTCCTGCTCTGATGGAAACTGGCACTGAGGTCACGGTCTCAGCCTCAGGCCACTGACCTTTTGTCACAGCTCACATTGTATCTGCATAGACAGCAGGGTAATGAAAGATAGCTAATCAATCATTGATTGATATTACAAAAATGGGACGTTCACAATGCATATGACCTTTTCCACCATGTCTTCTTGAACATAGGCTAAATTAAAATGCAGACATATGCGTGCGCGCACACACACACGTTGGGTTTTCATGTTTTATGGGGACTTTCCAAAGACATAATTATTTTTATATTGTACAAACTGTATGTTCTATCCTCTAACCATACCCATCACACACACAAACAAAAAAAAAAACATTCTGCATTTTTACATTCTCAGAAAGCATCACCTAGTATGATTTATAAGCCGTTTTCCTCATGGGGACAGAAAACGTCTCCACAAGGATTTCAGAAAAAACACACACGTGATGAATTACAGTGGAATATTAGGTTATATGCAATAACACTACTGTGCAATCATGTGACTGTGGTTTGAACTAGATTCTATAGTTAGAAATCATAAGCTCTACTTTAGGGTAATTCCAGTCTAGGTGGAATTTATGTTTGCTTTGATGAATGTTTTAACATTTTACTAAAAGGGATAGTTCACCCACAAATCGAATTTCTGTCATTTACTCACCCTTAAGTTGTTTTAAAGCTGCACGTCTGTGTTCGTTTGTGGACACAACTGTTGAAAAATGCTCCATAATCTGTTTTGTGTTCCTTAAAAGAAAGAAAGTAATATAGGTTGATGACAGAATTATAATTTTAAGCTGAACTATTCCTTCAAGCTAGAAGGAATAGTTCCTTCAAGCATGATTTTACATTTTAAATCATTGACAACATTTTCACAAGATTACGAAGCAGTGATTGAATTTAAATGAGGTTTAGTAGATATGATCCGTTTTCATTCTGTCCCTGAAACGGCACACAATTGGATTCATAATCACTGGTGTGCCAACATCATCCGCTCTTATTAGGACATATAATACAAGTTTTGAAAATATCTGCAAACCTTTATTTATTCATTCATCACTGGGGTGTGTCAGAGTTCCAACCCTTGTTGCAATATATTTATCCTCACTGAGACCATGCGGATAACAAGGTTTACCTAATAACAAGGTACTGCATGCATTATTGATGCTGCCCTCCATGAGACTGTTCGGAATAATAAGCGCTATTTCCCGGCCCCTCATTACCGGCTGTTTTTAAAGGATGTGTTTGGTCGCCATGGACACCACTCTTACATTCTATGCTTAGCAATCTTCACTCTCTCCCCCCCCCTTCTCTCTCCCCACTCCTTGCTATTGAAATTCAGGGCATGTGGGGTACTCGCTGTTTTTAATTTTCATTTCATCATAGGCGCTTTAAAACTGTTGCCAGCACTTATTTGCAGTTTTCCTGCAGACCTCTCCACTACACCCTCTGACAGAACAGATGCTGCAATTAATCAAAGAGTGAGAGTGTGGGCTTCTCTGTGACACAAAACCCGACTCGAGAGCCAATCACGGCAGCCTCTCTCATGCAAATAGCACAAGCATTCTCAAAATTAACTAATTGGGTACAAAATACAGATTGAGAATTCTATTAATGTGGAACAAGATATGTGCAGGCACAGATTCCTTCCGTTCTGTCTGGCATAGCGTGCAAAATACCAGCACCGGTCAGCAGTGTCCTCACGTGCTTATTGTGCATTTATGATAATTAGCCTTTTTTTTTTAAATCCTACCTTCCCCCTACAAATATTTCTGTCTGGGGGCTCAGGGGTCATTAAACTGTGAAACGCCGTGGAAAAGGAGGTTGCTGTGATTGAATGCCCATCTTAATGACTCTGCTTTCACAGGCATAACAAAAACTCAAACATTTGTAGAAAGAAACATCTGTTTGAGTTGAGTTGGCACAAGAAAAATATACACCTGTGTATCCGAAATAAACAGAATATTTTAAGTACTGATGTCTTTATTTTAAATCTTTCAGAACTAACAAGGACACATTGAGGAAATATTTTATACAAAAGTATGGCTAATATAATCTTTGAAATGAATCAGTTCCTTGAAATAAATATTTTCGATTATTTTAATTGCAAACAGAGAGACACAGAGAGACAATATAATACAAAATTATGGCTAGTATAATATTGATGATGATGGAATGCCTCTTTTAATGTGTTTTTGGTGGCTAAAATATAACTTAACAAATGACATTGATGACGTTTAAAAGCAGGTGGAGTTTCCAAATGACGAACTGTATTTATTTTACTGCCAGGTTTTTAAAAACGATTAATTTTGAAATGTAAGCAAAAAATTCAAACAAATGATTTGCTGCTACTGTAACTCATAAAAAAAGTAGAAAAGAGTACTATGAGAGCAGGTGACAGGTCAGCTTGCCAACATCTGCATTTAAAGCCTCACATATTAAAACTTTACAACAAGAGGTATGAAAAATGTACAACTTCATTTTCTTTTATCTTACCACTGATTCTTTTACAGCTGGCACAAAATACTTCCATGACCTTTCTATGATAGTAAAAAAAACATCTGATAAGATTTCTATTTAACCGTCCTTGTTGTGAAATGTAGGGTATTATGAAATACTAACACCCCACTCAGTAAACCAACAGCCTGAATTCAGTCAGTTAGCCATGTGTATCCATTACACAAAAGAAAGAAAGAAAACATAACTTATTCAATAAATTTTCTGAGGTAAAGATAATTACAGAGAAGAATGATTTTTGGAGTGCTGTTACTACTGTTGAAGTGAATTAGAGTTTTGAGGGATTTGGCTAGAGGAGAAGAGCAACTCCAAGAACTCTCCACTCCTCAGAACAGCAGGTCAAAAAAAGTGTGATCTAATGGAAGCGTGTCAAATAGTCCAGCAAAACTCTACGTTTTACATATTTTCCCGTTTGATAACAGTATGAGATGCGTCAAACACCACGTGGTTGAGCTGATTGAGAGCTTCCCGACAGTGACTGTTAAACAGTTTCATCCGTAGGAATGCCAAGGAAAAGGGAAGACGAGAAGGTAGACGTGATGATACACTGGCCGGTATCCAATGTCACTGATAACCAGTTTAGTACCTTTGCATTGTTCAGATCATGTCTATTCCTTCTTTCTGAATTCCCCATTCACTCTTTCATTTTGTCTGGTGGTGAGAGCAAATCCAACCTCATAAATAAAGCTGTTAACTAAACTCTCTAAATGTTCTTCCCCATGTTATCATGCTCCGACAGAGTTTAAACTCCACAACAGAGAGAGAGAGAGAAAAAAACAAATGAACTAAATATACATACAAATTACTACTGGGCACTCAAGTCTATGAACAGACCTCCCGGTAGCTCAGCCTATCTTATAGACAAAAAATCCAGCTAAGAAGCTTTGTCCCTTTAAAACGTATCTTATATCCATCTAGAACAAAGGACAGTTCTTTGTATAACATTCATATTTTTTTTTACACACTTCTTAAGTGCAACTTAAAAAAAGCAACCTTTTAATGATGCTTTTCAATATCAACTTCCTTCTGCCTTTCTCGCGGAGTTGCAACTGCAGGTCCGAGGGCTTTTGGTTCAGTAGATGCTCACTTGCGACAGGACCTGCGCGTGAGCCTGTACTTGCGAGGGGTGAGGCTGGGGCGCGGGAGGGGGCGGCGGGCTTCCGAGAGAGGCCGAGTGCGGCGTGCCGGGCGAGTGCTGCACGGGCGAACACTGCGACTGCGGGAGATGCTGCTGCTGCTGCTGCATTTGATGCTGATGCATATGCTGCATCTGCTGCATGTGCTGCATTTGCATTTGCTGCTGCTGCTGTTGCTGCTGCATCTGTTGATGCTGATGTTGCATGTGGTGCTGCTGAAGTTGCTGCTGCAGGTGATGCTGGAAATGCTGCTGCTGCATTTGCTGCTGAATCTGCTGGTGGTGCATTTGCTGCTGCTGCAATTGATGGTGCTGCAAGTGCTGCTGCATCTGCTGCTGCTGCATCTGCTGCTGCATGGAAGTGTGCCGGGATTGCATCGGCGGACTCAATTGTGACGACACGCCCGACTGCGGACCACCCGCTCCCATCTGCCCCAGCAGCTGTGACTGAATGCCGCCGGGCGTCATGTTCTGGTGAGCTACCGTGACCGAGGTGACAATCTGGCTGCCGCCGACGCGCATTTGCAGAGGTTTTGGGGCGATGGCTCGAGGCAGGGCCTGCTGGAGCGCCTGTGCCGCAGCGGACATTGAGGGGTGCTGGGATAGAGGTGAAGGCATCACGAGCCCTGGCGACAGGCTGGTGGAGGCGAGAGTCTGCTGCACCGAGCGAATCGTCTGGGCCTCCGCTGACTCCGCGGCAGCCTGAGACAGAAATAGAGATCGGTCAGATGAATTCTGGTACTCGACAGATTCTTACTTTTGTAGTGCCCTCTCCTTTATTAGTGCTGATCTGGTGACTGACTCGACAGAAAAGGCTGTTCAGAGAAAATTGCTGCTGTCTTACATTCAGTGATCTAAAGAACTTGCCAAGAAAGGGATTTGTATTATTTAGTAGCCAAGGAAAAGATCTGAAATAAGACTTAAAGTCTTGCACACTGAAAATAAGAAACATTGCAGTTCAGACTTTCTGAAGAAAAAAAAAAAAGGCTTAGTAGATAATCAACTGCTGAATCGAGAGCAATGTGACGGTGGTGTCATCAATATCCAGTTCTTGAGTTGCTTAGACTTTAACATACATGTACAACAGTAGTGTTAAACTGCATGTAAAATTATTTTCATTTTTTACAAGCAACTAATATGCAAATGTTCCCGCCCGCCAGCGAGTTAATGAGGCATGATGGATAATAAGAATAGCTCATTCTAATTCATTTGCTGTATTTAATGCTATTTTTACACCTCTAGTGTGATGGAACAAACACATTCACTGACACATTTAAGTATGCAATCATATATTTAAATCCTTTTTTTTTTTAAATTCGTGCAAATCAATAAATGTTAACTAATGCACAAAGGGATAAACACTGCTCTTTTCAACCACCTTTCAGCAGTTCCACATTTGGTGCTTTCTCTGACAAGTTTACTGTGCAGAAGGTCTTATCTATTAAAAGTGGTTTAAAAGATTAAAGATTGTTTCACTCAAGATGAAAGTCATTGAGCCTGAAAGTGAGCTGAACTATTATTAACCTACTGGTAAACAGAAATTTAATAGAAAACAGGATGAATGGAGAAATGACGCAAATAGTGAGAGGTAGACTGAAAGAAAAAGAAAAACACACAGACGGAGAGCTGTTTAAACAGAAAACATCTTCACCTTTGACACAAGGCTAGCGCGGTACGCTGCAAGAGCTTTCAGGTACTCCTTCTTTGCTGCTTCTGTTTTACTTTTGTAAACCTGTGAAGAACAGAATACATGAGGTGTTGTAAACAGATAATTAGCGGAACATTGACTGGCAAGCATGCGTTTCACAACAGGGAGAGCCTGCAGGCTTCATCTTAGTCGGTAATAAAAAACTAAAGAAGGGTGAAATATCTAGCAATCTGTTGAAACACCTGACATGAATCATTCTGTGCAAAACATGCGAGTAGAAATTAAGAACATTTGTTATTCGAACTCAAGACAAAAGACAGACAGCTCGATTTACAACACATCACGAGGTTATTACGCAGGACAACAGTTTGATACCTGTTTCTGCTCCTCGCCCAGTCCATCCCACATAGAAGCTACTATCTTGGACACCTCTCCAAACGTGGCATTAGGGTTCTGGCCTTTAATGGCTGCCTGGGTGTCTCTGAAGAACAGGGCGTATGCAGACACTGGCTTCTGGGGCTCATTAGGATCCTTCTTTTTCTTTTTCTTGGGCGTCTTCGGCTTCTTACCCGTGTCAGGGGCGGGACGCTTCTCACCAATCACCTGATAGAGAGAGGGCAACTTATTATAAAATCTCGCTATTTGGATGTTGATCGAAACGTTATGCATAAAACGTTGCATGGATTTAATGGCACTCACCCTGTTTCCTTCCTCTGGATCATCTTCGTTAATTGAGCTGGATGGAGAGGGTGTGGCCGATTTGCTGGCGGGTGGGGACGGGGACGTGTGAGCAATGTTTGATCCGGTCATATTAAGCCCCAGTTGAGAGTTGATCTGGGACTGGTTGATGGTGGTGAGCTGGTTTTGTGACATCATGCCATTGGGGTTGTGCATGCTAATGATGGAGCGCATCACCATGGTGGGGTTTGGAGGGTACTGACGGAGGTGGTTTTGACCAATAGCCTGCAGAGCAAACAGACAACAAAAACATTTTTAGATATTTGATATTTTAAAGAACTTTATATTTTATTCAGCAAGGACGCATTGTTTTGAAATGCACAATTTGCACAAAAAAGCAGCACTATTTTCAACACTGATAAAAATGAATGTTGCATTATACTTACAGAAAATCACAATATTGTGAAATATTGCAGATTGTGAATAATTAAAGCGTGTGTTTTATTTTTAAGTTATTCGGACAAATTGGCCATTTGTCAGTTATTGACCAAAACAGGGTAGGGTATGCAGGAGCCTGATGCGTTTGACCGAAAATAGGGTACAATTATAGCATTTCTCCAAAAGCAACCAGATTACAGAGCAAAATCAACTCAAACAGCTTGAGAAAACCATGAGTTCATTTGATCTCCTTTGTTCATTTTTTTTTTCCATTCAACATCAACTCCTTTCCTTTCTCTCCATCTGGTATTCAGAGACTCAAACTCAATATCTGTATGTGTCAACACATCATAAAGCAGTGCACCTGGCCTTATTGGCCAGACCTGCTGAACCCTCTCCCTTAGTACAATTTTCTAACACCTTCCCTCACACACAGATTACATTCTCTTTGTATTAATTCCCTGGGCACACACAGCTTTATATCAAATCTGTGCCTTATCAAAAACACAATCTAGCTGTTTTCAACATCATATCCTGGAAAATATGCACTGTTGTATTGTTGTTTTTGAAAGAAACATACTGCAAAAGAAGTATCAAGTAAAAGAGGGGGAAAACAAATACTAAATAATCATTGAATAAATAGCAATTACACCCTCGCCAAAACAATATTTGTATTAGTTTCATCACTACAATGCAATGACAGAGCCAGCAGCCGTCTTTGTGTCAAACCTGTCTACTGTGTTCATTAGTCATGACCATCTGTGTCTAACACTTTCACACTAACAGCCACCGATGCCCTGAAATCACTACAGCCTTCTCTATGCGTCAGTATATACGGCAGCATTTGAGGGCTCACATTTATCAAAGTCTCTGTGTTCTGGCTTTCTCCCCCATGTGAATGAATACATCGACATGATCAATGATTTGAACATGCAACATTCGTCAGACAACCATATGCCCACTTACTCATTTGATTTTACTCTATGTTGGTGAATGAGGTCTCAGAAACGATCAGAAGTGGTCTTTAGTTCCAGGAGCACTTTGATCCGGTAGCACAAAGCAGAACAGATGTAGAACCAATTCCCACTGTGAGTTATGAAAAAAGGCTGTGATTCATCTTGAAGCATCTAATGATTTGACAACATTATCTGATGAAACTGTAAAAAAACTGTGTAAAATAGATATTTATGCATATAATCGATACATGGAAAAGAAAGAACGGTGGATGGACCATTCAAACTAAACCCGCACAAACAGCAGTCAGCTTTCGCTAATAGCAGCCTTTGTAGGCAATGAAAGAAATTTGATTTCTGCTGTCAGGGTGGTTTAGCTGGTAAAATGAGCGAGTCAGTATCCGATCTGTTTATTTATGTCCCCGCTGCATACCCTCCATTTGCATTTTGATTGGAACATTGTCTGCTGACACACAGCTCACATCTACACAGATGCTTTTGATAGTCTTCATAAATCTGTAAATAACTTCTTATCTGAAGAGCAAAGAGGCCAGATGTGCCCTATCCTCTCCTCAGTGTGTTTGCGTGTGCTTGTGCAAATGTTGCTATTATTCCAGCAATCAGCCCATCTCGGCTGACTGTATTCCGGCAAAAAATAACCTTTTCCTCCTCGTATCTTTATTCCCCAACATGCTTCACAGCAGGCACAAACGATTCCGACATTAAAAGGTGCCAAAAAGAGACCAAAGAGCTACACCATACAACGAGCCTCTTGTCCAACACACTGAAGACGTTTGATGGATGACTGTTTGGTTCTGCCTCAAATCGTGTCCTCACCCCTTTCATCAAAAGGCAGAAACCGCAACTAAACAGTCAAGAAAATATAACGGAGGGAGAAAATAAAAACACCCCAGACCTCTTTTTTTTTCCAGCATGTGTTCATAACCATAAAATAACCAATACTGCTTTCAGACGATCGGGATAAGAATCTGAAGATGCCGTGTCAATGGCTGAGAGTATAAGGTCTGCTCTTTAAGATACTGGCCTTGGGATTCAGTGGGGGGTGGGAAAGGAATTGGAGAGTTTATTAAAAGCAGCTTGGTTCGAGCCATTCCATGCTGTAAAGAATGTTAACAAGTTCCATTTTCATTCAATCTTTCTGCGGAGCTCTTGGAAATGTTCCATAACAGAAAGAGAGTTAAATCATCTATATGGTAATTATAAGGATGAATCTTACAAGTTTGGCCAGTGTGAAAAGGTCAGTTCTATTATGAATAGTTTATCAGCCCCCAGCACATATTCACAGCTGCACTGGAACCTTTACCAACATGCTGCTTTATTTTTCAACCATTTATGGGCACCTGCATAACTGGCACCTCGAGAGAAAAAAAAAATACAAAATAAGAAAATGGAATTTTGAATGCTTGCAGAGACCATGGTAGCGTGAAGATAAATTGTTTTCTACTCATATTTCCCCTCCACCTACTTACTCTCTTCTCTCACTGCATCTACAAAACACACACGCATTCTCTCGTTTCATACAGCTCAACAACCGTTCATGCTCAATTCACCCTGTACGAATTGGCCCTTCTAAAAAAAATGGTCCCAACGTTGTTCCAATGCCTTCCTAAAAACCCTTCCTCTGTTCTCTTTTCTTCTCTCTTATCGCTTTTCCTTTCCTCTTCCCTCCCTCCATCTCTCCCATTGCACTATGGATATTTAAAACTTGTTCAACATGATTTCATTTCATTTCAAGTATTGGCTGAGAAAACTAAATTACAGAATCAATCACACAGAAGGTCAGGCTAAGACTTCATTACAAGTATTGCATGCCTGCATGAATATCTTTCATTTCTTACTGGCCCAATATGTCACAATGGCTGTCTGACAGAAAAAAAAGAAAGAAAGAAATCAGAAAAAGAAAAACATGAAGGTGAAGGGGAAGAAAAAAAAAATCCACTTTCAGAGATTGATGTACAACTGATGTCACAACTACTCAGCTTGGAGATAAGATAACAGAAAAGTGTAAAGAGAAAGAGTGGGGGAGAGAGGAAAGTGTGAGCGTGTGTGTCTGTGTGTATTTGGTGTTGGAAGAGAAGAAAAATATAGTTTCTGCAACGCTGGTCATATTTTCCATTTTATTCATAGACACAGCAGTCAGATCCTCGTCGGTTTGTGATCATGGTTTAAAGCTCTACCATTGTTGAGTGCTCTGAATCTTACACCTGCTCCTGCCTAAAAAATGCACAGCCAATCAGCCAAATAGACCATAATTATATTTTTTGATTCACTGTTAACTATTTTTTATATCGATACATACATTTACAGTCTATACAAAACACTAAAGCACAGAACAATGCATTTGTATTGCAATGTATAATGCATAACAAAAGAATGTCAGGAAATGGAATTAACTGTTTCTGCTAGTGTTTGAAAAAAGATTACTTCCGAGAACACAAGATGTCTGCACAACCTCCAAGAACATCTCTGAACTTAGTCTCAAATAATTTGAGTCTACTCTGAGATCCAGTCAGAACACAGATTCAAGCGAGACTCAAACACGATGCAGGAGCTTGTTAGGAAAACAGATTAAATAAATGACTTCACATTCTGAATCCTGACGGACTTCTTCGCGGCTGAGAAATGGAGCCGAGTTTGGTTCGGCCAGCAGCATCTGCGGCTAATTTCGCCTGACATACAGTACGTGGAGCATTAGAGGGAAAGAATTAGAGGAAGAGTTGGCTTCAATGTAGAAACACAAAGGGCATAGAAGTTGCTCTTCAGTCGAGCTGGAATGGATTTTCGAGGTAATGAGTAAATTCTCCTGACATACAGTACATGCCTTTTTTATTCCTTTGCTGTCCGTCTGTTTTAAATACGACATAAATTGGACCTCGAGTTGGTTGTACTTATTGGTCAGTCTTCCTGCATTAGATGTAAAAATAAATATAATTCTGAAACGCATCAGAATAACTAAAGGACAACGTTGGAGGCTACAGTGCTAACTTCCGCTAGCCCTTACCGAGTCCTTTATAAATGTGAGGCATGGAGTCAAAGGCACGGCACTGTCTGTACCAGTCCCAGAGAGGAGGAAAAACTGAGATCAATTCCATTAAGAGGAGAGAGACTGAGAGTCTTTGAGGAGGACAATGAGTGATGAGCGATAGAGAAGAATCGGAGGGACGGTCACAATGCCACCAGGCACAGAGCAGAGTGCCTTCATTCTCCCCAAACCCGCTAATATAGTCCCGACACAATCAGAACCACTGTCCACAGAAAGAGCTGCTAAAGAGGAATAATGTTGGAGAATCAAATCTAATCCCTTCATAGCGCAGTGAGAACGGGCCGTGTTGTAATTGTGTCAAGGCTCTGTTTTTTTTTTTACCCTTCCAGACACATACGAGCTTAACTGACCATGAAATGAAAATTCTTTAGGCAAAAAGCCTTCCGGCAGTCACTTATGCAGCACAGATATTTTAAAAGCTGCAATTATTTTACTTGCCAGCAGCATGGATGGCCAGGAAAGGAGCAATAAAATTTGATGGTGCCTATCTATATTGGAATGTAAATAAAGATATATTGTCCCACATATACATAATACCACTGTATGTTTAGGGAGAGTGAGGACCTACAGGATTTCAAAAACAAAAACATTTTTTCAACATTTCAAAAAACCTGCCACACATTATATGCTGGCTAATGTCAATTTGTGTCCTTTTACAAATTTCTCTGATAGTGATTTAATTTCTATTTTAGCGCTTTTAATATATCTAGTCTAGCCATGACATTTTCAATGTTTCCCTTATTGGTGAATCCATGTCTATGGCATTTAGGATCCGTTTCTCTATCTGAATCGACAGCTATAAAAGCTTGATCATAAAACATGATTATTATGAAGCAAATGCTTGCCCACACCTTTATTTTACCTTACATGTTAGTCATCACAGCGGCATGGTTAAAGAATAAATATATTCAGCAAAAGCAGACCAATTTTATTGCATGTCTGTTAGAAAGTCTGCTGTCCTTTCAAAAATAAGCGTTCTGTCATAATTTTCTACTTCTCATATCGTTCTAAGCATGTATGACATTATTTCTTTAATGGAGCAAAAAATAAAATAAAAAATACTGGTCGCTCTTTTCCACAAAGTTATAATAATGGTGTATAGGAGCTTTCAATTTTTAAGGTAAAAATATTCAAAGTCTTCTGAAGCCATACAATAGCTTTGTGTGATGAACAAACCAAAACTGAAGTTAATTATTGATAATTTTATAATCCAGTGAGCTGTTAACCATTCAGATCATAGTCAGTGAGATGAACCTGAGAACCAATGATAAACTCACCAAGGAGAACAAGAGGAGATGTCAGTGAATAATGACTTAAATTCAGTCTGTTCCTTCAAAGCTGCTTAGGAAGAGCTTTGGAATTTAAAGCGCATGAGTCATAGAGAGAGCACTTTTATGATATGTTCATGGTGTATGTATTTTTCCTCCATTTTGGAGCTTGAGAGAACCAGACCTCATTCACTTTCATTAAAATGGAAAGAGTGGCCAGGATATTACCGTTCGCATTCCATAGAAAATGACATGAAATGATGACAGAATTTTTATTTATAGGTGAACTATCCCTTTAAGGCTTTGTCTACAAACTAGTTTTATAACACTGACACGTAACATCAGGCACCTTTGGCAAACTTATTTGCATTTAGAGGAGAAAAACTACCTGGATTTAAATTTGCACCTAAATACAGGTGAAGCTAAAATCTTAATGTAACTGCCAGTGAATGACGATGTGGGAATTTATTTTGTGGAATTTGTTGCCTTTGTATAAAGTTGCCTTCAACATCTGTAAACAATACGATTTTTAAGATGCCCAAACAAATAACCAGACACTTACCCCTGGATGTCCATTGTTGAGTCGTCCTTCCTGCTCCATCATGTTTCTGGAGATGGTGATCGAGGGCAGCTCCAAGCTCTGGGGTGGGAACTGTGGGGTGAATGACCCCCGCTGAGAGTTGGGGTGGTCAAGTAGCCTGGGGAAAGGTGAGTCCACCTCCTGGAGGCCCATACCAGGCTCGGTCTCAGGAGGAGGGGTGATGGGGGGTATTTCAAACTCTTCGTCACCAAGACTCGGAGTATGAAATGTCTGAGGACAAAGGGAAAGACAGAGGGATTAATTTTGCACAAAATTTGAAATCACACAAATTCTTAATACTGTTAAAAAGAACCAATGTAACTCAATGAAACAAAACCTACTGATTTCTTATAAGATGAAAACATTTAAATCACAGAGCTGTGAAATATGCTGACCAGAGAAGAAGACATAAAAACACCTATTTGATACTTGTACAAGAAAATGTTAGCCTAATTCAAATTCAAACCATGACATTTTCCATTAAACAGGGTGTGAAAAACAAGATGTCTGACTCTGAAATGCAATATTGTGCTATCATCATAGCAGGAGGACAAAATTAAAGCTGCTTAATCCGAGCTGGGTGAGATGTTGGCTGGAGGAGAAAGGGAGTGCATGGAGTGATGGGTTTAGAGAATATTCAAACAGATTATTTCAGCTGTCCAGAAGTGTCACATTTTGTTCTTCTCAGTTGCACCAACAAATCTGTTCGACCATCAAACGACCAAATCCCTCTGCCTGTGAAATACATTATCGTCACACTTAATTTGCTTATGTTGACTACCTGCTCTGGCTCCTCTTCATCTAGGAATTCACTGACCTCCACTCCTCTTTCTTTCTTTCTTTCTTTCTTTCTTTCTTTCTTTCTTTCTTTCTTTCTTTCTTTCTTTCTTTCTTTCTTTCTTTCTTTCTTTCTTTCTTTCTTTCTTTCTTTCTTTCTTGCTTTCTTGCTTTCTTTCTTTCTTGCTTTCTCTCTCTCTAGTTTCATGTTCAATCTTGTTCTCCATCTTCACTTTAATACTCTCAATGAGTTTCCTTCACTACCTCGAAAAAAACATATCAACATCACGTCAACACATCATTCATCCTCTGAGTCACTTTATATCTTGTCTTTCATGGCCTCATTCTCAACCCTTTTCTTTCCAGTTTTTCACTTCTCTTTTGTAAACGAATTACATGTACAGTGAATATGCCAACAGTAATTATTTTTTGATTATAGAAATGTTTTTCCCACACACTACTTCTATTTTATTTATTTTTTTACTATGAGGTAAAGATATTTTTATCCCCTACACCTAAATTTACTAGGCCATTTTCCTTATAGGCCGTTGGCTGGTCACAATGTAGATATACTTTCAGGTGTTCTTACAAGGACATTTGGTCCTCATAGGTAAAACCTGACCACCATCCCCCCCAGACCTGCACACACACACACACACACACACACACACACACACACACAAATATATATATTATATTATATATATAGAGAGAGAGAGAGAGAGAGAGAGAGAGAGAGAGAGAGAGAGAGAGACTCAAAGCTCATTCAATGCCTGTATGATGAGATCCAGCCGAGGGGGTAAGGCTAATAATCAGCTCTTTTTCCGTCACCTCTCCCTCTTATTTCATTTTTATGTGGCTCCATTCCAGCATTTAACTTGCAGTATTTTTTCCAAAGCTGTGAGCAGCAGATCTTGTAAAGGCAGTGGTGTGTTTTGTCATAGAGAGAGCCAGGGGCTTGCAGTGCCTTACACATGTTCACATTACCACCAACTAAAGCCATTAGTGGCCAGCACAGCTCGGTTTCCCAGTTCTCCATTAACACACAAGCTACAAACTCATTTTCCCTCCCCGTGGCACTGCAGCAGTTAACAGTGTGTTAATCAAAACAGAGCTATTGAGGCATAAATAATAAAAATTGTGTCATGAGAGAAGAACGCTCCGAATATCATGCACATGGCAGTGATCACAAGACATCATGGACACTGAATTTAAGGGCCAACAGGGAAGTAATATAGAGGAACTAAATAAAAAAAAAAAATACAAGATTGATAAAATGGGAGGAAATGAATGATAGCAAAGCAAATAAAACAGGAAGAGAGCGGAAGAGAGTGGTGCTTATTTCATTTACTTTACTTCATGACCTTTATCTATGAATAAGACCTGCAGTGCCAGCATGTTTTCACAGTACAATACCGCAGCGAAAAAGAAAGTGTGAAAGAGAGAGAGAGAGAGAGAGAGAGAAAATGGCCCAACCTAATGTCCCAACAACACACAGCTGTGCTGTAAGATCTGATACGACATCCAAAGATCAAATGTGAGGTACTTATAGTCCCTTTTTCATCTTTTTCACATCAGAGCATAACTAAAATGACACTGACCTTTACAAATAACAAACCAAAACACTGAACACCTGACTGAACATAATGAGACGAGAGAGAGCAGGCAAAGATTAAATTAACATCTGCTCTCAGAGACAGTGAGGTGGTGTGCGTGTATGTGTGTGTGTGTGTGTAAATGAGAATTGAGATGTGCTTGTATTATGTCTGATGTACAGAAGCTGTCAGCTGTCAGTGTAAGGCTGGTGTTGCAGGATGAGGTGGTAGGTCACTGGCGAGTGTATTTGAGTGTTGTGTGTGTTGAAAGATCAACGGTAAGACTTTACTTGAAGGGGTGTGCATAAGACTAAGACTATGGCACCTTCATAATCATGACATGACATATGTTATGAATATGAAGGAAGTTGTATGCATGTTTGTGACAACTGTCATTAAGTGTCATTCGCTCAATTATGATATTATTTTTAATGCAAATATGACATTGTTTGAGATGTTTTTGTTATGACAACTTGACATAAACCAATACATCATAACCTGTCAGTGTCTTTGTCATGACAACGTGACATTACTATGACAACACAACCTGTCATAAACATGACATAGCATATTAATTATCAAACTTAAGAAACCACCTAGTTTTATTGGTTTAAACAACATTACTTAACTATCATAACATATATATATATATATATATATATATATATATTATATATATATATATGGTTATCTTTAGGATTGGGATTTAGGATACGATTATCTTTATAGCTTAAAATAGAATATGATTCCAATAAAACAGAACACACACTACACTTTATATGAATATATGTTTGGAGGCAAATTTCAGCAAACCCAATTGTGATAAATTAATCATGTTTATTACAAAAACATCATGAGATTATTCAGGATTGATTTTAATTTACAGACAGCTTCAGGTTATACATACATCATCCATACACAGAACACAATAGAGTAATATTTCTGCAATAATTTCCTCACTTTACTTGGCATTGCAATGAGGTCCAACCCTCAAGCCTTCATTTGTGCAGAAAGCTGAATGATGACCTTTGATAACATGTCTGGAGTTTACAGGGGTGTTTTTTTATTAATCCCCACAGACATAAATTAAGCAGATTATTTTCTTTTGCTTGCCATTATTTCCTTTGAATATACTAACATGCAAAGGTCCAAATATTTTACAATTTTATGTAGGAGTTTTGCTTTTATTTGAACCACTAACATATTGGCAAAAGTTATGCAAAGCGTTGAAGAGACAGCTGAAACAAACTCTGTGAAATCAACCAGAGAGGTCTGAGTTTGGAATGTGTATATTAGGGACACTAATGATTAATCGACTATTGATTAATTGTCGATAACAATCTATAAAACCTATTGATGGTCGATAAAGCCAGGTTATCAGTGGAGTGCGTAGTTTTAAGGTGCGTGTGGATCATGTGCAAAACATGCAGCGCACACGAAGGAAACAAGAGAGAGCGCACCGTAGTTAGTTACGTACTCTATATGTATTAATGTCTTAAAAGCCGTGCCATGGATTAGGTAGGCTAGCAGTTTATTTCTAAACATAATTAAAGGTGCAAAGCGTCCCTCAAAATAAGTGATTTTAATAAACATACGAACTACTTGTGTAACTACATGTGTGAAAAAAATAACATAACAGGATAAAAGTACATAGTAATAAGATCCTGGTTTATGAGTGTTTCATCCTATGTTATTATTTGTGTTGTTGTTGTTTCTTTCCCCTCTTTACTTTCACTCTTAGCAGGACGATGCAGCTACCTGATGGTTCATCCACCTGCCGATCATCGAAAAGCTTGGTGATGATGCAACGTGGCTTCACCAATGAGGGAACACTGTGCCTATAAGAGCGCACCTGTGTGGGAAGCAGGATATTACACTTGATTTGTTTGTGATTGCATGTTTGCGAAATGCAGTGTTCTTTTAGAACTTGGTAAGAATTCTAAGAGTGAAAGTAAAGAGGGGAAAGAAAAAAAAAAGGAAAGAAACAACAATAATAACACCAGACAAATAATAACATAGGAGGGACGTAACAATGAGCACTGTTTCAGCTGTGCACTTCTATACTATAGACTTTATGCATCAGAGAAACAATTGTGCAGCCATCTATAGAATATTGCACACTTCTATGTCATTGCTGTTGAAGAGTAATTAGCTAGTGCATTTACTTAATGTAGAGTTAACTAAAGTTATCATAGGCATTCATTGTAAACCATCCATCAACCCAAATACGCTAAAGTCAGTTAGTCAAGGTAAACCAATAGCACCAATTATGAAGCAATAACCCCTTTCACTTTGTAGATTTAGTAAACTGATTCAGCAGAGACATAAGCAGCAGTTGTTAAAAGGCAGTGAATCACAATTACTGAGCATGATGGTTAGAAGGATCGATAGAGCAAAGCTCCTAATATCAACTCAGCAGAGAGAAAAGCTCTGCTCAGATGACAGTGGCAAATACTCTCAGAGTCCAATAGGAGCCATTCCAAATCCATTTCTACATATACAGTAGTGATTACATGTGTGTGTAATGAGATTGTGTGTGATAAGTGATACTACTGAGTGCAACTGAATATGGCCGTATCAGTTTCGGTTCAACAGCAGGAAGGAAGAGGTCACCTTATCAAGCACTGTGTTATGGTTTCCATATCATGTAGCATTACAATGCTCAAGATAATGTGGTTTACATATATAATCATGTATAATAATTTTTCTTGTGATCAATGTTTATGAATTACTGATTAATTATTGATTTTTACAGGAAAAGACAAAATGCAACAGTAAAACGTGTTAATTTGTTAAATTTAAGTTACAGTGTCTAACTATATAATGTGAAAACAATGTAAATTTTACTGTGTAAATACTGCCAATCTATGTAATTCATAGAAGAAAAAAAAACAGTAAAAAGAAGCAACACTTGCCTTTGCAATTTGAATGTAAAGATGCATTTAAATGTTAATGGCTAAACGTATCTTTACAAAAGTTCACAATAAAATCTAGCCAACATTGAATAAAAACATTTTATAAATACATAAACGCATACCCCTTTATCTAAACCTCTCCACTCAACTGCCGGACCTGATCCTGTCCTCCATATCTGTAGGTTTTTTAACACTTTTAACTCCTGTTTGTAGTTCTAACCAAATCCACGTCCAAAACGTGATGGGTTGTGGGCAATATCCCCATGAAACACCCACGTCTTGGTGAGTCATTAATGACATCATTGTAATTTTTGGGTGAACTAACCCTTTAAGATAATATCACTTAATGAAATTGTAAAGTTATTCCATTCAGTAA
>NW_024121111.1:13142718-13329834 GCF_016745375.1 Pimephales promelas | reverse complement strand
TATCTGAAATATTTTTACAGTAAATTTCTGGCAACAGCATAGCTGCCATTATTTAGCTGCCAAAATTGATAGTATTTACCCCATCGTCAAAGGTATTTAAAAATCTAACAGGATGATATGTCTTATAAAGACCTGATTTACATTAAAACTAATGTTATATACATTACATTCAGGTCCGTATATAAAGTGCAGAGAGTCAGTTTCAGAGATATTTAGCCCCTCTCTCCTGGTCTCACTCTCTCACTCTCTCTCGCCTAAAGATGACATATTAAGCAGATTAATGAAAGAGCTAAAGCTCATGGAAAACCCATCACACTGTGAAATTACAGCACTCACTAGGGTAAAGTCCCTTTAATTTCTCTTCAGCTTGAGTTACAAGAAACAATATCCCCCTTCCAACCCCCCTACACATATGTCAGGTATGGGAAAGAGGAATTGAAATGTTAATGCTTTTAATTTCATTGTGTCATGTGTCATAATACCAGCTGCAGTGCGAAGGAGGAAACATTATTTCTTAGTAAAAAATTCAACTAGGCAACACTCGACAGCCCTACTTCCACTGCAGGTGCCAACTTGGAGCTTGGCCTCGGCGAAAGAACACTTTTATCAGAAGAATTTATGGAGATTGCAACCGACTCCATCAAATGTGGGTACAACTGCCCGTGACCACCATCTGAACTTAAAAAAAATGAAAATGAAGCGAGAGGCCCACGCAAACCTATCGTTAACAACATATGTGTTCACAGAGATTATCTTTGCTTAGCCAGCATGAGTCTATTGATGCCGTTGAGATTGTGAGAAGGAGATTTGCATTGGAAATGTGATGGAAATCAGGCAGTGGCAACAGTGAGTGTAACAGTGAGTGACAACACATACTGTAAAACACCTGTATACAATCACACACACAGATAGTAGGGCCAGCCTGAGATACACAACCTGTGATTTGCAGTATATTGCCAGACTCACTGACAGAGGATAAAAATTGATGGAGAAAGGGTGGCTTTTGCGAGAGGTGCCACTTTTCTTTCCTTTTCTAGCTTGATGGTATCTTTAAATTATCATGGGGACAGGTGTTTACATGCATGATCCTTTAGCCATCACCTGGAGCATACCAACAGGATGTGAAAACCTGTGGTATATCCCCCTGCGAAAGTGACCCTAATCCCATCTCAATGCTCAGTGCCCCCTGTGCTCCTCAACCTCTGGTCAGTACTGAGCCGTTTGCACTGTTTACGCTGATAAACATATCGGCTCTACTGGAGGAATCATTCATTCAGATTATAACATATGTGTATTAACACGTAGCTGCTGGCGTAACAAGCTCTAAGCTTTAAGGGTTTGGGGTTTGGAAAATCCCAAAGCAGTTAAGGAAGGCATGTAGGGAGCTAATCATGTTTTATGTAAATGCAGCAGCTGTACACCTGCCGCTGAAATTAAGCACTTCATTTCAACACAGAGAGAGGCAAGCATGCTAAATGAATTGACTTTGTTTTGAAACAATAAATGGTTAGACATGGAAATGACTGTTTAGTGATTCCAGAATAATACTGCCCATGGCATGAACTAACAATGGTTTACCATCCATAGAAATGTAAAGGTTATCTGCAACAATGTACTCACATCTCCTGCTAGCAGGGCTCCATTGGCATCAGCCATGTTCATGTAGTTGTTGTTATTCCCAAACTGCAAAAGAAACGAGAATAGATTAGTAATTTCAGTTGCACCTCTTTCTAATTCTCTATAGTTGTATTCTATGTAGTGTAATGCATATGTGGTCACAATATAACAATGAATTTTATTTTATGCACAAAATAGTGGGGATAGGAGTTGAATCCAAAATTAACCAATTCCTTGATTCTGAGGAGTTGACTCTACTCAGGGCAGTCTGATACATCTTGTAATCATTCATTCAACAGAATCATTCAAAAACACGAACTTATGTTTTTTTTTATTTATAGATCAATTTATAACTTTATTATTATTATTATTATTATTATTATTTTTACAATGCGTCTAAAGTGTTTTACAAGTATTTGTGTTGTTTTTTCATGTAATAAAATATTTTAGTAAACATGTATAAGTAGGTAAATACTGCTGTTGATTAATATTGCTGTATAAATGAAAACAATCTCATTTAATTATATTTCAAGTTGTCAACATTTAGTGAGAAACAACATGAAAACGTAATGCATTAGATACTTTGAATCGAATGCAATGTTTGGTTGAAATAATACATACATAAAAAAAAAAATCCCATAAAAACAGCCACAGAACAGTCATTTAAAATCCAGATTTTAAAAGGATGGTGATAATTACTTGAATTCGCATTTCAGAATCGATTCCAAATATTCTGGAATCAAACAGCCACAGAAAATACTGGCAGGCCTGTACATTAATGTTATCTGAAATATTTATTCTATCTTGAAAAGCAGTACCAGAACGGTTCATTGATTAGTTCACCCCTCATGTAACTGGGTAATAATAAATAACAGACACAGGAAGTAACCCAGTTGCTAATGAACCTTGCATCAAACATGGGGCAGCTTTAGGTGGGGGTACTTTGCATTTGAAAAGCAGGGGAGTCACATAGTCGTCTTAATAATTTGAAATGCCCACAGAGTCTGATGAAAGATAACAGTTTATTATAGCAGGTAAACACAAAGCAGCTTGTATAGCACTCCAAAACAACCCCAATACACAAAGGTCTGTTTTTTGTTGTTGTTGTTGTTGTTTTTTAAAGATGTTAAAACTGATGCTACATAGATATTCAGGTCATTTTCTTTATTTTACATGTAAAAATATGATGGGATGGTGGTGGTGTTTATTCTACTGGATATCCATGTAGTAAATGGAGCTCTTTTCTTTATTCTGATCCTTTATTCTATCTGTACCCCTCTAAATCAAACATGATGGCAAATTGTTGAAATGGCAGGAATCCTATCTTTTCTTCTGAGACACAAACACACTGACAGGTAGGAACAATGGAAGAGCAAAATGAGGAATTATGGGTTAGCAGCTGGAGGGCCAGCACAGAGAGCCCTCTATAACCAGACAAATCATGCACACGCACACACACGTGAGGACCCATGCGCACACACACACACAAACATCAACCAGAACAGCCAGAAAAAGTCTTCACAACAGCCTCAAGGCACTGATTCAATGGCGCATCCAACAGCAAGCCTTTGTCTGTTTAAAACAAAGTGATTCCTTCAGATGTTACACAACCAGAAGAGTCGAAAAATAAGAGGGGAGAAGGGCTTTCTTATCTTATTGTGGAGGGCAAACAATTGCAGGAACAAATTAAGATCAGAGCAAAATGAGAAGAGCATTAATTTATTTTTCCCTTGCTTTGTTCTCTCTCCCCCCCTCATCTTTTTGTCTGAGTGGTTAGTATGCGAATGTAATTACCGAAGGAACTGTAGCTAATCAACTGCGAATGGTATCCATTAATTAGTCTATGCCCTGGAGAGAGAGTGAGCAAGAGAAAGAGCGTGAGGGAAAGAAAAAGAATTAGCTGAAATGTTAAAAGTCTAACCAGCACATATACACATGTAACCGTGCACAACGCAAACACACACACACAGGCCTTGCGGCAGCTGCAGGACTTGAAGGGCAGGTGTTTTGGGCTGAGGAGGCCTTTTTGAGCGCTCACCTGGTGCATATACACATACACAAAGAGGAACAACACACTGCCTCGCTCAATACAGCACCATAACGTCAGCGGTATAATGCCTCTGGAAATAGAAACACTGAAAAAAATGACATTTTTTTCCATGTAGTGTTTCCATTTATAAGCATTCAAATCATATTAGGAAAATCATATTAGTCTGCTGTTGGTCAGTGGTGCAGTTTAGGTGCCATTTAGTCCAAACCATGATGGTGAACTGGTGTGAGCTCTTTGAAAGTAGTATGATAAAAGAAACCAAAGTTTTTTGAGCAACCAATGTGCAGAGAGACAGATAGGTCTTTGACTAAACATCTCATTAAAGAAAATAACTACCCTCACCCCACCCTCCAAAAAGTACAACTATTAATAAGCAAATCAATATAGCTGCAATGCGAACCAAGTTCCTGCTTCGGTCATACAGGGACTGGACAGCCCTTAGCAAAGGACCCCGGATCCCATACTCCTGGAGCACCCTCCACAGGCCACCACGAGGGACACATTCGAATGCCTTCTGCAAATCCACAAAGCACAAGTGGATTGGTTGGCCAAACTCCCATGAACCCCCCAGCACCCTGTAGAGGGTATAGAGCTGGTCCAGTGTTCCACGGCCTGGACGAAAACCGTACTGTCCCTCCTGAATCAGAGGTTCCACTATCCAGTACCCCGACATAAACAGGGAGGCTGAGAAGTGTAATCCTCCTTCTTAAAAAGAGGGACCACCACCCCGGTCTGCCATCCCAGAAGCACTGTCCCCGACCGCCACGCGATGCTGCAGAGGCGTGTCAGCCAAGACAGCACCACAACATCCAGAGATTTGAGGTACTCAGGGCAGATCTTATCCAACCCGGTGCCTTGCCACCGAGGAGTTTCTTGACTTCCTCAGTGACTTCAGCTAGGGTGATGGACAAGTCCACCTCTGAGCCCTCAGCCTCTGCTTCCTCAATAGACGACGTGACGATGGGATTGAGGAGATCCTCTAAGTATTCCTTCCACCGCCTGATGACATCCCCAGTTGAGGTCAACAGCCGCCCACCTCCACTGTAACCCACACCAGCCTGTCACCTCTCACCATGGGCAACTCCAGTGTGTGCCCAGTGGTGAAAAGTCCATCCTCTCTCAAGTAGTGTGGTTCCAGAGTCCAATCGGTGCGTAGAGGTGATCCCGACTATCTCTAGTCGGAACCTCTCTACCTCACGTACAATCTCAGGCTCCTTCCCCGGCAGTGAGGTTACGTTCCACCTCCCTAGAGCTAGTTTCCATGTCCAGGGATCGGGTTGTCGAGGCCCCCGCCTTCGACTGCTGCCCGATCCTCTCAGCATCGACCCCTTGTGGTTTTTCTGTAGGTGGTCACCCCACAGGAAGGCAGCCCAACCCTGGGCCTCACTCCAGAGTGGGGCCCCAGCTGTGCCATACCGGGCGACGTCATGGTCCTCTGTTTAATTTTAATCACCTTAACTTTTACGGTTTGCAGCCGAGTGTGAAGCAGCTGGGATGAGAATCAGCACCTCCAAATCCGAGGCCATGGTCCTCAGTCGGATAAGGGTGGCTTGCCCACTTCAGGTTGGTGGAGAGATCCTGCCTCAAGTAGAGGAGATTAAGTATCTTGGGGATTTGTTCACGAGTGAGGATCGGATCGGTGCAGCTTCAGCAGTAAAGCGGTCGATGTAGCGGTCTGTCAAGGTAAAGAAGGACCTTTCCTACTCTACGTTCCTAGTCTCACCTATGGTCATGAGCTTTCGGTCATGACCGAAAGGACAAGATCCCGGATACAGGTGGCTGAAATGAGCTTTCTCGGCAGGGTGGCTGGGCGATCCCTTAGAATTAGGGTGAGAAGCTCGGTAATTCGGGAGGAGCTCAGTCAAGAGCCGCTGCTCCTCCACATCGAGAGGCGTCAGCTGAGGTGGCTCAGGCACCTCCTGGACGCCTTCCCGGGAAGGTGTTCTGAGCACATCCTACTGGGAGGAGACCCCGGGAAAGACCTAGGACAATGCTGGAGGGACTGTGTCTCCCAGCTGGCCTGGGAAGGCCTCAGTGTCCCCCCGGAAAGCTAGAGGAAGTGTCTAGGAAAAGGGAAGTCTGGGAAGTCTCTGCTTAGACTCCTGCCCCTGCGACCCAGCCCCGGATAAGTGGAAGAAGATGGATGGATGGAATATAACTGCAGCACTGTTTGGAGTCAACATGAAATAAAAGTTTTTGAGAAAGTAGAAATTTTCTAACTGAATGTGCATTATTGTGAATGATTCATCAATGAATCATGTTATTCCAAGGAAAAAAAAAAATTGTTCATCCGTTATCATTAAATCAAAATGAAATAAAGTTTCCTCTTATGCTGACATCACTTCGGCCACTCAGGCTATTGAATAAATGTTAATCAGCACTCATTAAATGGCAGTTTTCACAGCGATGCCATAGAACAACCACTTTTTTTTAGGGTGAAGAATATTTGAATAATCTAAAAAAAACTTTTTCCACAATAAAGAACATTTTATGCAATGGAAAGGTTCCATGGATGATAGAGGTTGTTCATGGAACCAGATAAAAATTATTTTTTAAGAATGAATAATCAAATAACGATTTATGCTTTGTTTTAACTCATACTCGCACTGTTTCTATTCTGGTATATAATGTTTTATAATGATCCAATTGATTCCACCACACACGTTTTACCATTAAATTTCCAGTTTCAATTCTAAATAGTTACATTATGGAAAAAAGATTGCAAACAGCAACTCATATTGACTTTACCAATTAATTTGCAAAATATCATCTTTTGAATAAGTTAAAAAAGAAGAAAGGTTGGGAGAGAGATCTATCAAATGAGAGACAGAGAGAGAACACAAAGTGGATTCTGAGAAGATGGAAAAAAGTTCATGCCTCATTTCATCACTAATGTGGGTCTACATAATACAAACAGCAAAAGGGGAAGAAAAAGTATGTGTGTGTGTGTGTGTGTGTGTGTTTATGTATACACTAGCACTGCTTCAGGCTTTAAGTTATTCGTTCACACCATCAGCATTCACCCTGTTTTAAATCCCATTACCTGCCTCTCTGCCTTGTATCACTGACACATGCAGATCCACAACTCATGAATATTAATTGAACAAACATTATTCTCAAATGAATATAACAGAAGGACAAGAAGTGCTGCTTTAAATCACCTTCCACTTGTCAGTTGTACATTTAACAAGTGATGCCGATAAACAGAAATAAAATAAAAGAGAGCTTTTAGGAAACAGAAGTTAGCGTGAATGGAAAAGGACACAGGGTGTTGTTGTCGCTCTTGGCTCTCTTCAGTGTGAGAGCAGACCCTCTCATGTTCATGGCAGGATGGGACTGAGCCAGATGCCAAATGAGATTAGCCGTGATGGGAGGATGAGACAAAATGAAAGAATGAAAGAGAGAATGCTGTAAATGGGTCAGATCAGACAATGGAGCCTCTGTAATTAACAAGATGAGAGAAGCAATGCAAATGCTATACCTCTGTCTCGTTAGGGAACAGTAACAAGCTCAACACACCCATTTTAGGTATGAGTCACAATGGATGACTAGTCACAACCAGTAGATTAGGGATGTAAATTTCAGTATTTATTCTCATTTGTATATTTTTTTCCTAAGTGTTCATTTATTAGCATAAGTGCTTTAATGAACATATATAGTTTTACTTTTTGGAAATATGTAGTTACGTCTACCCTCTATTCTGACTAAAAATGCTCAAATCAGACAATGTATAGTAAAGATGTTTTTATTTTATGCACAAATTTTATGCAAAAAAAGTCACACCTTACTTGTAACAAACGAGTTTAAATTGTTTAACTTACTAGTTTTAATTTATTTCGCATCATCGCTTTAATTAACATGGAATTTTTATGTAGTTTTACACTTTTCAAACATAAAAATGGTCCCATTAGACAATCTTCATGTTAGTGTTGTTATATACACAAACTGTTCCTGACTGGATTTGGAAACCAGAGTCCAGACTGAGCCAGGATTCATAACCTGAGTGTTTGTATATTCTTATGCAAGTGTTTCCAAAGGGAAATAAGATATTATTACAACAGAGTAAATTCAATCATCCCATGGGGGAAAAACAATATTATAGAACTAATACCCGGCACAACCCAAACACAATCCACTTTAAAACAACGTGACCATGACCAACAGCCTGTTTGAAGAATTACTGAGATCACATGGTCATTATCTACAAATGGGTGATTTGAACAAACATGCTGCAGTACGAACGACACATATCATATGCAAGATTACTTTACTATTAAAATATAATATTTTGAGGAATAATCTTTGGTGCTTTAAGGGAGAAAGTAAAACTAGCCTCTTGGCATGAACAACACGTACTCACAAAAAGCGATACACACAAATATAAAATGACATAAGCACACACAGTTAAGGAGGGGAAATGTGTAAACTGACATCTTTGTCCAGCAGGCCCACACAAAGAGCCTAAAGCAGGGCCGTTCTGATCCACAGGAGAAATCGATCTCTAAAAGTCAGTTTAAAGCTAAAATCATTAGATGAAAGCACTGCACACACAGAGAATACAATCACACTGACAGAGACTCTCTTTAGACAGTCACCTCTTCCTCTCATCCTTCTCTTTCATGCTCTCGCTCTCTCTCCCTTGCTTTCTTTCACTTACTATCTTCTGTGCTTTTTCGTTATTGCATTCAGCTATACTTCAGTTTCTTAAAAAAAAGGTCATCTAAAGTGCCATTTATAAATAAAAACAATTGTATTACATGACATTTATTTCTGTAGATGCTAGCCTTTTACAAAAATATCAGGAAGAGATATAAAGAGAAGATCTGGACTAGTGCACCATTGCCAAAAGAGCTACAAGTGGCAACAATGAAATCTGAGAGCTACTTGAGATTTTTCCCACCAGATGAGAGATATGAAATGGATCCATTTATAAGTCCTTGAGTTTCCATCCACTGAGCTTTCAGTACGACAGCCATTATATCACTGTAATGCATAAAGAGGGATGACTGAATGCAAATTAAAATTAATAGATTAGAAAAATGTGGGGTTGAGTATATTAATCTCAGCATGTGTTCCAAAATGCTGAATTAAAGAAGTAATAATAATCATCATCATCATCATCAACAACAACATTACTATTGTACTGCTAATACTATTATTTTTAATAATAATAGTAACATTTTCAGTATCATCATCAGAGTAGTAATAAAATACTAATTAGATAAAAATCAAAACTGCCCTGTTTTGTCTAGTCTAAATACCTCTGATTAAGGACAACCCTTGTAACTTTCTGAATAAGATAATTTATTCCATTTCAATCTTTACAGAAAGCACTGACTAGTTGAAGCTTCATCTTTGATCTCACTGGGTACAGCACTGGCTCTTTGCCACAGTAAAGCTAACACCCTGAATATGGCTTTAGAGATTCCCATAATAGAACAGAACACCCAGTTACACACACACACACACACCGCCCCCACATATGGAAGTGAACGCAGTTTATAATGTATGAATGCTGACTTGCACCTAATTTCATTTCAGTTTTTGGAATGTACCAACAAGCTCTGTATAATAACACAAAAAGGAAAAGAAAAAAGACATAAAATAATAACGCAATAAAAAGTGTACCCTATAAAAAACGTTAAATGCATTTTCTTATTACCAAGCAACTCTAGGTGAAACTTCCAAAGCAGGATTTTCTTTGTATTCACCATTTCCACGACTAATTTCTCCAAGTGTTGCATACAGTACATTTCCTTTATTGCAGCTTGGGTACATCTGCAGTGAGTGCACTGCCTGCCAGTTGTTCAGTCTCTGCAAGTCTGTGAAACACAAACTGTTAAGAGCCGGCTCATACATCAGCCTATTATTCTAGAGAATACTCCACCATATTAAACAAATGGATCAGCCTACAGCTGCAGAGAGGAGCCTGCATGAGGGGCCAGAGGTTATTGTCTAATTTAAATCTTGGCTGTATTCCCGGGCCAGTGCCACATTCCAATTTGTGGCTGTGTAGCCTGGCGCCACTGACAGGAGTCCTTCTGAAAACACAGTTATGGCTGCCCTCCAGAAATGTGTCGAGAAACAAAGCAATCAACAGGTTGTGGAAGATTAACAGCGTGGTTGATATAAATTAGCCTGAATAATGAAAACAGTTTATAGGTTTTGTGCCACACAGACTGCTTACACCTATTGTGTGTTCACACACACACAGAGCTATATGGAAAGAGAGGTCTTGCTCATTTATGAAAGATAAACTGTGAGCCAGGCTTCATAGCATGCTAAATAAAATAAAACGTATGGAAAAACGAACCACTAGAGCCATTCCAATAATTCAATGGGCATCCCATATGTATCACACAATTACAATACCTAACCTTCTCTATTCACATCTGGTTATTATGGTGACACTTTGAGAGCCCAGGAACAAAAGAGCACCAAGGATTTGCACATATATGCCCTGAAATAATTCCACTCTTGAAGACAGGGCGACAGCACAGAGATCAAAGAGAAACTGAAATAAAACTGAGAATTACTGAAACTGTGCCGTCGTTAAAAGGGTTTCATGTGACGTGGATGGAGAGACAACTTATCTTCAGCAACAAAGAAGTTTTTAAGATAACAAAAGAGATGGCGGAAATCATATTTTGAATCAAACGAAATACTGCAAAAAATATATGGCAAAAAACTGATTCCAACAAAATATTTAAGTACAATATAATGTAATCAAAATGTAAATAATTTACACATATTGATTTGTCTGGATCCAGAAAAATATACAGAGACGTCATGAAATATTACCCAATTTTACGGTGAAAAGTCTGAAAAGAGGGTCAATAACAGATCCTATATTTGAGTCTTGACCTCTGTTACAGGCCAAATGGGGGAAATGCTGGACTAAAATAACAGACTGGCCAAAACACAAGAAAAATTTCCACGGGCCGACCATCATCCACAGCCCTGTCCACCTCCATCTGTCTTCATTAGGTCAGTGTTTGACCTGTTTCTCTGCATCTGAAGAGGTCTTCGGGGACATCCTGTGTACTCCTAACACTGTTAGCGTGGATATTTTGAAAGCAATAACCTCACAACAGCACAGCCAGCCAATTTACAGTAACAGCAGGTCCGGTGAAGACAATGGCAAGTGGCTAATCCGAGCCTAAGAGTAAAGAGATAAATAAAAGTTATGGCATGGAACGTATCCGAGGATGGTGGGAAACGAGATAGACTGCTTCCATTGTTTCTCTAGGGTGCTGAAGAGATAATAGGAGATGTAATTGGTAAAGAAATACAATGAAAATAAATTATGTCATTCATTTGATCACAAAAGAGATCAAGACTCATTTTCAGGCTGATATCCATAAACATTGATCTAAAACATTGGCACGCAAAGGGATTATCACGGGCACATGACAATAGCTAAAGAGGTGTATGCACATAAATTTAAATAAGGTCTAACATGACAACGCTCAGAAGAGTTTAGGGGGCTAATGGGTGTGGCAATGTTAAAGGGTTAGTTCACCCAAAAATGAAAATTCTGCCAGTATTTACTCACCCTCATGTTGTTTCAAACCTCTATGTGTTTATTTGTTCTGCTGAACACAAAGGCAGATATTTGGAAGAATGTTTTAATCAAACAGATCTCATTCCCCATTGACTGTCAATGGGGAATGAGATCTGTTTGATTAAAACATTCTTCCAAATATCTTCCTTATAACATATAGAGGTTTGGAATAACATGAGGGTGAGTAAATACGTACAGAATTTTCATTTTTGGGTGAACTAACCCTTTAATGTATTTGGTCTTAGCGGAATAGATCTGTTAAGCTGCTGCTGTTAATTATTGCTGCGGCTTTAGAGCAAGTTCAGACTTGCAACTACCAATACATACACAGACATGCTGCCGTGAGCAAGTAAGACATACTGCTGCTGCACAAATCACATGAAATTACCAGATAGCAGATCTTTACAAGTGGATCTATATGTGGACAGTTTCAGAGGAACTTTGAAAATGCACTGCAGACTGCTACAGCAAACACTGACCAACTATTTATATGTTGAGAAGCAAGTTCATTGGCTGCAGATGCAACAGGAACCAATCAGCTTGTGCTGTGTAGTTAACTATGCAATTGTAACCAGGTTGAGTTAAGGAACCATTAGCCTGAGCCATCTAGAGTTTAATGACAGAATTTGGTATTCCCTCGAACTTGCATACAGCTTTCGGGGTAATATTTATCCTAGTCACACAGTCTGATTTATTCATTCAAGAGCTATACTATTAAACTGTGAGATTATAACCTGATGACGATTTGACGAACCATTTGTGTGACCAGAGGTGCACGCTTCTGTAACGATCCATCCACGTGCCATACATTTGCCGACCCCAGATCTAAAACAAACCATTTCAGAGGGACTTTGTAAAGATAATCAGGTAACAAAAATGGTTTCATTTCAAAGGGTAATGCAGGACACTCTTCTTTGGAGAGTACATTTCGATTTCAATCAGCTCGAGCATCTTTTCTTCTTCTACTGCACAGCTACTCTTTAAACCACCAAACTGACCACAGCAGTGATGAAGACAGTTTTATTTTCATTCACGTCTCCCACTCATCCTCAACCATTCCAATTAAAATCAGAGTGACTGATTGAGTATAATCGTAGCCAGAGGCATGACGTTTAAACACTGGCAGACCCGCTGTCAATGTGGACTTGTCATGTACAACAAAGCATGTTTAAAGCATAATTGAGGCCAGATGGCTGACTCTGGTGCCAAGACAGACAGGCAGTCCATATGCATGTCCACAGAGTATCAGTATGACTGTAATCAAGAATCACACAAGTGTCTGTCAGAGAAGTCTTTTCACTCTGCATACTATTTTTTTAATCCGCAGACAACGTTAAGTGCGCCTTCTGCAATAGTGCAAAAGAAGCCTTCAATTGGAATTGTGTGGCAATAGATAGTCCTTCACATCAGCAACATGCTCTCTCTGCATGTGTGCATGAGAGAACTCTTCTTCTTTCAGTGGCTAATGATGAAAGTTGTCTTTCTGCAAGTGCTACATTGCTGTTGACCTGACTGGCTAGTTCAGGGGTTTTCAAACAGGAAGATTCTAGAGGGTCTGCAGAAAATATGAGAGAAAAAAAAAATGTATTGTTTAGTCAAAGTTCACTGTAAACTGCTCCGGAATGACATTTACTGTGAAAAGCAAATAAATAAATAAATAAATAAATAATAATATATATATATATATATATATATATATATATATATATTTGTTTAATTTTTAAAAATTAAAATTTAAAACATTTAATAGTAACTTTATGAATTAGAATTAGGAAAAACACTAAATAAAAAGTAAATCTATTTCCAGTTGATAAATTGATCTTGTTTCAGTACAATATAAAATTATTTGATTTTGATAATAACAGGTTGCCCACATGATATTCTCATGCGCTTTTTTTACACATATATAAAGACTTTATTTATTTATTGCATTACATTTTCTAAAAAATAGTACATATAAAAAACAACTGGGGGGAAAAAAAACTACTGATAAAAAAGAAAACTTATAAAGTTACACAGTAATTTCCAATCAGGAATGAACACAATATTGGCTGACCACAAATATTTTGGATGACAAATATTTTGGACTGCCAAATAACTGAATTATGACTGACAGTGAAGCAAAACATTAAGCACCCCTTTCGCATTACTCTGTGACAAGAAAAATATTCGAAACGGGCTCGTAAAATCTGAATAGTCCACGTAATCCCATCTGGGTAATTCTGCAGTGAACACTCTGGCATCATTTCAGTAAACTTTCATGCCAGTAACAGCAATACCTACATTAATCTCTCTCATCAAATCGACAGGGCCGGCAGAACGTCTGGAGCAGCACCTCTGACATCACACTTTATGAATTATATAGAAATATGGGATATATAACATTGCACACGTTGACCAAAACATACAGGCAATGCTCTGGGGCCTAATTTATCATTGTTATTCAAGTGCTTGCTCACCTCACACTTAAAACAAAATCCTTCTAGATTCTAATTAAGCTCTAAGGTACCTCCCAAGGGCTCTGCTTTGGCAAAGAAAAGCACTTTGATTTATGTAGCACTTTGTCGTTAGCGCTTCAGGCCTGCCTGTTGCGAACACACTAGTGATAAATATGAGCATGGAGCAATTACTCATATTTGTTAATTAACTCCCGCTAACAATGTTTTCCTCCACAATGTAATGAAAACACAGCAGATTGAACACAAATATGCCCCATTATTTCATGTCTCCACCTACATGCAATTAAGATGAAAATAATTTGCTGCCACAGAGCCCTCGCTGTGAGGGGAAACTTCCACAGCATACCAAATAAAAGCCGTTTACCCAGCACAAGCAGCAATCACATGGAACTGATAGGCTTTAAATGCTGTAATTAGCTCTCAACCTTGTGGCTGTCCGACTGCATCCCACTAATGTGCGAACACATGCACTTGTGAATTACTTCAAATATCACAGCTCTCCTTTGCAGCCCTTTAGCCTCAGTTAGACAGGGGCCAAACACTCTCTAGCTCTCTCTCCCCCTCTCTCTATCTCTCATATGAAGAGAAAATAGCTTAGCAACCTTTTTGAGGAACGCCGCACAAATAGATCGTATCCTACGGCACCACTGGATTGAGAACAAAGATGTTAAACATAGAGGTCTAGCATGCCAAGGCAGTGAAAACCTATATGGCTAAATCAGATCCCTATATACACAACGCTGCCTGTCATTTAACACGGGCCGAGCGAGCAGCACAGAATGCTACTATACTGAAGAGACATTGTTTATATGCTCAACCCACAAAGATTACCCTGTGATAACAATTCACTCTCTCCCTACTAGCGCAGAACAAAATGGCCGATGTCAAACAGATCAGACTCCACCCCGATGCTCAATTAGTAGTGATCATGGGCTTCTTTTACACTGCGGTGCTCGGTGAGGCCAGTTGAGTTTAGGAGTGGATTGAGCCCCTGTGTAAACAGAGCTTTGGAGATTCCAGTCTCCGGGGATCTGACATGTGGCTCAGAAGAGCATAGGGAGATGAATGCTCTCATACAGACTTTATCAGGGTGAGTGAGAAGGGTAATGTTCCTAAAACAATCTACCATTGGGGGTTTTACAGAGTTTAAGACTCTAGAGCGTACCATCCGGTGGTTTAAGCGAACAGATGCTAACGCTGCAGCAACATCTAGTGACCCCTACAGCAGCACACAAGTGAACCAACTGTGTGATAATATAAAACATCACAGTAGAAAGGAATATTGAAGGTGAAATGTTTCATTTCTGCACAACTAGCAGCACCCAATGACACTTTAAAAGAAGTTTCTACAAACACACCACCAATCTAAAATTTCAGACATTGGCTGCTATGCTGAAACACTCAAAAAAATTGTGTCCAAAAGTGTCGCACATTATTTGTAAAGATAATCCATCTGCATTCATTGAGGAATGCATGTTCTGCTAGGCTATCAGTTCCAATACATGTTTCAAAGATCAGTTTTTAGAAAAATCACAGAACAGAATGAAACAGTAATAGTGTTGAATTGTTAAATGTGTTAACTGCTCCAAAAAAGTGCAATTAAATTCTGAGAATGTCATTTGTACATGTGGACAGTAGAGGGGATCCATCATATTAATTTTATTAAAAATAATTTAGAAAACTAAACAACACAGAACCAAAACCGTACTTTGAAAAACAACACCTGCATCTATATGCTGAAAAACCGAAGTGAACATGTTCAATATAAGACCACATTCTATTTCATTATTCTCAACCTAGGCTCATTGGAAAACATGCCTCTACTTCCTACAATTTTCAAAAATCCAAATATATGGATTAGATATACAAACAATTCACTGAAGTTTCCAGGTGAAATAAAGACTAGTGGCGGTAAAACAACAATATTATTCCATTTTTAGATAAATTATGACTAGAGAGATTATTGATTAAATAAGTCTTTTCAAGTGGTTCCCTGTTGTGAACTCAAGACACTTTAACCATATTGCATGATTTGTAAACTAATACATTTTGACATATAGCATCACAAAACCAACACCATATGACTTTTCTGACAAAGCAACCTTGCTCAGTAACTCACATGGTACAGTGTTACACTTCATTTGGGTATGATTCCCATGATGCAAGCTAAAATGCCATGGTTGCTTCTTCAGCATATGTCCGTTAATTCCATGTTTGCTTCATGTTTTCAAATGTAATAAAGCATTAACCCTTTTAGTGCCACTCATTTTATTTTTGAACTGCCACAATACACAAAGAAACTAACATAATAAAGCACTGCCAGATTCATGCTCATCTGCTTTGAATACAATTTTTAGCGGCACTCATGGGACATTTTACTTTGAAGGTGTCGCGAAAAGTCCAAGAAGAAAATTAAAGTCATTGTGCAGAAACGTTAAACAGACAGGGTTTCCCAGTTAGCTTGCATTGTTAGCACCCATTACAAACCTCCACTGTTTATTCCTTTTCATTGAAAAACATTTGTTTGAACCAAACACCATGACTGAGACATCAGTGAACCTTTTGAAGGTCCTCCTTGAAGCTATCCGGCTTCACAGCTCAACCATGCAAGCTTTTCACGCAACACAATATTAACCACACTATTCCACTATAAATTTAATTTAGCAAAATGGAGGTGCTTCATTTAATGCCTACCTAAATATATTTAAATAAAAGCCCCTCACCCAAACACACACACACAAACACAGTAAAAGCCTCTTCACAAACTCCAGATGGAAGCCAGCTGCTGAAGTCTCCAATAGAACTTTATTAGAGGCTAAATGCAACATTCAATCACACTTTAGCGGAGAGTACAGACTGGTGTTTCTCTCAAGGATTCCTCTGAGGCTTATAAAAGACCCATCAGCAATGAAGCAATCACTGTACAATTTTTGGAAACCGTCTACAAAGCATTCACTCTCCAGTTTTAATATGCACATGAAATAAATATCAGCAGCTGGCTTAGCAGTGAGGCAAACCATATGGTTGGTGGCAATGAAAAACTAACACCATCAAACTTTTTTTCCCCCCTCCTTTTCTTTATTTCTTTTTTAATCATTCTTCCCCTTGGCAGAACCATAATTTCATCTAGCATCAAACAGAGAACATATGTCTTAATGTGTTACGATATAAGTGACAGCAAATGAATGTCCATTGCCCTGTAATGAGAAGAACAGATCCTCTGTACGGAGCAGATTTTTATTACAAGGGAAAATACGCTGTCATGGGCATGATAACAATTTCATGGTAGGCGAATCGGATAGGAAGAGCAAACGTGCGAGAGGTCCTTTTCTCTCCCCTCTGCCTGTGATACAGCATCATTCCACATGCTAGTCAATTGATTAATTGCCCTGGGTTGTTCTATCAAGCACAATTTAAAAGAGTCGGCATGTCAGCGCAAGCTGCCAGCCTTTGGAAATCAGTGCCCTTGGAGCAATGCGCTGCTACTGAACAAAACCATGCTCCTGTACCGCCTCAGGCATGGGAGACAATGGCGGGTCCTCCTCCTTGGCTGGGTCCAAAACTGTGAATCAACAAGCTGACAATCAGATTTTTGTGAAGCGCTAAATGTAAACCTAAGAAAAGAAACAAATCTATTCTTTTAAAGGGATGGCAGAGTGAGGAAAAAAGGAAAGAGTCCGAGAGAGGAGTAAACTGCAAAGCCAAAGTTTACATGGGCTAACAACTTAATGTACATTACAGTGAATTGCATTCCAATGCAAAACAAAGGGTCTTTTCTTTTTGATCAGACTATGGCACCTTTATGAAAGATTTCAATTAAAATACAGAGTGAGAGAGAGTGTTACCCAGCTACCTTGTGGGAAAGTAATGGAGGAGTTACCCATAATGTCAGTAACTGATGACATTTTTAAGCTAATAGCAAACACACATTGGTCCCTAATTTCCATAACACTGTCTCCAGCTGCACACAATCACCTTACTGGTTTTACAATCCAACTGAATTTCAAGTTGAGAGAGAAAGAGTTAGACAGAAAGACAGAAAGACAGAGAGACAGAGAGACAGAGAGAGAGAGAGAGAGAGAGAGAGAGAGAGAGAGAGAGAGAGAGAGAGAGAGAGAGAGAGAGAGAGAGAAGAGAAGAAAGAAAGAAAGAAAGAAAGAAAGAAAGAAAGAAAGAAAGAAAGAAAGAAAGAAAGAAATGTAACAAAGCTCTAAAGGTAGTCTTCTATGTCTGTTGTTAATCGTAACGAGTCATTTCAATATGTGTTCTGTTTGCTCATTCAAATGAGTCTTTTGTTTGCCCCCACTATCTGAACTCTTTGCTCAGTGAGCCTTACTAGTATTTGCACACCTGCTGTCTTTTGTCAGTTCATACAGGACAACTTGGAGCCGCGGGGGATTCTGGGAATGTGCGATGCAACCTGACAAAGGACTAACAGATTCACCGCAATATGAGTTTATATTATCATCTGACACGCGTTATCTGAAGCATCATTCTTCAGTTATAATAATGAGATCCTCCCTCCTCTCTTCCCCTTTTTCTGTCACTATTCAGATCCAATGTGCAATAAAACAAATGTCTTCATCAAATGAATAATTGACACTGACTGTACCTCTGTCACAAATAAATGGAGACTAATGTTAATCTCAGAATAAAGTTACGATCAAAAGTGTTTGTCAATTAAGTCGTAAAAGAACATTTTGTTTAAATGCTGAGACTACTGGATTGTTTTAGATCAGTGTTTTTTTTTAGTATGTTTAAACAATTTATTCCTGTGATGGCAAAGCTGAAGTTGAAGCATCAGCCTATTACTTCAGTCTCAGGGTTACATGATCTTTCAAAATCATTCTAATAATATTAGAATGATTTTGATGTTCAAATGTTCATAATATGCTTATTTGCTGCTGCTCAAGAAACATTTCTTATTATGTTGAAAACAGTTTTTTTTTTCAGGATGCTTTGATGAATATACTTTACACATGCATCCATGAAAACACTCTCGTACATGACCGTGTTTGCAAAATTTTTTAGGATTTATTTGAAACATTTGTTACAGACAACTAAACAAAACAATATGTAACAAAATGCTGCAATTTATTTGAAATGTTGAAATTAATTATTTAAGAAAATCGATTTGAATGAATGATTCAATGAGTCGCTCATAAACATTTCACTTGTTTCATTACTGGATGAATCAGCATCTTCGAACAAATCTCTAGAAAGAATGATTCAATGACTCACTCAAAGATTTCACTTGGTTCATGACTGAATGATTCAATGACAAATATATTTTTAAAAGTCACTTGTTGCCACCTGGTGGTGTAACAATGAAAATTACTTCATTAATTACTTTTCAATAATTAGTTATTTTCAATAATAAGTTACTTTCAAAGGGTGATTTGCTCTATTTTGATTGCAACTACCGGAGCCATTGTTTACATCTGAACTATAAACTTTTATCCCAGAACCTCTGTGATAATCAGAATTGTTATTGCACAGAAACAATTATACTTTGAGGTTGAAAATACATTTTGTGAAGCTGTTTCACACCTACACATACCAACACAGATCTGAATTTTCCAGTGTGATTTTGTCAAAGGTTTAAGAGATCTTTGTCATTTAGGAATGAAATCCCTGGGTGTTTGAATCGAGATCACATTTTTCCAACGATTAATTGTGCAGCTCTAAACTTCATAGTTAGTGTGTTATTGATGTGAAGTCTCTAAGTGGCATCTTAAATTGTTTAGCTACTGTCAGCTAATATTTTGATGTAAGCAACACACTATGGTCTCTCTTCATGAACCACAATTGTCCTGGTGAATATGAGGGCTAGATATGTCATTTTTTCACCATATCTACACCGGTCTCAACGGCCATGCCACAACAGCTTGGATGTGATACTGAACGTGACACATTTGTCATTTGTGTCAGAGTGCTGAAGTACATCAGAAACAAAGCAGCGTATCAGTTTACTGTCAGGGATTTGTTGAGTCATGTAGAAAAAGCATCGCTGGTTACAATGGGGTTTATACCACTGTTTAAGATCAAGTCTTAGTATATAAGGGATGCATTGACATGAAAATGTTGTGAAATGTTTTGCAGATTAATAACTCTTTATTTGAATGTCAACTACTGATATATTGGCCGACAAATAAAAATATGTAATCGTTATATTTGTATATAACTTTTGAGAGTCTGATTACAAAAAAAACAAAACAAAAGTCTCACCATTAAAAGCCATGTCCCAAACATATACAGTAGAGAAATAACCAGGGATGGAAGTAACACTTTTTATTCTAGCATCAGTAACTTACTGGTTGTTTGTGCTAGACTTCTCAAAATTAGAGACACAGTAGCCACATTAGTCTAAAAAAAACATCTCTTGGACATGTACACAATCAGAGATGTTGTGAATTAAAGTCAAATACAAATAGTTCCATTGTTACAACCTACCTCTATTAGGGTGAGTTGAACACTAGGCTGAACAATTTAAAGTGACAAAAATTGATAAATTTATTTAAATCTTTATTTGACATAGACATACAATTACATTGGACGAACCATATGCATTTGTTTTTAGTGATTATAGCATACATGCTAATTTTCAACACCTGTACATGGGAGGCTTTTAAAAATAAAATATAAAATAAATTTGCACAAAAAATAAAAACTACTCAATTGAAGTGATTTTTATTTTTTTTTTAAACTACAATAAAAACACATTTACCACATAAACCCACAAGGGAGTAGACGGATGACGGCACATTGGAATGTAAGGATAACTTCATAAGGGGTTGGTTTTAACTTTTTTTTTTTTTTTTTTGTGACACATATCTAGAGAACTAGGGAAATGGGTACGGTAGGTTATGCACGTTTAATCATTTTAAGGAATAATACAATCAATGCTTTCTTGGCTGATCATTTTTTTTTTGGTCATACAATCTACAATGTTACGCACAGTCACATGCCACTTCTCCTGTGAGCTCAAAAAGGTGATGGGAGTATATAACACATTCTCAGCCTTTGGTGTCATATAGGTGACGCCATATGACATTTCGTCTAAATACTACGCATATGGCACACTTTAGCATCAATATAACACGGCATGCACTGTTATGGGCAGGTTTAGGTCTGGGGCAATGTCTGCATCTCATATTGACGCTAAAGGATGTGACTCACCCGTATGACGCCTTGGGTTCTGATGCTAAAGGGTGCCATACTTGTCAAACCAACAGTGTTACAACTCTCTAACAGTGTTACAGCCCTACAGTAGCCTAGTTTGAACCAGTATAAGTTTTAAAATTAATTTTACACCTATATGGCCAACTTTATAAATATATAAATCTATTGTCATACAAATAAATAAAATAATGCCTAAATAACACAAAGTCATTGGAGAACATTACGTATGAATAAAGAATTAAAATGCACACACAAACAAATACAAACATAATATTAAAACTTAGAATTGCACAAAAAAAAAAAAGTGAATACAGCTGCTAGTCATAAAGGTGTAACTGTTGTGAATGCGCTCTTCCTGTAACCGCACGGTAAAATGCAAAGCACAAAGAATTCACAACATTATTTTATTTTTCCTGCTGCACTTCATTGTATTTTCTTCTTCAAAGTGATTCCAATCATATTTCAAGTGCACATCTGAAGCATCTCAGCTCAAGGAAACAATTAATTATTTATCAGCTTTTAATACATTGGCCAAATTTTCTTATTGAGCTGATAAAGATAAAGCTAAAATGAATATATCGGCCAATACTGATATTGTGGTTGATATATTGTGCATCCCTATACTGCAAATAGAGAAAATAAAGTTGTTTAAAGTAAGAAAACAGACTATTGCGCTGTGCTTATGAAGCACCAAGTGGATCTTTAGAAACAGCTTGATTCAGAGCAAAAGCTGTTTTTAGGTCACTGAAAATATCCCTGCAATAAGCCTGAGAGGTCGATAACTCCAGAGAAGCAGGACAAAGCTTGTGAGAGCTTTGAGAGACCAAAATATACTTTGTAGGGCCATGAACATACACTTTCCAGACTGTTCTTTAAATAGTCTGTTTCCTCTACGTCCTTTTAGCTTTAATGATGTATAAAAGGTCAAAGGAAATGGGAGCAATCATTAGTGCAATTATAATCTCAGAAACTACACTTGAAGAGCTAAATAAAGCTCAATTTAAATTCAGACAGATGTTCTCTAGTACCTGGTGTCCTAATGTGACAAATAGACAAGAGATGAAAGTTATCTCTATAGCGTAAATAAAACTGTCTGTCTAACCAACCACAGCCACGACAGGCAAAAAGAACTTTGGTTGATTTCTACTGTGCAGGTGCAGCTCCACCCACCATGAAATATCATTGGTTCAAAATCCACATAACTGTACATTAAATGTCTTCTGGCTGAGACTGTCGCATCACATAACATTTTCATGTTCAAAAGAAAATGTGTTGGTTGCTGGAAAGCTGTCAGGTCAAGAGATGAAAATTCATTAATTTCTCATTTCTAAAAAGCATGTTTTTGATCTAGCAATTTTAATTAAAACGACCTAACTTCTCTCTGGTGATGTATACCAGACTTCTCCACCCATTTTGTCTACTTAAACCTTTGTTAACCACAAAGGTTTCCATGCAAGCTCGCATTCTAATCCATAATCAATATCTGATGAATAGAACCAGGTCCCCACCCTAGATTTGATGTTTCTCTGATTCTCCGTTTCACTCAGATATACTACACAATACAGAAGAAAGAGATAGTCAAGAGATCTGTATACTTAATACAATAATATGTGACCATTAAATATTCTCTGAACACATATAACCCCAAAAGAAGTGGAAAAAAATGTAGCAATACTTTCTAAGACTTGTCTTGCTCATAATGAAAGAGATGTTTGGTGACCCCATCAAACTAAAACAATATATATAAAAAAGTTTCCCTTCTCTCTTATCGGAAGACATTGTCATAACTGGAATATTTACTGAGTAATCAGCTTTCCAGATTGGCACCCTTTGTTTTGCAACAATAAGACTTGAAAAAAGTTTTGGAACAGGATGAGAATCAGAATTTCGGCTGGGCTCCAAACAAAAAAAAAGAGGACATGCTAAACCCTCTCCACATAGCTAACTGGCATGGGCACAATGTGTTGTCAGATGTACTGTGCCCTAAGCATGCTGGGGCACATTCCTGTCTTGAAGAGGAGCCATCAAACCTTTGTTCAACACAATCTCAGGGGAAGATTTGGTGACAGTTTTCAGCAGCTCAGGATCAATGATGCCTTTCTTTTTCTTTGTCTCACCTTCCTTCTCTCTCCCAATAAACACACACACACACACACACACACACATATATAAATACAGGATTACATCACCTCAGGCTTCACTTACTTTACTCTTTAATTAAACAAATTCACAAACATCTCTCACTAACGTTAGAAGCAAAAAACAGAAGTTTAATCCATCAGTTAAAGCAGAACAACACCCAGATGAGGCACAAAAGTAATATTCCAGAAAATGAGATGAAGAGAATTTGCAGGAAACAGCATTTAACGTGGATTTAGGGTTGTGCCGATAGATGCTATTGTATATTGAGGATAGCCAGATATCGTCAAATATGGCATTTCAAATGTTTTATTTGTTTTTTTCAAATTATTGTTTTATTTGTGGATGGAAAATGCAAGATTAGATTATCTTACAACTCACTGCAAATGTTTTAAAAACATTAAGATCTATTATCCAATGAATTTTATAATTTATAATTTGAATAATTATAATTAATATATATATATGAATTTTAGAATTTTCTAACCCATAAGCATAAGCATAAGAGAATACACCCATGCAAAAGTTGACTAAAAAGAGGAATAAAAAAATTAATCTTCTGGAAATTGATCTTATGCCTTAATTAAAAATGTGAGGAAAAATTCAACCTGTAACAACACCAATTTTGAATGAATTCTGTATCGTAAAAAAAATAAAAATAAACGCTCTTCCTTAAAATACAGGGGCCATAAACTGTGTGTCACTTTTGCCAAGCGTGTCAGAGGTTATAGGTTCTAATCCGCACTCATATAGGGTTTGTGTTTTTTTTTTCTCATTAAAACCGTTTATGTTTACCAATGGTTGTATATAATGTCTGAAGTATAAAATCGTTGGTTACCTGTAAGCAAATGACGTAACATTTGGTTAAGACGTGTGTTATTTGCCAGCTCAGCCACATCAAACTTCCACTGTAACACATATATGATGCGAAAACGAAACCATTGAGCGAAATACCGGAGTGAACATGGATGACCGAGATTTGCTGCCTCCTTAACCTGATCCTCCTTGAGTGCAACCAAGGAGGACACAATCACAACTATCGCCTTGGCGGCCTTTGGCCTTCCCAGTTTCTCGGTTACATTGGTAATAGTTGATAAATTAAACTTTTCCCAAAACCTGCCAGGAGTATGGCCACAACATCACCTCCATTCAAAATGTTAAACAAACACTCTTCGTGTTCAGGCTTCAAATGTTTGCAAATGCCAGGAATATTCTCAACAACAGAGTGAATTGCATCCCGTGTCTCCATATCTGCGATCGTTTTTCGATTTCCCTAACCTAAAATACAATCTTAAACTCTGTGCTTAGCGTCAACGTGATGGCTCTCAGACCGCCCTCTGTTTGTTGATTGGCCGGAGGAAAACCGAGAGACAAGTCGATATCTCAGACGGAGTACAGAAGTGAATTGAAATAGAGCGGAAGTACGAAGTCTGACGCAGTCAGGCTAGAGACACGTCCCCACCACGTTTTGCCAGGGTCAATGTTGTCCCTACCACTTTTGAAACATCGGCACGGATGTATAACTAATAAAGAAAACCTCTCTAGTTAACTAGCAGAGAATTATTTTAGTTTGTTTGTTAAATAAAAGGCAATCTAGTGCTGAAATGTGTTGTTTTTGAAATCAAGTGATGTAAGTGCTTGTTGACTGCGATCAGTGGCACAGATACAGTGTTTTCTTGAGGCTTGCGTTGCCTTCACACAGATTTGTGCTTTAATTCGTTACAGAAACTCTCTATTCATTCAGGTGAAATCATGAAGTAAAATGCACAAACGTGTCCCTGCTTGATATATAACCACTGATTGATTTTATCGATTTTAATGAGAAAAAAAAAAAAAAAAAAAACTATACGAGTGCTGATTAGAAACCATAACCTCTGCCATGCTTGGCAAAAGTTCTGCCACCGGACCATTAAAGTGTATGCGTGTTACTGTCGGATCTATGTTTTTCTTCACGTGAAATTTCTTGGCACCAACACATACTAGATCTCATTAAACACAATGTACTATTTAAATCGATTGCTGGACATCGGTATCAGCCCGTTCTCATCCTTTAACGTCATATAGAACGCTATATGCAAAAACGGCGCTATACTACGCACATGGCTCCCTTTATCGTTAATATAACACGCGAACCCAAGACGTTATAAATCCTTTAGCGTGAATATGACACGTACACCCTACCCCACACCTAAACTTAGCCCTCACAGCACGTGTTATATTAACGATAACGGGTGCCATGTGCGTAGTATAGCGCCGTTTTGTCACTAGCGTTCTATATGACGTTAAAGGATGAGAATGCGTTGGTTATTGTACATAGGTACAACTGATTTATGATTTAGCATTGTTTTAGATTGTTAAGGAAAGAGTGAATCCACCACGGGAGTTACCCTTTCAAACTAGCAGTCAAGTTCGCGTGCGAATTCATGTCCTTTAAGTGCAGATGTAAGTTGTAAATTGCACTAGGTATATCATATATAGGATGCATTTGGTTGAGTTTATTAACCCTCTAGCAAATCACTGCAATTGGTGGTGTTTATTCACAGTTTCAGCTCAAATGCAATGCCCAATGTTATTGACTGGGTTATTTGAGACGGTTTCTTTTTCAAAAACATTGATGCATCAATCTAGCAGTGTTATTTTTCTAGACATATGTGCATGTTTTCATAAAAAAAAAAAGTTAAATTGTATACATTTTCAGTGGACACATGTATATTCTTTTTCTAAAGTTATATAAAGTAATATAAAAGTTGTAGAAATATATATATATATATATATATATATATATATATATATAACATAAAATTGATCTTCTAATGAATAAGTTCTCGCTCAAGTGACATATACAGTACTTCTCCAATCAATTAGTCCACAAAAAACTTTTTTAACCACTTTAGGAGCTTGCTGTCATTGCAAAAAAGGTAATCATATCTATCTTCATTCAATCAATGGTAAATAGAACCAAGCCTACATTTCACTTTGCACAATACACAGAGAGGCATACTGTATAGTTAATCATAATATCGTAATATACATCATAATTCACCAGCAATATTGGTAATACAGGCTTCTCTTGAGACTCCTCTGCTTCACAGTTTGATATGCTAAAGCCCGTTGGCACGTACATGATTGGTAACAAGGTACAGTAGTTTAAGATATAAAACACTGGCGATTTCAAACCCTGTTTGAGACTGCCTTTAGTTCACTGCAGTTTAAACGAGAAAATACTAAGCAATGGTGTTGACTTATGATTTTGCACATGGTTTGTCTTAAAGCCTATTAAAAACACCACATAGACAGATAAACAACATTAAAAACTTGATTCTTTAAATATGTGACTCAAGTTAGACTAGAGTCAAGTCATGTAGGCTAACTCGAGTCCCCTACCTCTGGATTAAGACATGATTTATAAGAGCATGATGTAGCCTGGCTAATGGTGTGTGTCAGCTACAAATTTACATATTTGCCCAGGCACGCAACATCATATTAGCCAGCTACTAAATCAATCATAGCCACTATTAAAAAGTCTGCTGATAGGGGTTAGTGGAAATGAGCTCTTGAGTCTGGGGCTTGTAATGGCATGGTTACCTTTCTTCCATCAATCACTGATGCATCTGAGATGACCATTGGTCATGGTTAGCTGTGGAGGACTCGAGTGAATTACATTGCTATTTACACTAAATAATGATGCTTCCCACGCAAAGAATAATCATGTAGGTTATACAACACCGCGATATGCGACTAGTTTGACTACATCAAGTGACTTCTCGTCCTGGAGGCGAAATCACATTGAGTCTGAGTTCACTTCAAGGAATCGATCAATAAAAAGAGAACAAGAAAATTGAAACAGGGAGAAGACGACTGCAAGAGAGAGAGAGAGAGAGAGAGAGAGAGAGAGAGAGAGAGAGAGAGGTCAGTACTTCTGCAAAGATGAAAATGAAGGGAACACAATGTTATTGGCACATAATTTTGTTGAATGTCAGAACAAGATCTGTACACTACACTCAGTAGCAGATTATGTATACCCTGCCACAAACACCACAAATCCAAATGACAAGCAGCAATATTTGACAAAACATTTCCAGAAACCATTAAAAAAATCCCCAGAATCACAACAAACACACGTATCCACTTCCTCTAGAAAGAGGAATTATGTTACATTGATTAAAACTCATGAATCAGATCTATGCTGCTTTCTGTGCAATGACACCTACTGTGTACATTCATTGTATCACTGTACACAGATCTGAATGTAAAAATGTGTTTGGGGAGTAATTTAACCCTTTCTGTATGGATCAACACTAGGCCTGAATTGAAAAGCTATATACCCGAGGGATGTTTGGGTAAACTAGTGAGTTCATGCATTTGAATGCAGACAATGCTGTTGTTTGCTATAGCTTCAATTGCAAGAGCACTTCATTTCCTCTAGCCTGTCTTCAGCATATAGAATCATGAAACAGAACCTACATCCTTCAAAGTCTGTACAGTTTGCTCTATGATATTGTATCTATCTATCTACTAATTTTACATGCACACTTATCCTGATAAATCAGTTCAGCGCCAGCTCCTAAAAATAGCTAATGTAAAAGCTATTTCCTTCACTCATATGGGAAACGATTTTGTCTTTATTAAGAGTATAACTCAAAAATGTAACATAAGATAAATACTAGTTTAAGAGAAGCAAATTAAAGCAATATTTCAGTGAATATACAATTTTTTTCAAGTCACCCATCATGAGTATTTCCTTATAATAACAGCTTCAGCCACTACTAATATGCATTTACTACTCATCCTTCCTGTTTTGTCTTTAGACTTTCTCTTTCAATGAATGTATCTTCAACGATTTTTCATTTTTTTAAGAAATGTGTGCATTTCTGAACAATTCTTGTGAAGAAACGACATACTGACTGTTATGACAGATAATTATGAGTAAACACTGATAGTTGGCTATCAAAGGAAAGTAATGTCATTTGAAATTGCAATAACTTAGCATGTCAAAACAGTCTCTGATTTGTTTTAAACAGTGTGAATAAACCCACACAACTTGTCATTCCATGCAGGGAGTTTGTATAATAAAAAAAACCTCAGTGTTTAGTTGTATAATTTGCACAACATATCTTGAGTGCTTTACATTTAAACAATGGCGTGAATTAGTGTGCAAAACTTTGCAGCAGTTCTAAAGCGATCTGTTTATGTCAAGTTCAAAATGCATACACACACAAACATTTCCAGGACAACAGGACAAAGAAAATCATCCATCTCTTGCATAACTGAATGATGTCTTTCATGAGAGAGGGGGGATAGAGAGAAAGAGAGAGAGAGTGAATAGGGTTAGGAATGCTGACAACCACCAAAAGAAAGACGGACATTCCCTGCCAAAATGTGAAGTCTCATTATCCATGTAATCATTAAATTATCTCCTTAACAACAACCTTGAATGTTTTCAGTCAAAAGTGTCAGTTAAATGTAATGCATTTGCATAATAAAAAAATGCTCCTTTCACTATTGGACATCTGTAAATGATCAGAGTAAATACAACTATTGACCTAGAATGCAAATTACTCTTACCTGACATTATGTAAATACTACCACAAACTTACACAAAATTATAAAGCAAGCACATGCACGTTTGAGTTCAGTGTGACATATTTGTCTTTGGTATTTAGTGTTGATCAATACAAACCAAAACTAGACCAAACACAGAACATTAAATGTGTCATTTAAAATCCCACAAATATATAAACTACAAAAAGAAAAAAAAGAAAGAAAAATCACAACGTAAGCACTTTAAGCCATCAGGAACACTTTTCTAGTAAATTTCACTGACTGCTAACACATGTGTTCGCTTAATAAACCCAATGCTCCTGCACAAACCACACTCATTACCCAGAATCCACTGCATACAGTGTGGCTGCAGACACAAATCAAGACCTCTTATAGCTTCCTCAAGGATACAGCCCTTAAAAGATTAGTTCACTTAAAACCTTCTTTCTTCAGTCGAAAAGAAATTAAGGTTTATGTGAAATGAAAACATTCCAGGATTTTTCTCCATATAATGGACTTCAATGGACTACTACAATGCTAAACAGTTTCAACGATCGGTCATTTAAAAAAATGAATAAAAAAGTTTAAGTTTTATCCACAAGTTTCCGAGGGGCGCTCCTGTAAAAAATAAAGTGGGTGAAACTTCCGGTGACGCGGCGGAAGTAGCATTCCAATGGTATTTTGTGTGTTAGTTAGCGAAGAGGCTAGCTGTTTTTCTGAGAATTATTTTACTATTTAAAGACGCAAATCTTTATGAGAGATGTCGTTACGGAGCTCAGGGACAACATGTGCTGTTCGCGGTTGTATGTATAACCGGACTAAACTAGTTCAGTGGCTTAAACGTGATTGTTTTGAACATAAGCTGAAAACGATATCAGAGTGTTCCTGCCAGAGCCCGTCTTTGATCCTGCCAACGACTGTAGTTTCCATCACCTCCCAAAAGACGACGAATCTTCCTGTGTACATTTGTTTAAATTCTTAATATTCTATAAACTCTCTCAGGATATGTTTGGCTGTTCGCTACTGATGTTACACCTAAACTCAGGAGTTGACAGAATACCAAATGTGCCAGTTAATGTATGCAAGTAGCACATTCATTTATAATTTTGAATAAACTACAAAGCACAATGACTAAGTGTGTATTTTTTATTTTAATTGTTTGTCAGCTCACACAACTGTCTGTCACCATGCCTTGATGAGTATTGATAATTAATAATGTTATTATAATACTCCCAATCAGCTACTGCGGAGGGTAAAGGTACTGTTATTTCACCCTTTTTAATTTTCGTTGAGGTTGTGTTCCCACATCGTTAGCTAGTTTGGATCGCTATAACTTGAATGACTGTCAACTGTTGAATGAACAAGTGTCAAGCATGTCAAGTAGCGCTTTGTTTACTTCCAACCGGAAGTCGCGCCCACTTTTGACGCAAGGCCTCATGGGGCGTAGGAAACTTGTGGATAAGCTCAAATACTCGCCTTGCTCTGTTCTGTGATGCGCGTTCGTGACTCTCCTGTTCGAACTCGTTCATCAAAATGAACAAATCTTTTTTTCGAGTCATTTCTTTCATTCAATGAACAAAATGAATGAAACGGCTCCAGTTTTTGACAGATGGGAGATTTCTAACAATTCTGACACTATCATTATATGGTCAAAATAATGCAGTCTCTGATGATAAAGCTGTGTAAACAAATTCAAGCTCCTCTAACACAGACAACACCTGCCAGTCTAAAAAACTGTGAAATGTGATTTTATAGTTTTGTTATTTACTAAACAACAACATTTGTTGGGAGGGCTAAAATCTTGGAATTACAGAACTATTTCCCTGGGAGCAAATAAAAACATTCCTGTCATATCATGCTGAGTCTGTAAGACAGCATAATTCACTCATTGTCCTGTAACAATGACAGCCTTTTGTCTGAAAGTCTTTTTTAACTGCTGAAGGCATATATCCCTTTATTAGAGTCATAACTAAATCTATAGACCTAAGACTCTATAACTAACTTGCAGTCAAAAAGGACATGGCAAGAAAGAGTGGGGTTGTCTCTTGTGCCAAATCTCTGCCAAAACTCAGTTTAAGGAAAATACAGAGGACTCAGAAAATCTGAACACAGAAAGAGTGGGGAATATGGCAAGCCAAGTTAACATGTATTCCTTAAAATTATATTTGTTTCGTCTATTTTTAACTTACTAGCAAGTAATCTAATAATGACTATCTCTGTCAGTTTCACTAGAGATATCCATTAGATGCTACTTCACTATCCTCCCTTTGCTAAAAATCGCCATTTTCAAAGTAGAAACTAAAATGCATTCCAATTGTTACAATTTTGATGAGTCAATGTATACGACATAAAAAAGCGAGTAAGTACTAGTATCCAATACATAATCACTGGTAAAGGTATCAGCAACAATACGATCATACTAGTCAGACATGAATTTGCAATGTGTTACTAGAAGCAATTAAGTTCCTTTTCATCATCGAGTAGCAAAGTAAGGATGTACAACAGTTACTAGCAAAACTGAGATAATATCACTATTGGACTAGCCTACTTATTATTTTTTTTTTAAGTACTAGTTATATATATATAAAAAAAAGATAGGCCTACTTTTTAATCTTAAGGAATGGGCTACATGTTAAATTGGCTTGCCACAAGTGAGCGTGTTTAGCTGTAGCTTTTCCACCTGCTCTGAATGATGGTGCTTTACAAAGTAAAATAACTGAAAACATCACGACCCTTTCATTAAACCGCTCCAAAGTTACCATTACTAACTTAAACTGGTTGAAAACAACATGTAGTCGCAAAAAAATAAAATCACAACACCGCTCGCCATTTAAAATGTACTGAACCAAACAGAGAATCAACTTTGCGCTTCTAGTTTGGAAACACCAGCTCAGGGGTTTAACAACAGCATATCTCACCTTGTTGTAGTTGTAGTATCCCAGGCAGTGGGAAAAATCCAGGTTCTGTGGATCTCCAGGAATAGAATTCCCTCCGGCAGACGGATAAAATACATCCATGTTCCCCCTCGGCGAAGCGCTGCTCTATCAAAAGGGCGCAATTCTTTACTTGTCCTTCAACAATCCTGACGCGATGAATGAGAGGGACGCGGTGAGCAACGCGGGTTTAACGCAGCTCACGGGAGACAGAGAAAGGGTAAAAGGGATGTTTTAGTAATCCTTTTCTATAAGCAGTGGTCGCTGGCCATAGTTTTGGGATGTTGAGGAAGGTTTGGCGATTTTCAAACTGCTCCTGCGCCGCGAGGTTCAAGCATGCTTGGAGAAGAGCAACACAAAGAAAGCCGGCAAACAGTAACTCCGTTACAATGTTCTCCGCTCAGATACACATTCACAGATACAAGATGCTGGATTTGAACAGAATGTTGTTCCCGCTCTCAGTGTTTCAAATACACCTCCATCAATCCACACTGCGTTTCAAATTAAGCGCTGACGGTCAGTTGGGAGATCTGAACACACTTTAACCTCTCAAAGCTTGGCTAATTAAACGAAATTAAGCCCTCCAGACACATAGATAATACTGTCCGATTGCACCTTTAGTCCAAGAAACTTGGGAAGCGGTGTTTACATATTCATTACAGCGCTTGAGGTACTCTGTACAGCCATGGTCTTCTGTTTACTTCAGCCAACATCAAGCTGTGATGGAGGAGCATGGGAGAGAGTGGGGCTCATTGCGACCACTCCCCGAACACCCATCGCCACTCCCCTAGAAGCCCCAGAAAAAAAAGCATACATTACATGGATGGACAATAAACACTATATTAAATTCATAATCAGAGTAATCAATAATATAACTATAACTATATATAAATATATATATATATATATATATATATATATATATAGATTATATATATTTAGCCTATATAGCCTATAACAAACACACACTCACAAATATATAAACAAAAACCTAAGTTAGATGTGATTAATAATTAATGATTAATCAATCTAACAGCACTATATATATAGCCTAGCCTATATGAGGACCTTCTCTTTTTTTTGTTTTTAGTCCTAAAACATGAAATAATTTTAATTTTAGGCAATGGGATTGTGATTAGTAAATTAGAGGAACCTTTACCTGAAGAGACTTTCGTGATTGTCTAAATTAACCACATACATTATTTTTTTAATTCCAGGGGGAAAAAATGCTATTCTAAAAAACCCATTCCCGAGAGAACTCATGGTGAATTAGCCCTCTGAGTTGACAAATTGACATCATGGCTGTACAGTTCTATTAAATATTTTCTTTTTGTTTAAAGCAGCATTCATGATGATCTTCATTTCCATTAGCTCATCCTCATCCTAAGCACCGACTCCAAAACTCAACATCACAAAATCTCTTGTAAATCCCAAAATAACAGAACATTAAACACTAACAAGTCTTCTCCTTTTCTCATCTTGTTCTAAAACATTAAATATGCATGCTGGGAACACAAAATCCTCTGCCCAGTTCCAGGCTCAAACGGGAACACGAAACTGCACTTTGATCTGAAGCAAGTAGTTTAATTAAACCAAAACAGATTATGAATTAGAATGATGACATAACAAAACATAATTGTATTGAGTCATATTAAATATAAACAGTTAAGTAAGAGAGACAACCAATATGAACCTTCTTTCAGTGCAATTCAGCATAATTTAAAAGAAGCAGAAGGGGGTTGAACAGAATATTCTATAAGCACATTATTTGCATGTGAATAAGCAGCGTTCTTGCTCAGCTATCCTCTTGATCTTTTTATGAGGAAGGAATGCTTTATGAAAAAAGTAGCACACTGCATTAGTAGTGTAGTTCTTACTAAATGCAAGGTGGCTGTGGGGCAATTGGAAACAGAGAGGAAGTAAAAGACCTGTCTCATATTCCTGTAGCCAAATCGAACATGTTTTGTTGAAGCAGCTTTCTAGCATTCTCAATAATGACCACCAGGGGCTACAGACTATACAGCAGACAATTAGAACAGTAATCTGAATATTTAAAAAGTTATTTGTTACTCTTTCTCATTTCACACACTGAAGCTGTCATTAGACTTGCAATATGGATTTACAACATTCATAAACGTATATAATGCAATGACAAACACAAGTTATTTTTTATGATTTGTGCATTAAAACAACATTATATGTTGCTTGCAGTGCCACAAATAAAACAAAAATCTTTGTATTTTTGATACCTGAAAGGTTACTTGAATCTTTTTGAAAATGACATGCATGTATAGTCCATTATAGGCTAGAATGAGTTCTGTAATCCCATGGGTTTGAATCAGAGAACTATAGATGAAAGTAACTCCACCAGCAAAACAAGAGGCTCAGCTGGAAGGTAAGGGACAATCATGATTGCATTTGCATTCACAGTGTTCCCTTTGAAAACATTCACTTTTGTGCAATGCATAATCCTATATTACGCAATACAACCAAATATTTAATTAAGATAATTTTTCACATTTCAAATTATCTACAAGGCCCAAGGATTTTACAAAATGGATAGAAATGCATGCAATATATATGCATATCATTCCTTCTTCTTTCTCCCCCTCAGACAGACACTCATACAATAAACATGCAGATGCATGAACAGACAGACAAACACACAGGCTCATGCGTTATCTACAGACACACACACCGACGATCAGATATGGAGGGTGTTCCACATTCCAAGTTGTTATTACGTTTGATACGTGTGGTGATGAATGCGCCCGATTCGATGTGTGCAGGGCATCTTTGATTCTCTGTTATTATTTATTTGTGTGTGTAATGCTGTTTGCCCATGTAGCAGGAGGGAAACTGAATTAATTTCCTCTCTGTGGGTTTGGTGTCAGCGTGCACAGATGAATTATGCCGCACTCACATGTCATTTCCTCTATACACCCAACAACATTGTCACCATTTGGTAACCTGAAAACAAATTATCCCACTCTGGCACAAGTTCAAATTCAATTATAGCAGCCCACAGTAATTATGTGGAGGTATAAAAGAATAATAAATGCAAAATAATTAATTAACCTAATAATCTTTATTTATGTGCCCCTCATATTAAGCCTGTGATCTCTCCATTGTGGCGGTTTGCTCTAAATTAGACCGAACAGCTGTGGATGTAGAAGAAGAGGCATCAGTGGCATCAATAATATTAAATTCTCCTGTGCTTATTATAAAACAAGGCCAAAGACTTCACATAATGCAAATCTTTTAGCTGCATTTTTATAGGCCAACCTAATATGATGTGATAATTACACCTTTCACAATATAGTTACAAAGTCAATCATGTACTGTATATTGCCTTATGATTTATATTTGATAGCAGCCTACACATCCTTTCGCATTTGTAAAAAATGACTCTTGTCATCTGGGCCTCGGACCTGTGACCCACAGCATTACTTTTCCACACAGAGCTCCAAATTATTCTCTGCTACGAATCTAAAGAAGAGCGTCTTCTGCTGTGACCTTGGCAAACTGACAAATCAGCTTTGCTCCACTGTGTATAGAACAGATACTCAAGATTCAGCCACAGTCTTCTTAGAGATCAAGCTTATTTCCAATTATACATGGATTCATATCAGTAATATTCTCAGGCTGTTGGGTCTGTGCGATTGGCTTGGCCTTCAATCTTCATTATCAGACACTGAGGTCTTTGATCTCTCTTTCCTTTGTAATGCAATAAAGTCGAATTGTCATTGAACAAAGTGTTGTTCGGCTGGTGTCACATGTCCAAAAGCCCTTCAGAAAAAGAGTCTGATACATTTGCTATCATCAATATGCAGTCATATAACCAAAGGCAGGGTCTAAAATATTTACCATGTTTATTTTATAAGGGTACACCGCAGAGTTGAGTAAGAATCTAAAAAGGTAACTGGATATTAAATGATGTATCTCCCATGTCACTGAGATCACTGATGTGCTTGGGTGTAGCTGATTTGTGAGTTTCTATTTTTAAACTGACCCCCCACCCCACAAGGTTATGGAAGCTTGAGTTTATGAAAATGTAAAATGCAATTACATATATTTTATATAAAAACTATTTTTAAAAACCTGGTGGACTCTAAAACTGCAATAAAATAAAAGCAAAAAATCTGAACAAGTTGTGTTTCAAATTTTAGGTTGATATCTCAAAAAAGGAGCTTTCAGGAAGATTTTGTTTGGGCACAGTACACATTTTTTTCTCTAGACCAGACTCCATTACTGCCCATATAAGGGCGCCTACATTTCCATGTGTTTTGAGTGATCTGAAACATTATTTCCACAATTTTCATCCTATCCAGAAGTAGTAAGGGAAGTTTGGCATATTTTGATATGAATTCAACCTCTAATAATCATAAAAAGAGCATGCATGTGAGTTATGCTCGCTGCCACATCACAAAGGGTGAATCTATATTTTGTATTTCTTCATATTTAAAACATTTTCAGACCTTTTTTTCTTAAAAAAATAATGGATGCTATCTTTTGAACTATTGGTATGAAACAAACTGAGTTTCTACCATTCTTTCATGATTTTCATGTTCATCACTGTTTCAAAATAAAGGTCTTAACACGCGTAAGGAGTATGAAAATATTCCTGTTGAAATCTGTTTTCTAAATATCTCAGTTTGATACACAAAAGAATGACAAAACCGTTTAGTATGAAAAATCAACAAAAAAGTAAGGGGGAAATTTATATTTAGCAAAAATTTCCATGGTGGAAAACCATCTAAACATTTTGACCAATATGGTCAAAACCACTTTTTATTTTGGTGGCATTAGCCAATTTACTGACAATATATGTTTTGAAGCACAAATTAAATGTTCTTTTTGACTTTTTACATTTTGCAGACATGCTATTGAGTTCTGATTTTCCAGCAAACAGTTGTGACAATTGAACTTACAGTTTAGAGAATTTTAAGACTGCTTCGGAAAAGGTGCCAAAGCAATTGAGGGAAAAAAACTGTTATCTGTAAGAATAACAAGGCTATGTTGGATCAGAGGAGGCTAAAGTTACTCTACCCTCTACAAATGTTGTTTTCATGAGATTCGATTCTCTACCACCCTCACCCCCTCCCTTCTACATCATGGCTGATACTGCAATATGCAGTGTGGATATGCTGTCTTTGCATTTTACGTAGAGGCCTCAGGGGCCATCACCTCTATTACAGCATTCAGTAATGATGAGAGAGATAAAAGAGGAAAAGTGCTATCTTTTTCTCACTACCCCCTTTCCTAATTTATCTTTCTCTCTCACACTCTTTCTCTGCTATCACAGTTGCATTGTTGTATTTGCACTGTTTAAATATACTGTAGGTAATGATTTGCTGCAATGTTGTCATCTAGTGATATGGCCATACATAAGAAAGATCTCATATGGATTTAAGAATTCATTTTCTGACTCAATTATAGCTCTACAAAATAAGGCAACATTCCTTAACAATGTTCTTGCCATTGCTCAATAAACAAGGTTTAAAAACAAATAAAACTGCTACAGTAGAAAATGGAGGAAATAGTTCAGCTATTTTCAAAGTACTGTAAATTTGACTTTTTTCAAAAGGTTACTTTTTCACAACCAATTGCTACATTGCTGGAAATAATCAAACATACTAACCTAAGTGTCCCATCTTGCACTCCTTCTTGTAGTTCTAGTGCCAGAAGTCTGATTAATATAGTGAATTTGTTTATCTGAGCAAGTCCCCTATGGTCCACTCTTAAATTCGAAAGATCGGAAAGTCTGATTCAAGTGAATTGGTTCGTTTGGGCAATTCATGTAAATGAACAGATTCACCGTTTCAAGTCCTTTGACTATGTTTATGACTCTGTTATGGAAATTTGGTTGTTACTTGCTCACGATTGTTATTTCCATATTAATTGAGACAGTTTGGTCTTCAAAAATCATTATTGTTACAGCAAAATACAGCTCTGAATAAATTACTATTTCACAAGCTGTCCATTGTTATATTCATTACAGTAAAACATTGAAGTTATAGTTGTAGATTTTGGATAGAGATGTGATATTTTGTTGATCATAAATAGATTTAAATCACTGCCCGTTTCTAAGATAAGCACCCTGAGACTTAAGCTCACCTACTGACACACGAAGAGTCATTACCACACCACTGGTAATTACTTAATTAGTAATTTACTTATCTCCTAATTTCAGTTAAACACTGTCTTATAAAATGTGTAAGTCACCCTACTCTAAAATGTCACTATAATTATCTAACATCAATTAGAGCAAAGAAACTTTCTTGGTCCAACAACGTACAGGAAGTAAAACATGGTCTGTGGCAACATTAGTCTGATGAGTAATTAGTGTGTGGCTTTGATGAATTTGAGGGATAGAGCGTTATATTATTCTCAATTAAAACCTGTCCTCCACAGCATTACTCATTTTAACGCTCCTCGTTCATACTAATTAGCAGGAGCCTTCATTGCCTCTCAGCTGAGAGGACATTTCAATATCCCATTAAAGCATAAGCAGATAGTGGCGTGATTGACACACTGTGAAAGTTGGGAAGTAATTACATTATATGCCTCAGTGTGCTTTTCTATCAGTATATAATGACATGTTTCATTCTGCCATGACTTTATTTATCTACGTTGCCTTCAACGTGGATTTTCATTCTTTTCTTATTTTTATGTATGTGATATTGTCATAAGTATATATATATATATATATATATATAGATAGATAGATAGATAGATAGATAGATAGATAGATAGATAGATAGATAGATAGATAGATAGATAGATAGATAGATAGATAGATAGATAGCACAGTGAATAAACAGTAGAAGAGGAGGAAGTAGGAATCTGAAGTCTGTTGCCCCATAAACATGTCATAAATCCTTTCAAATGACCTTGTGTTTATTTTACACTGCAGCCTCACTGTGCAGGGCTGTGAGAACTGGGCCAGTGCTCAGAAAGCATTGCAGTCAGTGATGCTCATGATCTACTCAATGGGAATATTTGGCTCTTACTGATTACATTCACTGTCAATCAAAAGGCTAAAGTGATTAGTGATTAGAAAGTCATTTATCTTCTTCTGAAATGACAGACTCTGGCTTCCAAACCACAGGTGTTATATATATATATATATATATATATATATATATATATATATATATATATGAAGAGCTCTTTTCCAAAACGCTATAAATCCATTTCAATAGTTTTCAGGAAAACTACATTTTTTACCTAGACCCACACATTTTGTGAATATTCAAATTATCCTGTTTAAATGTTTTATTGGTTCAGTCTGAACATTTTGAACAATAATTATTAAATCAAACAACAATATTGTTAATGATAATTTAAAAGTTAATTTTATTTTTTTCCAAAACGCTATAAATCGAAATAAACCTCAAACAAATAGTACCAATTTCAGCATATGCATGGAAAAAACAAATTATTAATACCAATTTCAACATATGCATGAAAAAAACGAATTATTAAAAATGATCAATATATGATAACGATATTCAAAAAAGGGATGGGCACCCCTCCAGCACATGCACACACACACACACAGGCTACATAACATGTGAGCAAAGCGGAGCAGCATGACGCTTAAATATAAGTTAAAAAAAATAATAATAAACATTTCACATTTGTTTTTAATAATATTACATTACTTATTTTTATTATTTCATCTATGTTGAGTAGGCTATGAAAAGGGAACCGCATGAGATGAGTAAGATAGGATCAAAATTCAAAAGCTGCCCAATATCGGAAAATATTTGGAGTGCGTCAGACATGATTTTGACCACTTATTAAGTTTTGTTTTGTAGAAAGCTTGTAAATTTCGTTTCATATAAATTGTATCTTCATTTTAATAAATGTTTCATCGACAAATTGACTGGATTAAAACATTAGAAGTAAATATCAGACAATATAATCAGGACACAGAGGCGCGCAGGTGAACCGGAGCGCGTCTCATAATATGAACCGAAACACCGCGATGCTTGCCTCACACAGGCCTGAGAACTAAGCTACAGAAAGCTTTAAATATCTACTTTTAAACAAAACAATTAAAAACTAAAATAAATTGGCAACTCTCTGCGTATGTAGGCTAATTCGAAGTATGCGTTTCTCTATGCGCGTTCACTGCGAAGATGGCGAGTAAGCATCATCAACTTTATCTTTGTTGCTGACACTGAGACCCCGTTTACACCTGGTATTAAAATGCGATCTGTATCCAGATAAGTTATCCGGATAATAAGTACCGATTGCATTTACACCTGGCCACATAAATGTGTTTTTGCAAAACGGATACTAAATCCGATCTTCGCCTCCTGCGTTATATGCAGATTTATTGGATTGCACGCCACCAAAAGCAACAGATCTGAGCGGCATTTTATTGATCATCAGCTAATTTCCAAATCAGAGACATCAATAAGAGAGAGTGGCAACAGGCCTGCTAAGATAATTTCGTTTCTTTACTTGAAGATGTGTTAACTGCGTCTGTGACTTACTTTCACTTTTATTTGCGATGTTTGCACGTTGAATAGACGCTCAGCTGCTCATCTGCGGTGATGCGTGTCGCGTGTCGCATCTGACTAGCTATAACATGACATATAGCCTATATAACACGCTCTCACTCGTTTATTTTTTAGCATTTTTGGGAGGAGTAAAATATAGATATGTGGTTTCAACAACCAGATTGCGTTTACACCTAGTAAAGATCCGGACACAATGCGAGCCAGACTACCTCCAGATGTGGTCAGGCAGATTCGATCACGATCCGATCACAACGCGTTTACACCTTGCATTAACATGCGTTTTTTATTATCCGGATAACTTATCTGGATACAGATCGCATTTTAATACCAGGTGTAAACGGGGTCTGACAGAAAACACTAGTTTATTAATAAACAATTCAAATGTTTCATGCATCATTACTTTTGCCGGTTCTTTGTGGCAAGCTTTATGCATACGTTGAGATGCGGAATATGCAATTAAAAACGCTCTTATGGTTTCTCTCCCATTTAATTAAATCAATATATGTGATTACTGATAATACAAATGGCTTAAATGATCTACTACTAGTCGACTAGAAAACTAGGACTCATTTTGAGGAATGAATGAACATAATAAACCTCTGTTCAGAGTGCCGCCGTGCTGGATTGTGTAGAGCGCTCATTGAATTTGAGGATTTATCGTGTTTAGGCTAAAAACAGGGCTGGCGCTTATCGTGGTTTGGAAAGAAACTGTATCTTGCAGTACATTTTAAACAAGGAAATATAGCGATTCGGCATGAAACGTTGATAGAGCAGTGAAAGGGTTCTGTCCACAGCAGAATGACACGACAAACTCATTTTTTTAAAAAATGTCGTTTAACGCGTTTTGGAAAAGAGCTCTTCATATATATATTAGTTAGGCAATTTTAACACACATCGTTGGCTTTATGAATGTAAGATGCATTAATATACTAAACACAGAAAAATAATAGTGCCTTCCCACAGCTGTAAACTATTAAAAAAACATTTTAAGTGCCGTTCAATGCATCCCTTTCAGCAATTTGTACATTTCATATCTTATGACATGATGTCATTACATTGAAATGTCCTGTTGACAAATATTATTGCAAATATGTAAATCTGAAGACAGGGACACACAATACAGCATGTATAGGGCCCTATGAAATCCGTTTTATTTTTTCCCAAATTCCGTTTTTTCCTTTTTACTTTTTGGGAATTAGTTTTTTTTTACCCTTGACTGTTATTTTAGTTGTAAAAAGAGTGTGCTTTTAAAGTTAATGATTAAAATTAATTAAAAAAATAGAAATAAATTAGGAATGACCTTAAATTTATTGAGGTATTACAGACATTTACTCAGTAGCCTTTTCAGGACAAATACTGCATGATGCAACATAACACTGTACTCTTCCAGTAACAACAAAATATGGTTATGAGCTTTAAACTGTCCAGTAATATAAATTATATTAGTTTATATAAGTTTAAATAAAGTCACACTCTGTCTCTCTCTCGCCCAGTGTCGCTCACGGAGTTCGCTTTGCTTTTGTCCAGTCCGGCGCCTCATAGACAAACGTGGTGTGCACGTTGTGTGTGTGTGTATGTGAGAGAGACGCGTGAGTGAGAGAGAGAGATGGAGGAAGAGCGGGGAAATACAACGGAAAGAATACGCTGCGTGTTTTAAATAGTGTTAAAAAATGAAACGCAGTATGTGGTGGCTAATTAGTCTATGTGTGGGAAACACTTAATAAGTCACGTGCGAACTTCTCGGCTCGGCACTGACGGCTAATAGCGTCGAGTTTCTTAACTTTTTGCCGACAAAAGCAGAACCGTGGAGAGCCGCTTCGACATGCTTTCATTGTTTTGATTTCGTCATTGTAGCTGAAATGACGGGTTGGGGAGTTTGTATCGCCTTCCCCCGGTCTGCATTTTCACCAAACATACGTTCTTATCCCACACAAAAACAGAATTTCAAACCAAATATATAAAATTCCACGAAATTCCGTGTTAACACTGGATTCCACATTAATTGGCCAATTCCGCAATTCCGTCAGCGATTTCGTGATCGCGGAAATCATAGGGCTCTACATGTATTGTAAAATACATTAAATTAACCCAACCTAAAAAACTAAAATTAACCATTTCCCAGGGTAGGACCAAAAATAACATATGGTAACAGGTGCCTTTGGTAACATATGGACATATGGTAATGGCTGGGCACTGCCCGAAAAAGCAACGTGGCACCCCCCTCTCCATCTTTTGGACCCACTATCCATAGGAAGATCCACAGGGGTCGGGTGCACTGCCACATGGGTGGCGGTGAAGGTCAGGGGCCTCGGCGTACCAGACCTAGAAAGCGAAGACTGGCTCTGGGGACGTGGAACGTTACCTCTCTGTGGGGAAAGGAGCCGGAATTTGTGCGGGAGATGGAGCGCTACCAGTTAGATCTGGTGGGGCTGACCTCCACGCACAGTCTCAGTTCTGGAACCATACTCCTGGAACGGGGATGGACCCTTTTCTTCTCTGTAGTTGCCCAGGATGTGAGGCGCCGGGCGGGTCTGGGGATACTCACAAGCCCCCGGCATAAGGATGCTCATAAGGAACATAAGGATGCTCATAAGTGTACGTGGTCCCAGAGTACCCTAGGCCGAAGATCGATGATCGATTTTGTAATCGTTTCATCTGATTTGAGGCCACATGTTTCTGACACTCGGGTGAAGAGAGTGGCGGAGCTGTCAACTGATCACCATCTGGTGGTGAGTTGGGTCAGGGGGTGGGGTAAGAATTTAGACAGACCCAGTAAGCCCAAACGGGTAGTGTGGGTGGCATCTGGTGGAGGCCCCTTCAACTCACACCTCTGGCGGAGCTTTTCTGGCATCCCTGTGGAGGTTGGGGACATTGAACCTGAGTGGGCAATGTTCAAAGCTTATATTGCTGAAGCCACAGAGAGAGGCTGTGGTCCCAAAGTCTTAGGTGCCTCAAGGGGCAAAAACTCTTGAACACCGTGGTGGACACTGGAGGCCTTCTGGGGTTTTTTGTCTTTTGTCTAGAGGCGGTTGCAAAATATCGACAGGCCCGAAGGGCAGCAGCCTCTGCTGTAGTAGATGTAAAGCAGCGGGTATAGTTGAAGTTCAGAGAAGACATGGAGAAGGAGTTTCGGTTGGCACTAAAGTGTTTCTGGAGAACTGTCCGCCATCTCAGGAGAAGAAGCGGGGAACCATCCCAAGCTGTATACATTAAGGATGGGACTCTGTTGACCTCAACTGGTGAGATAATTGGGCGGTGGAAGGAACACTTTGAGGAACTCCTAAATCCGACTGACACACCCTCTATAGTAGAGGCAGAGTTGTAGGCTGATATTCATAGACAGGATATCAAGGTGTAGTTGTGGTGGGGAGTGGTTGCGGTTCGGTGTGCTTGGGATCTCGTCACTGTTTTTTGCGGATGATGTGGTCCTGATGGCATCATCGGTCCGTGACCTTCAACTCTCACTGGATCGGTTCGCAGCAGAGTGTGAAGTGGTTGGGATGAGGATTAGCACCTCTAAATCTAAGGCCATGGCTCTCATCAGGAAACCAGTGGAGTGCCAACTCCAGGTAGGGAATGAGTCCTTACCCCAAGTGAAGTAGTTCAAGTGCCTCAGGGTTTTGTTCATGAGTGAGGGGAGACTGGAGCAGGAGATTGGCCAGAGAATCGGAACAGCAGGGTCGGTTTTGCACCCGCTTTACCGCACCATTGTGACAAAAAGAGAGCTGAGCCGTAAGTCAAAGCTCTCAATCTAACAGTCAATTTTCATTTCCACCCTCACCTGTGGTCATGAAGGCTGGGTCATGACCGAAAGAACGAGATCACAGGTACAAGTGGCCGAAATGGGTTTCCTCAGGCGGTTGTCTGGTGTCTCCCTTAGAGATAGGGTGAGAAGCTCAGCCATCCGTGAGGAGCTCAGAGTAGAGCCGCTGCTGCTTTACGTCAAAAGGAGCCAGTTGAGGTGGTTTGGGCATCTGGTAAGGATGCCTCCTGGACGCCTCCCTAGGGAAGTGTTCCAGGCACGTCCAGCTGGTAGGAGACCTCAGGGAAGACCCAGGAGTAGGTGGAGAGATTAACTCTACACTGGCCTGGGAACGCCTCTGTATCCCCCAGTCAGAGCTGGTTAATGTGGCTCGGGAAAGAGAAGTTTAGGGTCCCCTACTGGAGCTGCTGCCCACATGACCCAACCCCAGATAAGCGGATGAAGATGGAGACTCTCTGTGGTCAGTAGAAATCCTTTGAAAAAGAGTAGGGGTATAACCCCGGCATCCTGGCCAAATGTGCTCCTTGGCCTCTGTCCATCATGGCCTCCTAATCATCCCCATATACTGATTGGCATCATCATTGTCTACACTGTGGTGGGCGTTCTGGCACAATATGGCTGCCGTAGCATCATCCAGGTGAATACGGCACATTGGTGGTGGTTGAGGAGATTGCCCTACTGGGAAACTACAGCCAAACTGTATTGTATTGTATTGTATTGTTATTGTTTTCTTTCTTTCTTTCTTTCTTTCTTTCTTTCTTTCTTTCTTTCTTTCTTTCTTTCTTTCTTTCTTTCTTCTTTCTTTCTTTCTTTCTTTCATTCTTTCTTTCTTTCTTTCTTTCTTTCTTTCTTTCTTTCTTTCTTTCTTTCTTTCTTTCGAGCTCTTAAGGGAATATAAATTCTCTGTCCTGTGCTCCACTTGGTGCGTCTCTCTTGTGAAATGTTCCTACAATCTGCTCTAGATCTCATTTAGTCCACTGTTCCACTTTGTGGTTGGAGCGTAACTATGTATTTGCAGATTGCTATTTTTAAATTTACTGTACTGGATGCTGTTGTCCTGTACTGAGAGACAGCATGTAACGTGCGCACGCGCACACACGCGCACACACACACACACACACACACACACACACACACACACACACACACACACACACACACACACACACACACACACACACACACACACACACACACACACACACACACACACACACACACACACACACACACACACACACATATAATCATAGTGGTGTTTCAATGCATTCCTGTCTCATACCACACTTTAAAAGCTTCTCGCAAATAGAAACACTGTGGGTTATTTATTCTAATAGTTGAAGGCTGCGGACTGAAGAGCCATAGGAGTAAAGAAAAAAACAAAACAAAATACAGAGGGAAAGAAAAAGAAGGGAGAGTTAGGAAAACAAATCCACAGGATTTCTTTCACTGCCACTGGCACAGAATACCTGTGTTCAGAGTTATTTAGAGTGATCAGGTGCAGCGAGTTGGGTCGGCGCTGGCACACAGACACATGTTTCTGCGCAGTTTGACATAATTGCCATTCTCTCTCCCATTTGGCATCTCAGTAACATCAGTCAGACAGAAGAAGGCCTGTCACAACTGTCTGACTGCCTGGAGGAAAAAAGAGCGGGAGAGAAAGGGAAGTCAGCTAAGGAAGAGAAAGAGATATAGGAGATATTATATTGCAGAGCGCAAGCCACTCACCCAAAATAAACAAAAAGAGATCCAGGACAAAATTAAACATTATCAATCGACCTACAGTTTTTTACCAACAGCTTACACACAAGTCTCCTTTTTTCAAAACTCTTCAATTCTCAAAACTGCACACACAAAATACAAAATGCAACACTGCATTCAAAATGCCATAAACACATGTCAAAATGAATCATTTGCATCAAATGGCAAACACTTTCACTTTCACTTTTAAATAATACATTTTTGGATATACCATGTAAACACTGCTGTTCTAAAACTGAAGCTATTTGGTCTTTCATAGGCTTATATCTACATTTCAATACACTGTTCTACAGTGAAAGTAATCTGCTGAGAGTGGTAACAAGTACACTGGAAATGCCAATGCAATGTAGAAACAGAAAATATTTATTAGGCCAAACATTACTGTTGTATAGACCCCTTTTGCGCCGACGTCACAGTTACGTCACGGCGCTAGCTGGAGGCAAAACAAAGTGAAAACTGGAGGCGGTCAATGCAAATCTCCAGTCATTGTTAAAAAACAAGCTAACAATCCTTGCTAACTCGCGTTAGTGAAGTGGCCAGATGGATCTTTCTGCCTCCACCTAAACTCCGCCCACAAAAAAAACGTCACCATGTTTACCAACTGTAAAAGGGTCTATACATTAGCATACAACGAAACTACATTCATGTAAGCAATTAGTTCATCACATTGTAATGACTCGGCAGTCGAGGTAGTAGCTGGGTGCATTATGGGTATTTGTTGGGAGTTGATTTATTTGTTATTTCTGCAAGATCTTGTTTTTGTGATAGTAAAGTTATGTTTGTTTATGTTCAAGTTAGGTCAGGTGTTCTTGGTTTACTTGGGTTACATTACTAACGTGCTCTTTAAATAACAAAATAAATATTGCACCCTTCACTTTATACCAGTTTTTTGTTGGTCAATGGCACAGTCTATTTCAGTTGCCTCAAAATAGTAATGCCTGAAGACACCTCGTTTTCAGACCAGCATGCCCATGGACGCATAAATAGGCGCAAATGCTTTTGCTATTTAAACAACGTGGCGCAGCACGTGAAAATGATAACTATGTCGGGCAGAAACTAGCAAAAAACACCTGTGTCACGCTTGGAACTGCATTGCATCAGGTGTATGATAGGGCCCATATAGTGTCTATGAAAAATAAAATAAAACTACAGCCTACATAAAATTAATAATATAAATTAATTACAAAAAACCATACATAATATTAATAACCTTGGTGGGTCACTTGGAGTGATGTAGGCAAACATAGTTATCCTTAGGTTCTGATTGTCAGGATTAGATGAACATGCTCCTCTTGAACTTTCATTCAGATGTCCATTATCGTCCATGTATCATAAATAACGTCTTGGAAACAAGCTTTATATATGCAAATGTAATTTACATGTTCACTGTGATTAACAATCTAAGCAATAGAACTATTTGTGTGAGTGAGTTTGGAAGCAATATTTTAGCTTCTGAAAGGATAGGAAAAAGTGAGGAGTACGGGGGCTTTTAGAATTGAGAAAATTCAATGTGACATGCTGAGAATAAATTGCTCAGTCAAGCTGAAATATCCCTCATTCTAATGGCTCTGGACAGTCATTGGTTTACTCTCTCTGTCCATTTCTCTCTCTCTGCTTTTCTATGTCACTCATATTATTTTTTCCAATAACAATTTCTGGTATAAGATGGATTGTAATCTTAATTAATTCGACATCTTGCACATTTCATACTCCGTTTAAAAACAGTGGTTAACCAAGCTACAAACAACTGAAATACCTATAAACACCCTTAGAATAAAACTAATCTTAATACAGATCAGCACTATTCACAAAGCAGATTATATCATAAAATAAATATATAAGAATTCTATTATGCTGCTGCTGTGCTGTGTCCATTATATATGAAGAGACTAACTTGCCTGCGTATGAGAAAGAAAGAGCCATTACCCTGTGTACAGAACTGCTGGATCAGATTTCTTCTCTCACTGACTGCAGATCTAAAGGTTAACAAGCTGGTAAATTCAGAGAGAGGAGCAGAACATGCTTGAAATACTTGAGTATTGCAAAGGAAGGAGATATTATTGCATTTAGACCACTGAAGCATTTGAACATGATTCAGCATTATGAAGACTGTAATGACAGGTTTGAACAGCAAGTAAAACATCTATTTTCTGACCACATTTGCAGATTTCATACAGAATTTCTTTTCGTTCTGCACTGCAGCATAAATTCGTTAATGAATAACTACACAAGAACCAATGAGTAACACGATATTAACAATTTAGTAACTATTATCAACTAACAAGAAACTGAATAATGAACTAGTAAGTAATGCACAGATGAATGTGGTAGTTCACATAACTAATCAATAACTACTATTTTTTAATGCTTCCCAGAGAACTACTGAAAAAGTTTTTAATAATCTAGTAAGTATTAACAACGCATTCTCACCCCCAAGGCGTCAGTTAACTGACGCCTTGGGAAGCATTTGGACATGCTTCAATATCTGACGCTTTAGGCGCCCTTTAGCATCAGTTAGATGACGCCCTAGGATCGCGTGTACCCTACCCCCACCCCACACCTAAACCTAACCGCGTCCTCTAACTGACGCTTTCCTTTAGCATCAGTTAGATGACGCCGTAGGATCGCGTCATGTAAGTGACGCTAAAGGGCGCCTAAAACGTCAAATATTGAAGCATGGTCAAAGGTGACGCCTTGGGGAGAAAGACTGATTAATAAATTAGTAAGTAATAACGCACAGATAAAAGTGGTACTTCATACTTCTATGGAAATTACTAAGGATCCATACATTCTAAGTATATCCGTATACTTTAGTCATTACTAGTTAGTTCCCATGATCTTCACTTTAGAATACAGATCCAAATAATTAGTAATTCCCATAGAAGTATGTACTAACACTTGAATCTTGACTAGTTTGTTACCATGATTCTTAGTAGTTACAAATAAAAAGCCAATATCACTCGCAAGATATGCACACACCACACACACACACACACACACACAAACACACACACACAAGCTAGGATACATACATACAAAGATATTTTTAAATAATAAAATAACTGTATATGGTATTTAGGTGGCTGATGACTCAATATGTTCCAGTACTCACCATGACTCCAGTGATTCAATGCCAGTCCAGAGGAATGCCGGAAAATTGGCAACAGGACAAGTAAGGTCCCGACGACTGCATTAAAAAATCAATTTCTTTAAAATTATTCAGTTATATAGCATAGGCCAATAATTAACAGCTTTCCCAAATCATGCTATTCCATATTGATTATGTAAACAACCTTGTGTATTTGTTTACAGCAGTTAAAAAGTTAATGTAATGCCAGTCATCTGTCCTGGAATGGTTATTGATTCATTTTGCATGAATTATAACACTTTTATAACACATCAGTGTTTCTCTGGCAAGCATTAAAACATAGTAATTATTAATCAGTTAATAGTGAAGTACTACTTCAATCTGTGTGCTATTACTTACTAATTCATTAATCAGAGTTTCTTGTTAGTTCATAATAGTTACTAGATTGTTAATAAACTTTTTTCCGTAGTTCTCTGGGAAGCATTAAAAATTGTAGTTATTGATTAGTTAATAGTGAACCTCCACTTTCATCTGTGTACTATTACTTACTAGTTTATTAATCAGAGTTTCTTGTTTGTTAATAATAGTTACTAGATTGTTAATATTCTGTTACTCATTGGTTCCGGTGTAGTTAATCATTAATGAAGGAATTCTAAAGCATTACCAAATATTTATTTTATGAGGTGCAGGATTTAAGAGAAGCAGTTTTGGATGTGAGCTATGACTTTGAAATCTAAGAATGTGGCATTTAAAATAAGGCTGTAAAATATGGCTAAGAGAAGTTGAATAATGCCCTTAGAAAATGTAATGATGGATGTAATGCTCATTGTTTCACCAGCACACACACACACTAACACAATTCCTGGAATTCATGCAGGAAACCAAAATAGTAAAATTGCACCCTGGGGGTTGTCCACTGCCTCTATGGCTCTGTGCATGAGTGTGTGTGTGTGTGTCTAGTTGCTTGCTTATTATTCAGCTAGTTTGTATCTTGTGTATGTCTTACTTTAAATCCAGTGTATGCCAATACAAATGTGGCAAAACATCAAATGGTACATGATAATTTGAGGTTCATGCTGAATGAGGCAATAGTTTTAAATGCCAGCCTTAACATTGTTGTGCTTTCATACGTGGCATCACTGCTAATCATGCTAACATGCTTTGATGCCTAAGAACAACACACAATTTAATGGCCACTAAGCCCAGAGAAAGATACACACATCCACATTTGTACATACTCACACATACACACATTTATACATACACAAAGAGATGCAGACAGATATATAGAGAGAGATTGAGAGACCAGTACACCCCATTAGCAAAATCTCCCTCTTTTTGGCTGAGACAGAAAAAAAGGTGCATGCATAAATTTTACACATTTATTTCCATGGAAACCATTCACAGTGTCATTCACATGTCAAAGTGAATCAGAGGAGATTAGGGGCACTCTCTCTCCCTCTCTCTCTCTCTCTCTCTCTCTCTCTCTCTCTCTCTCTCTCTTCAAATTCACACATACAAACTACAAACTTAATAGAGAAAACGACATAACAAATAGCAGCTTGAGAACAGAGGCCTGAGAAGCTAAAAACGCCATTTCAGAATGGCGATTCAGATATTCAAAAAGATTTCTGACTTATTCACAATAGTCACCATATTCTGAGCTGAAGCCGGCTGAATAATAAAGCAATATATATATATATATATATATATATATATATATATATATATATATATATATATATATATATATATCCCCACAAATTCAAGCAAACAGTTTATAATTATTGAATAATGTATTATCATTTTATTAGTATGAAGACTCTTTTTGCTAATATTTCTCATCACTAGGGCTGTAATTAGTGTGGTGCAGACATTGTCAGGTAAGGTAATAGTGATGTGGCTGGTAGTGTGCAATGGGAGGGTGGTCATCTTTGACTTTCAAACGGACCTCATTCATCTTACTCAGTGTTCCCTAAAGACTCGTCCTCTCTCTCAAACACCTCTTCTAGAGTAGACAGTTTGAGGTTCTACACTGTGAGGCTGAAAGAATTGCAAAATGAAAAACAGACTTTCCATCAGACGTCTCAGGGATTGCTGCAGAAGCAAAGAGACACATAATTTATCATGATCCTGCCATCAAAACAGATCACAAAGTCCTTCATGCTGTTATAGCAAATACCATAAAATGATTTCTTTGGTGAGGATATGAATAGTCTTTCTTGTTATTTGTACTTGAATTTGATGTGCTGTCAACCCTGGGCTTTAGAGTAGGGTCATGGAAGTAAAAACAACCTCAAAAATGCATGCGTGAACACATTAGAAATTAGATTAAAATGAATAATTTAATTAGACATAGATTCTGGGTAAAATTATAAATTGATAATTCATGTTGTGGCTGATAACTGAGAAATGGCCCGTTTTAAGTTATCTTTTGTCTAAGTTAAAAAACCCATAAAAACAACAACAACAACAAAAACATTAAAAGATATATTAATGAAATTGTTCACACATTACATTATAATGTAAAATATTAACAATTTATTGTATTTGCAATTAACTATTATAGTTTTAGAGTTAAATGATGGAAAGGGTTATCTAAATTTACAAATAGAGGAAATGAGCATGAGCAATTAAATATCTTGGCCAATATAGATACTATGGACAACATCAAAACAAACAACAAGTCTCTGGCAATGTCAAATTTACCCCTGTAATTATTGCTAATTATTTGCCAGGTCATTTTCACATGTCAGCCTATTTTCAACTTTGCCTTATCATTAGTATCCTACAAATGTACAAACAGTAACCTATTCCCAATCAGAACAGCTATGGATCACACTCAAGAAGCAAGATGGTGTGGAGAAACACACACACACACACACACACACACACCAAATCATTAATGCATGTATTCCCTCTGATACATACAGAATGCGATCTTCCTGAGCCTGCTTGGAGTTCACTCAATACACATTAGCTGGAATATATGATAATGTGGCCGGTATAAATCCAGACTGTTGTCACTTCACACTATTTCCATTTAATTTAGTCTCCACAGATGCCTAATTGAATGGACAAATGCATAATCCAAACATGTAGTGCTAGTCATTATACTGAGAAGAACAGTCAGGGCCTGTACAATTTAATAATTAGTCAATTTGCTTTTTTCCAGATTGTTACAGTTAATAACACAGAGTCAAATGAAACTTTGTAAAGCACTGTCAACATGGAAATATTTGATGGTAAGTTGGTAACACCTCAAAATAACATTCAAACCATTTACATAGTAATTGTGTTATGTGTTATGAACTAAGGCAGTAAAAAACGTTTACATTTATTTAGGTTAATGTTCATTTATAAATATACTGGTAACACTTTACAATATGGTTTAATTAGTTCATCTTAGTTAAAGGTGCAGTGTGTAAAATGTATGAGGATCTATTGTCAGAAATGCATTATAATATGCATAACTATGTTTATAAAAACCTTACAAAATGAAGTGTTATATTTTTATGTAGAATGAGCGATTTCTGTGTCTACATACACCGCGAGTCCCCTAGTTCACATATCGAGGGCTTGGAGCCAGAGGGGCGTAAGTGGCATTTTGGGCGAATTTGAGTTCTTTATATCAAAATAAAGGTCTCGATGAGCTCAATCCAATGGTGCCAAAAGAGATCAAACTGTATTGAATAAAGCAGCAAAAAGGCATATCTGACGTATTTGACTTTTTGTTTTTTTGAAAATGTTTTAGAACATGTTCATTGTGTTAATATGCCATACATTTTTTTACTTAAATACTCATTTCATGTAAGTATGCCGGTGGTTGCAATGTCTGTGGTTTAAGGTTAATAATACAGGTGATTGAAGCGTGGTAAAAATTTTATTTTGTCTCTCCTGTAAAGTTTGTTAAAAGCCACTTACGCCCTTCTGGCTCCAAGCCCTTGATATTGTGTCTAAAAACAAGCGGAAAGAGAGGCCACACCGCTTTCTTCTTTCCACAAGGAGAATCTCCTTTCCAGCTTGCGCTCCCGTGGCGTCTGTCGTTGCTATGCAACCATGAACTTTAGTGCTAACCCTTGCACCTTAAAAGGGATAATTACTAGAAAACCTGTATTATTTTCAAATTACTATGCTTTCCACCCTCATATCCCCCGAGACGAGAGATTTATGTATTTTTTGTTGGGAAAAATTCCTCCAATCGTCATTTTTTGCTCTCTCTGGCTCCGGGGCAGCGCCAATGCAGATCTTAATCAGTGTGATCAAACTTGTCAAAGGTTTAATGGACAAATTTATTTTAGATTAATATAAAAAAAGTAATTTCATAATATATGCAAGTTTGAGTAAATGTCATCTTGGTTACGTATGTAACCCTAGTTCCCTGATAGGGAACGAGACGCTGCGTCAAACGCTGTGGGAACACAGACTGCGGTCTCATGTACAACAGGCCAAGATATAACGTTGGACGCAGCTCACGATGCGGGTGACCGAATCCCAAACGACGCCCAGAGAGGGAGAAAAACACTTTTCTTCGCGTTCAGCCTCAACCCCAACTTCCTGATATGTGCAAGGATGACATCTCGATGTTGAAGCGCCATCTGCTCCGTGAAAGTACGGGGAGATAGCTAGACCAAACGGAAGAACCCTATATTGAAATGCCTCGCCACCGAAGGCAAACCTCAGGAACTTCCTGTGTTGTTGAAGGATGGAAATGTGGAAGTAAGCGATCTATCGTGACAAACCAGCCCTCGGACCTGATTTGTGACACGACCTGCTTGATAGTGAGCATCTTGAATGATAGTGAGCTTTCCTACTGAGCGATTTTATAGGCACAAATCTAAAATTGGACGCAACCCCCCATCCTTCTTTGGGACAATGAAATATGGACTGTAATAACCTAGCTCCAAACTGGGAGGAGGAACCCGTTCTATAGCCCCCTTTTGAAGGAGGATTAATTAAATTGAAAATATCCTATATAGCTATACGATATACTTAACTAATGTGAAGAGAAACTGTATATTGGACAGAGTTAGCTCATGACCAAAGGTATAGTTCAACCACAAATAAAAACTCTATCATCATTTACTCACTCTCATGTTGATCCAAACATATTATGCATAAGACATAAGAAGATATTTTGAAGAATGTTGGTAACCAAACTATTTGGATGACCAACGACAAAAAAACAAAAACAAAAAAAAAAAATGAATAGGCATCTTTTATATTCCACAGAATAAGTCTTTTGTCAACATGAGGACAGTGAGTACATGATGAGAGAATTTGTGTTTTTGTGTGAAATATATCCCATTAAAAATTTTACTGTGAAATAACCCAGTTAAGGTCTAACATCAGCTTTCTTTACATGCTTATTATACAAAACATTTTCTAGAAGGAGCTCTGTTTTCAAATGAAAACAGCACAATAATTCTAAAAGTAAAGCCAGTTGTCAAAGTCTATAAAGTTTCTTTTCACATGAGATGAATGTTATATGGTTGGACTCAATTCAAGAGAATCGCTGACCACACAATTTACTTAAAAATGGCAGTTTGAACCAATAGATCTTCAGAGTCTTTGTTATGGGCCTCATTGTGTGGTGCTGAACTGTAGGTTGTATGAAGAAAGTCATCCCACATCCTGGTTAAAGCCTCATTAGAGTTAAGACCAGCTGGGTAAGTGGGTTGGATACTGTTCTTAAATCTATTTACCCACAACTCCCACACAAGCCTCTATCCGCTGAGAAATTGTGTGGTCACTGAAAACAGTGGCCTTTTGTGCACCATTTTCTCACACCAAGTTCATTATTTAAGATGTCAAACTAAGTCATCAGCTTGGTTTACTGGGAAATGATTACCATCTCAAATTAGAGTTGTTAAATGACATTTAAATGTTATGTGTTAAATGAGACATGGAAATCAGTCTGCCGTTGGCCTTTTTTACATTTAGCTATTATTTTTTAGCTTCATATGCACTGTGCTTTTAATGATCAAATGACGTATTTGGTTGACAACATGCCTATGTTTCCATTTTTACCTGTTCAAACAGGATAGCTAATTGTTTTAGCAATTTAGGACTAATTATCAAAATCAGAATTATATATATATATATATGTGTGTGTGTGTGTGTATATATACACACACAAACATATAGTAACCCTAGCCTTTAGTCGCTTAAAAATTCACTTGCCTTGTAGACAGCTTTGTTAATTATAATTATATCAATCTATACAGTATTTATTGCATTGCTCACTTGCAGTTTAGACATTGTAATTCAAGACATGAAGTGTACTGTATCATATCATCATATCATATATAACAGCAGCCACATGACATTTTTAGACATTCATGAATAGAGGCAAGGCTATATAATGATGCTCATTTTCCAGCACTACAGCAGAGCAAGACATCATTTCCACTGCGTCTTTCAACAACAAACGCATGCTGGGAATCCTTTGCTGCAAGCTGTATAACATATGCTGCATATAAAAGTACATTTCTGATTGGATTACATTCCCTTACTGGATTCAGTATAGTTTTATAGAAACCACTGGCAATGCATCAGTTGCAGTCAGTTTCTTTGGATACACAGCACAGTGCCAAATGCCCCAACTGTAGTGCTTGGTTTCATATTTAATATGCTGAAATAAACTTCAGATATTCTCTGCTCAGCAGACATTCTGCTGAGTTTATCATCAGTAAAGACACATCATGCAACCGTAGCAGCTCGGGTGGTTAAAATAAATATTTCTCTCTGTATCTCTAACCTTGTGAAATGAATTCATTAGAGGTTGCAGCTGAAAGTTGCAATAAGCAAAAAATAACCCTAACCCAACACTGGAGCTGCAACAAATTGCATCAGGACAGTTTAATTCAAATTGGCGAGACATGCAAGTAACAAACGTAGTCTCATTATTTGATACATGAAGAATCCTTACCCCTTTTAAAGAAGGGTGTGTTAGAACTAAACTGATGGTTTGCTAAGGCTGTCGATCTGCTGAACATCAAACAATGCTATAACTTCTTGCTTTCCTGTATTCTGCTTCAGCTCTCTTTCCCTTGACAAACTGTATGCATGTATGTATGTGTATTTTAGAGCAGTTTAAATGTTTAGTCTAGTTAATAAAGTCTTTTTCATATCACACGTAAAGTTGTCCATGTCTCAAGCTCATATCTGGAGTAACTTATCATAGATCTTGACTAACTGCTCTTAGTAGTACTGTCATGATTCTGCCATCATGTCTTAGATTTTTCCTGGTCTTGTGGCAGGATCATGACAGTCCCATGTTTTGTGTACAAGCGCATGGCCTGTTTGGACCATGTGCTTGTGTTGTCTCGTTACATAACCCTGCCCTCTTGTTATCCTCGCCTTGTCATTATGGGCTATATGCATGCATAAGTTCCGCATTTGACGCAAGGATGCTCGTCCATTTCCGGTTGTGGAGATTAAAGCGGAGGAAAACCGAGGAAAACGGGACTATGGCAGAGTCCCGTCATTGAAACAAAACGTACATACGTTTAGATGTAATTTTATATATAGTTATGTTTATTTAATATAATTTTTAAAAGAAGCATAAACACAACGAGGGGTGTCTGTTTTATCTGTTTTTGTGACTAACGTTCCTTTAGTATAACCATGGAGTATAAAATTCAATATAAATTCTCAGTATTGCATTGGACTCCACGATCGGCGGAAGTTATCGAGCATCCTTACACCTTCACCGGAAATACTGCCGTGCATAGAGCCCATTATCTAGTCAGTTTCACCTGTCCTCGTCATTTAGTGTTCCCTATTTTATCCCCTTGTGTTTGCTGTCCTGGGTTGGTTCATTGTTTGACGTGGTCATACTTTGTGTTTGTATCAATCCGTGAGTAACCTGTTGAGAGTCTTGTCTACAAGAAGAGTTTGTTCCTGTCAAAGTTGTTAGTTTATAGTCTTAGTCTAGTGTGTTTTACCCTGTCTTGTTTTGTCCCATCGTGGGTTTTGCTTTCTGTCTTTGTCCTTAAATAAACCCCTTTGAGAATCAGTTTCTGATTCAATTGGGTTCATCCTTCATCCACATAACAAGTACTTAGTAAGAAAGTCATTTCCCATGCCCCGGAAATGTGCATTTCTATTAATTAATTAATAACCAATATTGAGTGTTGACAAGATGAACTGAGTAAGTGGTGTAATGTTAATGTAGCATCAAACCGATTAACTGATCCGAATATTCATAATATTATAACAAGCTATGATTGATTATTAATAATTCATAGAGCTAATTAGCTACATTGTGTACATAAAGATATGGTAGAATCCGGCTTGTTACATACTGTAGATGGTCAGAAACGCATTCAGTCTTTCCACTGGCAAATTCTGCCATTGCACAATTCAGGACCAATGACCAACAGGACCCAAAGTATCTGCAGTTCTCAGGCCCTGTTTACATGAGAACACTCGCGGGTGAAAACGTAAAAATATTTTATCGGATGTGCCTTTCGTTTACACGGCGACGCCGTTTTTAGGGTTTAAAAACGCAAAAAAGTGAAACCACCCTCCAGAGTAGAAATCTTAAAAACACACCACCGCCGTGTTCCCGTGTAAACGGTAAAAACGCAAAAGTCTGCTTGACAGTGAAGGTTGTACGCAGACGCGCAGACTTGGTGTTGTTGTGTGACAGTGCTTCACGTTGCCACCTAGCTGCCTGGAGTGCATACTACATAGAATTTCACACTCTTTTGCGTCACCAGATGCACGCGGATTTTCCATCAAAAACGCTCGTCTAAACGCAGAATAAAAAGTGACAACGCAACACCACTTTTGCGTTTTCTCTTCAGAATCGTTTCCGTGTAAACATAGCCTCAGACTTTGATTCTTTTAGACCATGCGCTGGGCACGCCAACCATTTTTCCCGTCATTAAACAAGACAACACTGGATTCGGACACACCCTAAGTGCACCGTGCTCTTTAGACCATGCACTTAGGTCGTTAAAATAGGGCCCTAGAGGATGCAGTCGTTAACGTCCTTGTTAGCGTGCCCACCTCCCATCCCAGAAAAGCCAGTTTGAATCCTGCTCAGAGTGGTAAGAATAGAACTGGAGGGGTTACACAAAATATTTTTAATTCCAATCTTCCCAAACAAATTGTGGTTATATACAGTAGGTGAGGCCTGGTCATAGTTGTAGAGACTTTCTGACCAACAAGACACAATTAGCATCTGCAATTTTCAGACTTACAATCCTTACAGTTTGTTTGGCAACTCAAACCATCCTCCATGATTGGCGACTAGGAATTTGTCCTGCATGTCACTTTATATTTAGAACCCAGCGAAACAGGAAGTAATGACTTATAACTTAAGTGTTCCTGTAGTGATCAGGTGAACTTACTTTAGTTAGATTTTTTTTTCTAATTAGAATTTAGGGGTGCTAATAATTGTGGAATACATTTTTTTCAGCTATTTAAATTTAATTAAAGGTTAATCAATGCCATTTGCACTTATAGCTATTTATTACAGAGAAACACACATTGCCATCAAACAGTCTTTATTTGTAAACACTGAACTGCAACACAAAATGCAGTGCTATGAATGAAGAATTAAGCAAGATACTTAAACAAACATTTATTTTCATGCATGAAGTTAAGCTGCTGTTGGTTAAACTTTGTGATAAAATTGAAACTATTTCATGGGAACAGGAAGCATTTTTGCTTCAAAGAATGTACTAGCCACATTCAGCAGAAGACAGAGATGTGATGCCAGTCTACCTTGAACTCTAATGAGAGTTATTGGATTCATTAATCACCAGTGCCAATGATGTTTGCAGGTGCTCTGTCTCTCTCCTTTCTGTTTTTCATAAAAAGAAATGTCATTCTGTTTGTGGGTGGTGTTTTGATATTTTAATCAAAGCATCTGCCTATCAAACCTGTCAAGCTATATTTTTTACATACCCTTTGTATTGTATTGTCTGAGTTGTTTTTGAGCTTAGAGGTTTATTTTACAGCAACCATTGCTATTCATCTTTTATTGGAACTGCAGCAAATTTGAAAATCTATATGAACCAAATATAAAGTAAAATAAGATAAAGACCCAGTAAAGAGCATTGATGAGGTTGGTTAGAAAAAAAAAATACAGCAGTAATTTAGCAGAAAAGCGAATGAATACTTCCATATGGATCACTCTGTAATGTCATTTTGGTTTGAATTTATTGGAGCATTAGGAGACAAACTCTATATACTCATTGTTAGTCTTAAAGCAAGCTTTGCTAGTAATTAAAGGGTTAACTCCAGTTTGGCTTTATTGATTTTGATCGGCTCACACACTAAATCTCATCTGGACACAGAAAGGCATCAAGATCCAATTGGCAATTCCTTTAGAGTTTACTGAAAAGATAATTGATTGGGAAGCCATTTAATTTACTTTTCGTCAATTCTTGAGAACAATCAATAATCAAACAACTCAGTCAGCCATGTCATGGAGATTATCTAACAGGATTAATATGACTTTACTTTCTCTTAAGCATGTTTTAAAAGAAAGTCAAAGAGACATTTTTATTTAGGTTGCTTTTACTTTTTGTAGATCAATTGATCATGGTTACATACAATGATTATACAGGGTTGTACATTAATAACTAAGTTTGAGTGAATCATTGCTTATTGAATCAATCTTGTCAAGGTAAAAACAAAAACATCTTTACATGATCTTCTACAAACTGTCTGAGATACTCGTTATGGATAGACTAAGGAAATGCACTGACACTCCAACAGTGTCAACCAATGGATTTTTCTTTTACTTTTGTCTTCAAAGTATCGTCCCTTGCCCTGATTTTTAAGATCCCTTAGCTCTGAACTATGATCAAAGAAACTGCTCTCTGTGGACACAGAGTATCGAACTAAGCATTTGACAAGGGCCTGTCAAAAGCTGTATCCATAGCAACCTATAACATGAGGGAGGCAGGAGCAGACACACACACACACACACAACTTCACAAACACTTTTGTTCACACAGCTGCGGAAATAGTCACAAGTGAGTTGCAGCAAATGCGTTGGACTAGATAGTCTTCTTATTAATTAACACATTATTATAAAAGCTGTAATGTACTTACAGTGTGTAGGAGTCTGTGTTTTTGTGTATATCAAGGGACTTGGATTCCTTTATACTTTTCATAATAACCAATTACCACTTTCACTTCGATGAAACTCACATGCAAACATATAACAGTGTGTGTAAGTGTTTAACCTCAAGGTACAAAGTTCTATCTCACTTTATTATATAATAGCTGTTCAGGTTATCCAGCAGTGTGTGTACTATAAATATTGGAGAGAACAAAAGAGCAGTTGACTAATGCAGTATATGTGTGCTGCCATCTGTTTAAATATATTAGCAATGCCAGACAAAATCCATGGGCCTATATTTATAGCTATGATGTGCAAGAAAAGACTAGGACACCCATCACCCGCTAATGGAGAGAGCATTTACATATTCATATTAATGGTGAGCATCAAAAAGAGGCTCAAGGTATTTAAAATATATCCATAGCATACATTTATGGACTAAATGAATAAATATGAATATGTATAAATATAACAAAATGTAAAAAATAATATATTGTATTAAATGTAATTAGTGTTATGTTGCCTCAATATGTATTAATTTGTAACATTTATTTATAAATATTTTATGCATATACATATATACACCCATCACCTGCAAATGGAGAGAGCATTTACATATTCATATTAATGGTGAGCATCAAAAAGAGGCTCAAGGTATTTAAAATATATCCATAGCCTACATATATGGACTCAATAAATATGAATATGTAAAAATATAACAACATGTAAAAATAATATATTGTATTAAATGTAATTAGTGTTCTGTTGCCTCAATATGTATTAATTTGTAACATTTATTTATAAATATTTTATGCATATATATATATACATATATACACCCATCACCTGCAAATGGAGAGAGCATTTACATATTCATATTAATGGTGAGCATCAAAAAGAGGCTCAAGGTATTTAAAATATATCCATAGTCTACATATATGGACTCAATAAATATGAATATGTATAAATATAACAACATGTAAAAATAATATATTGTATTAAATGTAATTAGTGTTCTGTTGCCTCAATATGTATTAATTTGTAACATTCATTTATAAATATTTTATGCATATATATATATATATATATATATATATATATATATATATGTATATATATTCTGCAAAGACACACAACACCTCAAGCTTCTTTTAATGTTGTATACATATGTCAAATATATATTTAATAGGGAAATATATTTGTATTAACAATAAATTAACAATTAATACATTATTTGTATTAACAATAAATTAACACAGCACCTCAAACATCTTTTAATAATCACCATTAATTAATAAAAAAATACACACACACACACACACACACAAACGCACACAAACGCACACACACACACACACACACACACACACACACACACACACACACACACACACACACATATATATATATATATATATATATATATATATATTGTGAGCATCGATTTCATTAGACTGGTACACATACATTCAGATGAAGAACAGTTTTTGTTCTTTTTCAGTATCCATTAGTAGGTCACACTGCAAACATCCATCATATCTATTTTAAAGAATTACACATACACACAAGCTCTTCTTTGAACAGAGAAATATTGCTATAGTGCTAAGAGCTAAGAGCCTTTTACAGCTATAACTTGACATTATAACAAAGACCCTGACAGATCCAATATGTCCGCAGCACAGTGTACACAAACACACACACATTTTTTCTTCCTTTTCTACTCCGTCCTCCCCCCTCCCTCATCTCTCCCAGTCAACCTTGACTGGAAGAAAAGCAATTTATTTCTACATGGCTTAGATAATGAATAATAGATGTTATCCAGTGATTTGGGTTTGTCATGGCTGTGCGCGGTACTTTCAGAGGCTCAGAAGTTCAAGGCTTGTTATTGAAATCCATTAGGAAGATGGAAAATGAGACTGATGGTAAATATAAGTGAATTTCATGGACATAACAGAAAAAAGGTAACTGAGGTTAATGTTAATCTTCCTCTGAAAATAACAGTGTTTGTGCATGCGTACATGCGAGTATCTGTTTGGGTTTGTATGCAAGCAACTGTGTGTTTATTTTGTACAATTTTGTACTGTATGTGCAAATGTCCCTATGTGTGTGTGTGTGTGTGTGTGTGTACTGAACTGCAGTAATATCCATTATATATATTGTGTTCTGCTTGCTTGTCTCCCTTGAGTTACCCAAGGGGGATGATATTACATTTCATCACACTTTCATTTTCTACTACAGATGAGGGACAGTAGAAGAGGAGAACAGCAGCAGTCCCGTGGCATGTATGAGTCAAATCTGTCTCACATATACTCACTGTCTCTCTCTTACACACAAACGCAGCTCAGGGGGCTGAAGTAAAATGAGTTACCATCTGTTATCATGTGAAACCTGCCTTATTGGAACACAAAAGAGAGAGGCAATGACAATAAAGGTTCACTTCTTTTTGTTATTGACTAACCACAAACATTTCCACTGATTTCCTTCGTGATTTCAGTGACAATTTACATATTTTCTTCCTTTGTTTTGAATTATCATTGTTTGGCATCACATGTTTTTGCTCTATGCATACATGCACATAAAGATAATTTTACAATGTCCAAGCAAATTTAATTGACACTAATAATAAAGACTTTAAACCAAATCCATACACACACAGCTTTATTAAGCTGGCTCATAATGAATTAAAAAAAAAAAAAACAAGATCAAATGACAGAGACATTTATAGGACTTTCAGTAATGAGCACCCACAGTAAAGATGCTGCCGCTGCTGAGTGCCACATCATATAAAAGACTCTCTCACAGCAGGTGTGGGATTACAAACATGGCTAATATGTAATAATAATAATAATAATTGTATTTTTATAGCGCCATTCCAATGCCCAAGGTCGCTTTACAAAGTTCGGTTTAGGAATACTGATAAATAGCACACTTCCATAACAGAGAATATTACACATACCAGGAGCTAAAGAGTGTGGGGGGTTTTCTGCAAAACACTTTGAGTGAACTTGTCCAGAAATGTTCTACATGTAAGGAACTATTATTATCATCTGGCATTATCTGGAACTTGATTCTGATTGGGCAATCATGGCATTCGGCAATCAGATATCTCTTAATAGAGTGCAATAATGCCCAACCACTTTTTCAGCTACCTTGGAATATGTATTTTTGGTAACACTTTATTTGAAGGGGTGTGCATAAGACTGACATGACACTGTCATAAACATGACATAACACCTATCATGAACATGAAGGAGTCTTTATGAATGTTTATGACTGTTGTCATTAAGTGTCATTCGGTAAATTATGACACTTTAAATGCAAAGTTGACATTGTTTAAAATGTCTTTGTTATGACAACTTGACATTAACCAAGAAATTATAACCTGTCAACCTGTCACAAATATGTCATAACAGGTCTAATTATTAATTATCTAATTATAGTACTAAATAGTTATTTAGCTTTGTGTTAACATTACATTACCCTGTCATGTGTTATGGTTGGTTTTAACTTTGGTTGTCATGACACCATTATAACTGTAACATGAATATTTTACTTGTCCTCAAGTAAAGTGGAACACATTGCACTAGTTATAAAGATGTCATTAAGGGCTATTACACTGTCAAATGCTTTAACAACAGTGTCAAATAAACCTTAGGTAAAGTGGAACACGTTTGACTAGTTATGATTTCTTGGTTAATGTCAAGTTGTCATAACACTTCTGTCTTTGTTAATGTCAAGTTGTCATAATCAAGACATTTTTGTCTTGGTCAGTGTCAAGTTGTCATGACAAAGACATTTTAAACAATGTCAACTTTGCATTAAAAGTGTCATAATTTACCAAATGACACTTAATGACAACAGTCATAAACATTCATAAAGACTCATTCATGTTCATGACAGGTGTTATGTCATGTTTATGACAGTGTCATGACAGTCTTATGCACACCCCTTCAAATAAAGTGTTATCGGATTTTTTTACGTATTAATTTTAAACCATGAACTGAATCAACCAAGATGAAATGAATTATTACAAAATTGTATTTAAAAATTTAACAAAAGGGCAAAGGTACAAGACGTAATGGTTTTAATGAGGGAAAGAATGTCTCTGGTTACTCGCGTAAACGTAGTCCTCTGAGAAGAGGCAACACGACTTTACGTATGTGGCAAAACGCTTGAACAGAACTGGTCCGAACTGCATAAACACACTGTTCACTGACAGGGCCTGCAAGTCTCCCACTCATTTCCCGCAATCCAGCATGTGTGGAAGCGCCATCTTAACTGACAGCACTTTAAGGTCGCTAGATTCGGCTAGTTCGAAGGGAGGTTCGGACAGCGCACTGAGCACTAAGGACAGGTCACAAACTGGCATCTGGCGAAGGTGGGAAGGATTGAACGGCTATACGGATTAAGGGTGTTTTCCTACCGAATAACCATTTATCATATCACGAAAGGTGGCAATTGCGGCCACTTAGACTTTCGCTTTAGATGGGGAGCTGCCTGCGTCTAGACGTTCCTGCAGGAAGGTCAGAATAATGGAAATATCACAACCCTTGACTTGCTGCTGAGACCGTCTAGGCAGCAGGTGCGGTATCTTCTTTGACTGTTTCAAGATCTCAGCATCCTTTTCAGAAAAGGCCTCGACCGCAACGCCAAAAAGACCCTACGGGCTTACCGGTGCATCCAGGAACGTCAGCCACAGATGGCAGTGCAGAACTACAAGACTGCCCATGTTAAGGCCAAGCCCTTGAGCGACCTTCTTAGAGGCGGCCAGAGCCATATCCGTGGTCGAGTGCAGCTTCCTGAGGGACTCGGGGTCCAGGCCTACTTCATCCAGGGACCCCAAGAGTAGAGTTTGAAAGACCTGTAGGATTGTCATCGTGTGGAGGGCAGATGCTGCGTGTCCAGCCAAAATATATGCCTTCTCGGCGATGTGAGCAGTGGCTCTAAATGGCCTGGAAGGCAAAGAGGCTGTTTTCCATCCGGGGATGGACATAAGTGGGCCCCGATGGCGTCCTCGACGGGAGGCGGTCACGTGTAGCCCAATTTCTCCGTGCCTTCCACTGAAAGTGGCTCTTCTCACGTTTCTCCCACGGTCCTCCCTACAGGGTGGACCCCGAGCAGGCTCTGGTTATGTTATCATTCCTGGAAAGCAACTCTCTGAGGAGGTTTCGCAGCGCTGCCAGATCAGTTGTTCCCTGCCGGTTCGCCGCTTCAGGGCACCAAGGTGTCAGCGTTCCCAATCGATCCTCCGAGGAGGGTCGTAGAACAGTCAGTTCGGTTGTTCCCTGCCGGTTCGCCGTTACAGGGTACTGAAGTGGCTGTTTGACCAATACCAGAGGCCAGTCTCGAGAGACTGGTGCCCTTAGTAGATTTTCTGGCAGTGTGTAAGCTATTGACAAATGTACCTTGTTGGGTCCGGCTCAATATAGAAATGATTTCAGAATTCAGTTCGATACTTCAGCCTAGAATTCTAGGGGTCCTAAACCCCAAGCAGGCTCTGGTTGTGAAGAGAGAAGTACAGACTCTTCTGCAAAAGGAGGCTATAGAAAGGGTTCCTCCTCCCAGTAGGGAGTCAGGGGCTTTCAGTTGTTATTTCATTGTTCCAAAGAAGGATGGATGCTTACATTCACACAGATTGTGTCACAGATTCAGTCTGAGGACTGGTTTGTCACAATAGATTGAAGTATGTACCCTTTCATGTAGCCATCCGTCCTCGTCACAGAAAGTCCCTGACGTTCGCTTTCGGGGGCGAAGTGTTCCAATATCGGATTCTTCCCTTTGGCCTAGGTAAAACTAGTCCAGTCACTCACTGCAAAACCGTTTCAGAGACTGGTGGGTCTCATGGCAGCTGCGTAATAATTTTGGCCTCCTGTACATGAGACCCATGCAGTGGTGGCTCAGGACCAAGGTGCTTTCTCCGAGGGGAAATCCGTTTCACATGATCAAGGTCATGCAGCAATGCCTTCGTGCCTTAGTCATGTGGAACAAACTTTGGTACTTCGCCCAGTGCTGGGGTCTTCTTGTTGACACCTATGCTATCGACGGATGCTTCCCTCAAAGGTTAGGGGCCGATTGTGAGTGGTCGCTCGGCGAAAGGTCTTTGCTAGGACCATCTACTTTCTTGGCACATAAATCAGCAAGAAATGATGCTGGTGTTACGATCTCTCAATCACTTCCTGCCAGATATGAGTGGTCACCATGTGCTTGTCGGCACGGACAACACATCGGTGGTCTCTTACATAATCCAGGAGCAGACATCCTGTTGAGGTAGGGGCCAAGGCTCAGGAAATGGAGACTTCACCCCGAGGTGGTGGAGCTCCTATGAAAAACTAAGGTAGACCTTTTCGCATCCTAGAGAACACACACTATCCACTCTGGTTCTCACTCAGTCAGCCAGCTCCTCTGCAGCTGGACACTATGAGAGGGGGCCCATCATTTGTACATTTCCTTTGTGGGACTGTGAGGCGTCTGACCAAGATACTAGGAGTATGGCTGCCTCAAAGGCTATGACTTGGATCTAGGCTCCACTCCAGGGTCTAGGGTGCTTGCTTCTTAGTGTGTGCAATGACATCACACAGAACAGTCATTTTCTATTATGGCGTAGTGGGTATAGTGTTCCCACAATGTCTTGACGGAGCTCGAGTTCCCTTGAAAGGGAACGTCTCAGGTTCTGACTTTAACCCTGGTTCCCTGAGAGGAAACAAGACGCTGTGTTGCCCTACCATACTCCCTGCATGGTACAATCAACTTGCTTCGCCCTATCAGAAGCTAGAGCGGTCTGTTGTCAGGTGTGCTTTATAGTTTTCTGGTTGATGATGTCACCCGCCTATGACGTATCGTCTCTCCATTGGACTGATTATACACATGCTTTACGATGCAATCACACAGGGGCGTTCCCACAGCGTCTCGACGCAGCGTCTCGTTCCCTCTCAGTGAACCAGGGTCACAGTCGTAAACTGAGATGTTCTTCTTGGAGAGGGTTCACACAATTTCACTGTTGAACATGATTATTTTTAAAATGAGTTGAAATAATGCAGTATGGTGGCTTCAACAAAACCATATACCAAAAATGAACAACCTCGTAGCCCATAGCAGGTCTCGATTTAAAGATTTATAAGTTATCATTCAAAATCAATTCCCTTATGGAGAAAATTAATCGGACTTTTGGAACACGACTTGCAATCTATTTTCACCGCTGACCATGACAACGCTGATATGAGTCCGCTCACCCAGTAACTGAAATCACCCTTACATTAATTTCTCTTGTATAACTCTGCATACTCGCTCTCTCTATTTTATACAGAAGCAACTTTTGCCATCTTGCGTCTAGTTATCAATTGTAGTGAAAATTATCTCTGAGGACTTCAGTATGAATATGACTGTAATATTGTCCACTATAGGCCTGTAACGTCTGAGACAAATCAGACACAATTATTTGGTATATGTACCAAACCTATATATGTATAGGCTTTATGCTGAACATCACATGAAGAAACAGGAAAACAGGTTTCATCACATCTATTCGTTGGAGAAAGTGTTAACAGCAGTATGAACTGACAGCAATATATATGGACATTTAAAGTAATCAGCTAAACCAGCAAGTTATTTTAATTGTTGACATTTTAATCAATTTTAAAACTCACGTTGGGATCTGTGGTTCCATCCACCAGAGAGGGGAAGATGGTCTTGGTAACAAGACAACGATCAGATTGGTTTTATTGCTTTTATTCTTAATGACCACCAACTTGAATATGTGAATTCTTAAAAAAAAAAATAGGTTATGGAATAGAAAGCTCCTGCAGCAGGTGCATTAGCACAACAAGTAGCATCAAACTACATGCCACCATTTAATTGATTAATATTACATGTTTAAAGCTTACTTTATCAAGCAAGCACACTGGAAACATTCCTCGCGTCTATATAAATACACCAAAATAGATATTCAAATGAATCAACCAATCAGTAATACCCTTGATCAGATTCACCAAACATGGATGTTTTTCCACTAAGAAACGAACATTGTTATTATGTTTTGATTGATGTCTGTGAAGCTTCTTTGATGCAATCTATATTGTGAAAAGGACTAAATATACTAAAACGCTTTATAACTTGCATAGATTTACCTCTGATACGTCAGATGTCAGATTTAAATGATTACTTGCAGGAACCACTGGAAATAGCAGGACCCAAGCACAGAGATGAGCGGTGAATGGTGATTTATTGACAATAGGATGAAACCATGTGTAACAGTTGCACAGTCCAGAGTCTGTCCACAACAGAGGTCTAGACAGGAAAATCAGGCACAGGATTGAGCAGTCCAGTAACCAGCAGTCAGTGCAGACTCAGGGTGGGCAGGACAGGGTTCAAACACACACAGACGAAAAACATAGGAGAAACATGACACGAATAAAACCACTAATACATTAAAGAAGTACAAGGATGGGCAAACACTGTAGTTAAGAAACTGAAAAACTAAACTCAAAAGAGATGAAAACTAACAAAACACTAAACTAAATTTAAGTAAAACCAGTCCAAAACAGGAGAAAGCTAGGTATTAGATAAGTAAAACCCCAGGCTAAATAATAACTCAAAGAAAAAAGCAAAGTAACAGAAAGTATCTGATAGACAGAAACAAACAAAAACTAGAATAGCTCAAGTTAAACAGGAAAACTAAAGAAAGCTAAATAAAGGGAAATTAGTCTTAGGCCACATCCACACGAAGCCAAAGCTATCCGATGTTTTTTTTTTCCTCGTTTTAAAAAAAATCTGTAAACACGGCGGCGTCTCGGAAAATATCTGCATACACACGAAACCAATAAAACTGACTGAAAACAATGTAGTATACATCCCAGACCAGTATGTGATGCAGTAATTCTGCCATAGAGATACACTAAAAATGCGAGAAGAAGACTTAGAGCAAGCGCATAAAACCTTGTGCGCTGTATACACTATATAGACAGTAAAATATATACTAGGCTATACAATAATATTAGGCACAGTTGCTTCTTTTCTTTTTTACCAAGAACTTTATTGAACAATCATAAATTGCCTGGTACACAAGGGAGTCACTATATTCAATTAGTTAGCTCAGAAAGCTTGCCACAAAGAACCAGCAAAAGTAACGAATGTGTCAAATATAGACATATTAATTGTTTATTAGTAAACTAATGTTTTCTGTGTCATCCTTGACTGAAAAGATGAAGTTGACGATGCTCGGCACTTCGCAGTATTGTGAACTCGCCTATGGAGTAATGGACTTCATACGGATTAAAATAAGAGAGTTGTATGTTTCTTTTCATCTTGAATTGTTGTTCGATGTTGTTTCTCAGTTTTGGTTCATTTATGAGATCCAGTTCACAAGCAATGCAAAATATATTGCGCCGGAGCGTCCATGTCCTGATTATATTGTCTGCTCTAGCCTATATTCGCCTATATGTATTTAGTTTAATATTTCTGTTTAAATATATATATATATATATATATTAAATATATATATATATATATATATACAAAACTACAATACATTTCTCACAAAACTACAGAGAAATGTAATGTCGGAGTGGGACATCAGGGGTGTGTTTTTTGAATAGCCGTAATAATCAAATTATTCCCATCGATTGTCAAATATTATTTTTGCTTTAAATCCCCATCCCTACAAAATAAGAAATGTCTTAAATCAGACAACAGACCAGCACCATAGCATACAAAAGAAAGTAAAGGCCTAGAAAAATAAATTAAATAAAAATACATTCAAGTAAATAATAAAGAAAGGAATACAAGAGCCTCAGTAGTTTCTGCCGCATTATATTATGTTATTATACAAGCACTTCGGCAGTTGTTGTTGCTGTTGGGTGAATGTCTGACTAGTCAACACGTGGGGATGACATCATTGTTTCACAAAATATAGGGATTGGCCGTGCACAAGAAAACGCAAGGGTGTCGTTTTCAGATTTATCTACCCTGGGACCCGGTTTAAAAAAATAGCAGTTTCAGTGTCCCAAAACGCCGAATCCGTCTGGACGAAATGCCAATACGACAAACAATTTGTACGTTTACTAAATGTGTGGACGGGGCCTAAGATAAATCCAAAGCAAAACCTGCAAGGATACAAGCTCCAGAGAGAGCTTTGGACAATCACACCTGGATATGACATGAGAAATGTCTTGAACAGGAACACAAAACAACAATCCAACAAAGACACGCAGCAAGGAAGCACAATATAAAGGGATTGCAGCAAACGAGGACCAGGTGAACACAACCAGGACTAGACAAGAACTAAACAAGGGGAGCACATGGCCAACATAAACAAAAACAAAGGGGTGGTGATGGCGCAGTGGATAAGACACATGCCTTTGGTGTGAGAGACCCGGGTTCGAATCCACTGCGAGACACCAATGTGTCCCTGAGCAAGACACTTAACTCCTAGTTGATCCAGAGGCATGCATCCTCTGACATATAGCAATTGTAAGTTGCTTTGGATAAAAACGTCAGTTAAATGAATAAATGTAAATGTAAGCCATGTGCTCAAGCACAAAACAAACATGACAACATTGAACAAAGATACAAGAGAACCCTGACAACTTCATTTTTCTGTTCCTTTCTTTGTTGCTGGTTTGAGTGGCACATGCACATCAATTTAGTGAAGTTCAAAAGAGACTTGCTTATGCTAAAGACGAACAGTTTTGCCTAATGTAAATGTCCACCTTGAATTTGTTCAATGTGTTCAACAATCACTAAACGATCACCAAACATTTGCCATGGAACACTCTGCTTGCAAATTACATTTATTTTTTTTAGAAATTCTTAATTTTATATTTCAGAAAACTGAATTGGGGAAATAGTCTTGAAACACAGATATTTTTCTATACTCTATTTTCTTTTTTCAACACTTATCCAGACCTGGAAATTATTCAAATCAAATTCCAAACTTTTCCAAACGGCATAGGAAACCAGTCCTGGCCTGTGCGGTCTCTTTATCCCTAAATAACAAAATGATTTAGTCCCAAACCAATATTTGATGTTGTCTATTTATTTATAATAAGTAGTTACGTAATAAGCAGGATACATGTCCTGTTTTAAGAATAATGAGGTGAGGAGAAAGTGATTGAAGCCACAGGATGGTCAGGGCTGAGATTGCAATAGCCTGCACAGGTGTTAAAGAGTACATAAAACCACTGACGGAAACAAAGATTTTGGTATAGATAAACAGATATATATATATATATATATATATATATATATATATATATATAATTTGACAGACTTGAACACTTCTTTTTAAAGAGCCATCGGCAGGCAGTCGTAAAGTAAGTTGTGTTGTTGTTTTAATTATCGACAGTAAAACAATCTGTTCATAATTACAATCATTTGCCTGCAGTCATTACTGCCAGTGGCACTGAGCAGTTTAATTTGCCTTCTCTAATCTGCAGTGTAATTAGAGCACACACAAGCAGAGCTGAGTGATCATTCAACATACACACCAAACACACTCTCTCTCTCACGCACACACACACACACACACACACACACACACACACACACACACAAATACTTAACACATTCTATCATGCTGCCTCTGGAACACATCATTTCATTATTCTCTCTCATTATTATCTCTTTCTTTTCTTGTTTCACTCATTAATCTACGTGCTTTAAATTTTGATATTAAAAAGGTCCATACTGTTTTGCTATAGCACATATTTTCCCCAGATAATGGGTAAATTGGGATGTTGTAGGAACTTACAAGAAAGACTAAAATAGTATATTCTTGTGAGTTTTCAGAAGCTATTGCTCCAGTCTTCAGTGTCACATGATCCTTCAGAAATCATTCTATTCTGACTTACTGCTCAAGACATATTTTTTTATTATTATCAAAAACAGCTGAAAACAGTTGTGCTGCTTGATGTGGAAACCCTAATTTCCACATCAGATTAATAGATTTCCCCCCACCCCCCACCCCCACCCCAAGGATTCTTTGATGAACAACAATTTAAAAGGTATAACATTTATTTGATACAGATTTTTTTTTTTTTTTGGTAACATTGTGGGCCCTATTTTAACGATCTGAAACGCAAGTGTCAAAGCGCAGAGCGCAAGTAACTTTGTGGGCGGGTCCCGGCGCTGTTGCTATTTTCCCGGTGGGATAAATGCCTCTTGCGCCTGGCGCAAATCTAAAAGGGGTTGGTCTGAAGTAGCTTCATTATTCATAGGTGTGGTTTGGGCGTAACGTGAAATAAACCAATCAGAGCGCCATCCAACATACCCTTTAAAGGGTTAGTTCACCCAAAAATGAAAATTAAGTCATTAATTACTCACCCCCATGCTGTTCCAACCCCGTAAGACCTTCGTTCATCTTCGGAACACAAATAAAGATATTTTTGATTGAATCTGAGAGCTGGATCACTCTTCCATAGGCTTCATAAGGGACTGGCTCTTGACGGCCCACAAAGTCATTAAAGAAAAGGTTTAAATGTTCCATGTGCCTACAGCGGCTCAATTATAAGTTTATCAAGCGACGAGACTACTTTTTGTGCGAAAAAAACATAAATAACGACTTTATTCCACTATTCCATTACTTCCTTATGGGCGCATGCGCGAGAACTGAGACGAGGACGTTCTCATTTGTCTACTTCTTGTTACCGGCTGCTCACCGCTTAGGAGTTTTACCGCCACCTACCGTATAAAATGATGATCCATATATAAGGCGCTCCGGATTATAGCCCTGTATGACTTTACTATCACTTTTGATCAATTTAATAAACTGTCTGAATACAAGTATTCATTTCTTTAAAAAAAAACATACACACACACACCAGTGTGACAGCAGTGATAATGAACTGAGCCTCTCAATCTCTCACACACAGTAAAACAGCATAGGTTCTCTCTCTCCCTTTCCGATGACAGCTATTAATTCTTGTCTGCACCAACTTGATGGAAGGCTAACAACATTTTATATTGTTGATACACTCTAGGCTGTGGCTATGTTCTCAATTACTGATGAAAGATAGATGGTAACCTGGTTACAAATGGGCAGCACTGCTTAGATGATGTCAAGCACCTTTATCACACACTGAAATGTGTTTGCTGCTCCGACTACTTGTGCGTTTCCCTCTGTCTCTCTGTACAATTATTACCCACAGTAATGGCTTGTGCTGTAGTACTGCACACATGCTTTTGAAATCAAGCGTATGGAAGATTTAGACATGACGAAGTTGTTGAGTGGATGACAGCTTGACTATTTTGACATGTTTTAGCAGTGCGGCCTCTGTGAGAGCATAAAAACAGCACTGAGAGGACTGTTGAAGAATTTAAATGCAAAGTACTTGCTCGTTCTGATAATATTATGCCGCACACCGGATTCCATATTGCAATTCCTTTCATCGTAAGAGTAAGGTCACACGTGTACGGCTGGCAAAAGGATCGATTTCATTATCAAAGCAAACCGTGGGAGGGATCGCAGGACTAAAGCGGTTATAATATTAATTCAGCACATTTAAAGCAGTCTTTTCTGCGGCTTTCTTTGAGCTTGGGACATGAAAGGTGTAATGTGCATCCTTTAAAGTCTGCTGATTTGTGTTTAATCATAAGAGCTAAAGGATGAGGTGAGGAGGGAACGGGAGGTGAACAAGCAAAAATAAACGGCTGCGTTTATAAGCACATCTTATACTGTGTGTGTGTGTGTGTGTGTGTGTGTGTGTGTGTGTGTGTGTGTGTTTGAGGGTTTCAGGTCTCAAGGTCTACGCCTTGAATATAAATGTGTTCTTACATAATGAATGAGCTTTACACAGGCTAAAAGACAAACATCAGAGCCTTTTACATCAGCAGTGTATTTCAGGAGCAGGATGCTGTCTTCCTCTCTCTCGCTGCTTTACAAAAGCTCCTTTTTTCTTGAACAATAACGAGAAGAATTTGGGAAAGAAACAGATAAAGCAGTTAAAAACAAACACGCTGGAGATGGGGGGTGAAGAATAAGTAGTTGAAACATCAAATCTACTTCAATCATTGAGAGCATTGTTGGCCAAAACAGATCTTAATGAATTAATCATGCATCATGGACTCTCTCCCCTTTTACAATTACACACACACACACACACACACACACACTTGCGCTCTCTCTCTCTCTCTCTCTCTCTCTCTCTCTCTCTCTCTCTCTCTCTAATGCATGCACACAGCTGCTGTGTTGTTTATAAGGCCCATTTGAGATGTCTTATAATGCATTGTGTCATGGAGCATTGGGTCAGGCCGATGGAAATTAAACTCTTCAGACAAGATAAACATTACATTACATCATTACCTTTCACAACACATGTAAATTAAAACCATTATCTTAGCAATTGCCCATTCATCTTCACATCCACCATTCTCTCTCTCTCTCTCTCTCTCTCTCTCTCTCTCTCTCTCTCTCTCTCTCTCTCTCTCTCTCTCTCTCTCTCTCTCTTTGCCATATGTTTGAATCTCTACCATTCCCCTTTTCTTCTCCCCCCTCTCTACAGTTTGGCATTGGTTCAGTCAGCTCTTTTGTCCTATCAGACTGTGACTGTTTGAGCTGCCCATTTTCCACTGCTGAATTAAACATTAAACATTAATGCTCTCTGACAGCAATAAATAACATTTAGCACAATGGGGATCTAATAATGACCTGACTCTAGGCTGAGCCCCATCAGAGGCCTTCCTTTGACAACTGCTGAAATGTGATTATCAGGCAGCTGTCCGAGACAACTGTATCTGAATATCTTTAGCACTGGAAAGGGCTTTGATCTTCCCTGCATGAAATTATAGAAGAGATCTGTTTGAATTACATTTTCTTTCTCACTTTGAGCCAATTATCATTAGAATCACATGTATTATTCCAGTGGATTCACAGCCCAGACCTATGTGTGTGTAGATAAATACGGAGTAATGGGGCTTCTAAGACCTCTGAAAAACGACTCTGTTCTAGTGACTATTGTCTGTGTGACTTTGCGTTTATTTCACTGCTCAAGTGAACAATTTGGGTACTAGTTCTGCTCAATAATACACACAGCAGGTCATTTTCCTAATGTCAAAGTTCACATCTATTTCAGCCTGACGAGCTGAAATATGCATTGTAAACAGTATCACATTTCTGATATATGAACTCTCTTACTGTAAGGGTAATGCTTAGTTTCATTGTGATTTAATTAGATTTTCCCTCTTTTTGCCTGAGTTCTTTTTCCTTGTTTTTCTATGGTTTCTAATTGAATTACAACACCTATTCCCTTTTCTATTTGTAGTAGGATGGTCCCTTTAACAATGGAGTGTTGATTGTGTGGTGGGTTGGCATGTCATGCAATCACATACCTACTGTATATTATAGTTGGCTGCGGACCTTTTTCGTCTTGCTTTACATAGATATTGCTCAATTAAGGAGCTTGGAATTTACGGTTTATTTTGGGTTGTTCTTTTCCTTTAATTTTCTCTTTTTTTGACAGTGTAACAGTGTTCAGTAGTTAATGCATTTGTTTGGTTTGGATTGGATTGTTTAATTGTATTTCTCCTGTCTCATAATTTTGAGCTGTATCTAATGTTTTTTGTGCAAAGAGCGAAACCACCTTCAGTTATTTTTCTTTGTGTGACTTTTTGGTATCAGGATTGGGTCTGTGTGTGTGTGCGTGTGTGTGTGTGTTTGGTTAGTGTAGGGGTGGCCGTTTTATTTTGTCTGACTACAACTAGCCACTGGATTGGCACGTAGTGTTGAAGCACAGTGCACAGTAATTGAATCCTTGAAGTAAATAAGTAAAGCTAGAATACCTACGAATGTTAGCTTTTGGTTTAAGCCAATTGGTTGAATTACAGAGTGAAAAGTATCTTCTTTTATTGACGCTGAGCTCAATCTCTTGTGATTTGGAGAAATAAACTTGTGATCATGAACTTGATATATATATAAGCTTAAAAAATATAAAAATAAACTTGAGCCTGCTATTGGGGAGGCTTGTGTATTTAGGGTCCCTATTGGGGGCATTTATAGTGTAAGCTGAGCAGGTCCCAGTCACATACTGATGATCTTCTCTTTTTTCCTTATTTCCTGGACCAGTGTTAATGTTAGATTCTAGTGTGTAGTGCTTTGTTTGTTCCTAGTGTTTATTAAAAGTATCTCAAATCATCTTCTTGTCCTCTCTCTCTCTCTTGGTGGATCAACTACAGTTCACTGTCTGTATCGCATACTCTTTTAAATGAGAGCAATCCATTAGTAAACACTTGCTATCTATTATTAATAGTTTCAATATTTTGTTAAATGATTGCAAATGCAAAATATGAATTAATCATAAGCCTGTACACACTTTGTGCAAACTTAAAAATGAAGGTAATAATATGGAGTACACATTCCAGTGCTATCTGTTCAAATATATCTGTTCAAATGCATAGTAAATTATTTACACAGATTTCTGTAGCAAAAATAACAATCAGCTGTCAGGTAATAAACAATGCATGCTTTAAAAAGCACAGTGCCCCAGATATAAGCGTGCATTTTTATCCAGCTTCACACTTGCGTCTCATCTACAGTACAGATGCTTCCAGACTATAATTAGCATAAAATAACACAACCCTAAAAAGCTGTGACAAATGTGAGAAACTACTCCCAGTGAATTCTCAGTTTTTCTGACCTTTGTAAAGTCTTTAAACTAACCTTTATGTTATAGATTTTTCCCTTCTTCATAATGGCCAGCATTTCCACAAAGGTTAAAGAGCACTAATATTATGATCATGTGTGTGTTTTTTAGTAGTAAGGGCCCTTAAAATAAAGTTGAAATTATTTAAAGTTATTTACATAACCAAACGACTGTTGCTGCTCGCTAACTGTGTGCCTCCTATTAGAGCTAGCATAACACTAGTCAGGCAGTATGTTCTTAATTATGTTTATCGTGTTTAGAGCACAATTCCTTAAAATTAAATTTCTGTACAAGTCATACCAGGAGACCATACCAGAGCGGGGGTGGGGTATCGAACACTTAATAACTGATGTACTACAGATCAATCATGACTAGTGATTGATTGTTTTCTGACTAGGATGCTGGTATGTTGGTGACGTTTGTGTATTAAACACTAATAGGCTATATGCGCGCATAAGTTCCGCATTTGATGCAAGACTGCTCTTCGGTTTCCGGTTGGGGAGATTTAAAGCGGAGGAGAACTGAGGAAAACGGGATTATGGCAGAGTCTTCAAAATTTACTGTCCTCCCATCTTTGAAACGAAACTTTAATACGTTTATGTAATTTTATATAGTCTATAGTTATGTCTATTTAATATAACAAACAAAGAAGCATAAACAAAATGAAGGGTGTCTGTTTTTGTGACTAATGTTTCTTTATAGCCATAGAGTATAAAAAAACAATATAAATTCTCGGTATAGCATTGGACTCTACGATCGGCAGAAGTAATCCAGCATTCTTAGACCTTCACTCAGTATATACAGTATATATATATATATATATATATATATATATATAAGTTGTATCTATCTATCTATCTATCTATCTATCTATCTATCTATCTATCTATCTATCTATCTATCTATCTATCTATCTATCTATCTATCTATCTATCTATCTGTGTTTTGACTGATGCAGTTAGAAAGTATTCTCTAAAAGGGAAAAAAACATGGACTATGGAAATGTAGAAATCTCATAATTATTAAATAAAAATGTGATGAGAGCTGGTCTTTTGTGTTTATGTCTGATTATTAAGGTCCCTGTGAACTGATTCTAAACACTTGCAGCTGCTGTGGACCCCATCTTTAATGTGCCATAAAATAGAATAGAGAAAGTTGCCATGTTAATGGGAGTGCTGCTTTATCTCCTCCACCCACACTTAAGGCATATGAGACTCATTCATTTTGAGGAGAAACTGATAACATCTGTTGTTGGGCATCACTCTCTTAATCAAACATTCCAGACAGGTGTTTGATTTCAGGCAAACACGCACACACACACACACACACACATTGAACAATAGCGTGAGTCACATATTCTCTCATTAACACGGGTGAGCTCATGACGGTTTTCAGCATATTAAAACGAATGCCGTGCTTTTAAGCATCTCACTCAAATATAAATTATCCATCTTTCACTCCCTCTGGCTTTTTGTCTTTTCTTGTAGACTTCTTGTGTTTCCAGAAGACTTGAGGAAAGGGGCGCTCTGTTCCAGGCAGTAAATATAGTATTATATAATCAATCTTTGAGAGAAGTTTTCAAAAGTCATAATATTGAGAGGAGATGTCAGCTGAGCCATTAGAGTGATTCATTCCTACCGCTCTACATTTACAGTCTCTACAAGAGCAACGCTGCTTCCCTCTTTGTGCCTCTGACACCATTTCCTCTCAATTTTCTTTCTTCATTTAAATGTGCAAGAAGTGAATTCAATTAGAGGCTGTGAGTAAAAGGCGGAGAGAAAAAGAAACAAATACGTTTCTTGTCATTTTCAGGGCAAACACAAAAACATCCTCATTTTTGGTGCCAGTAATCATGTTGGCTGTGAGATGTTATTAACATGAACAAAACAAAAGCGAATGGAAGTCTTATAGTTTTACATAACCAACTTTCTATACTGACATCTCCCACTTTTGCGTTTGCTTCTGCAGTGGCCTCAGGAGAGAAGAAATAAAGCATGTGAACATCTGCAAAGTAACGAAACATCATTCATTAAACATTCAAGTACACTAAAAGCCCCTCAAGCTATCTCAAACTTTTTTAATTGAATTACCATAATTAATTCTTAAAGCAGGATTATAATAAACACATAACTTGGCCAGCCTACCTAAAATACCCTCTTCAACATGAAGATATGTGACAAAGTTCACACCACATGATCTCACTTATCTCACACCTAATTGACTCATTGTGGCACTTTCGCAGTATGTATAATCTGCTGACTGCAAAGAAACATAGAATGTTCTGGATCCTACAGCTGTGTTTAACTGTCAGCCAGTCTGTCAGCGATCTTCTCAGAGTAGACGTCTGTTTGCTGTAGCGGCGCTTGGCAACCGAGAAATCGCTCGAGCAGGCCTCTTATACAGTATACCGCTGCTGGAGCCCAGCCAACACTGAACATTAAGAGAACTGAATAATTTGTCTACTCTTTTTCTGCACTGCAGCGATTATAATTTCATAAAAATGAGACCTTCTCACTGTAACATTCCTTGAGTCCGACATGTCAATTCTTGCTTCTCGGAGCCAGCTATGACAGGTGAGGTGTTGATTGCGCTTGTATGCACAGAAGGAGAAAGGTTTTCAGTTATGCAGTGCTCCTGTGGTTTATAACATGAATGAGAAACTACAAGCCCAAAGGCTGCTTAGGTTGGGATTAATTCAACTTTTGTGAATGGCAACTCATTTAGTCATTGGCACTGCCGGTAAACCAAACCACAAATTTAATTTTAAACAGCTCCAATAGCATCAAACCACAGTGGCTTTCTGAGATCTGTTGTAGTTGCTTGCGGTCTAAAACAGACTGATATTGCAGTGTTTTTGAACAAAACCGGTCACATTTATATTGGTTCAGAGGTTCAACTGATTATGGGGGAAGCTTTTCAGTTCAAATATATGAGAGATGTTCTAAAGTCAGCGAAATAGACTGAATTTTTCAAATGTTTATCATGCCTGATTTTTCAGTTGACTTGCTTGTAGAATTCAGTCTATAGACAGATGAGTGTTAGTTATCCACCATAAAGAGAGAGTGTGTAACTGGAACGAATGAATAGCCTTTTCTGTAGTGAGGACATACAGAACATGAGATCAGGGCTTTGTCCATTCAAGGTTCTTTGAGTCATTTTAAAGCTGAATCGCTACATCGCAGTTCATCCAAGTGTCAAATCTAATGAATAGATTTGAATGCACAGGACATTTTGAACCTGACTGTTTATGAAAACACGTTCATATATGTAAATAAACAAAAATAACTTAGACTCTCATGGATTTGTATGTGTCTGTGAAGTGTCTTTTCATACATTTAAAATGTGAATATGCCCATACTGAATCGCTGACTTTGTTGTCGCTGAACACCCAAGAGCCAGGTAGCTTTGGAAGCCTATTCTACCCAGAGAAAATAATAAATGTGAAAACGCTAAATATGAGAAAGCGTAAGAAACAGGCCTCCATAGATATCTGAAGACATTTTTGAGAGATGAAATATCTTTCCATGTATGAACTTCCTCAGAATTATAAAACTGTTACTTGTTGAGAAGAAAAATACAGTATATGGTTACAGAAAACGTCACGGTTACATATTTAACCATATAGTTCCCAGATAAGGAACGAGACGCTGTGTCGAACGCTGTGGGAACGCCCCTGCTTTGTGCGTCATGAAGCACGTATGGAAACAGTCCAATGGAGAGACGGAACGTCATAGGCGGGTGACATCATCGACCAGGAAACTATAAAGCACCCCAAAAACACAAGGGCATCAGCTTCTGATGGGCCTGATGGAAGCGCTAACGGGCATGCCGGGAGTATGGCGGAAAGACGCAGCTTCTCGTTCCCTATCAGGGAACTAAGGTTACATACATACCTGAAACGTTCCCTTCAAAGGAACTTCGAGCTGCGTCGAACGCTGTGGGAATGTCCCATGCCGCCATGCAGCAAGTGACTGTCATGTGAGATCTAGCGCACAGAAGACGAGAGCACCTGCGCCCCAGGAGTGGAGCTTAAGTCCAAAACGCATGCGGTGAAGAACATACAGCCGCATCACAAACATCATTCAGAGATACTCCTGACAATAGAGCTTTAGAAGCAGCCATACTCCTAGTAAAGTGGGCTCGTACAACCAAAGGTGAAGGCTGACCAGCCGACTCATAAGCAAGTGAGATAGCCTCGACCCACTTGCTCATTCTCTGTTTATGTTACAGCCCCCACGCAGAAGGCCAGGTATACCGATAAGAAAATTCTGCAAAATAAGAGGAAAAATTGTTGAGACAGGAGCAACCATGTAAGGTTGCACCAAATCTTTAGCAGATGTGAGAGCGCAGGTACACACAGCTCCTATGTGAGAGTCCTCCTTTCAGTTTTCATAATAAAAGTCCGTTTTTTTCTCACAACATCAGACTATATTCTTAAATGCTCGCAATGCACGCTCACCCTTGAGAGCTGACTGGGCATGCTGCACTCCCAAACAAACAACACAAAGAACGTGTGTATCCCCGCCTGTTAGATAGCACGAGCAGGGAGGAACACACTTCTTAAATGCTGTTCGCTCGTCCTAGTCTCTCATACAAAATTGTTTGTGTGGTGTAAATGTGATAACCCCTGCCTAGCAAATACTAAAGACAGACAGTGTTTACACTCAGATTCACAGATTCACATATAGAGCTTTCTGAAGGCACAGAAGCTGATGCGCTTGTGTTTTTAGGGTGCTTTATAGTTTCCTGGTAGATGACATCACCCGCCTATGACGATACGTCTCTGTCCATTGAACTGTTTCCATTCGTGCTTCATGACGCACAACGCAGGGGCGTTCCCACAGCGTTCGACGCAGCTCGAAGTTCTCTTAAAAGGGAACACTTTAGGTTTCTCGTCATGCAGCATGTGAACTTCAAATGCACTTCAGTGCTGGAATGAGACAGAAAGAAACAGGAGCAAAAAGCCCCAGTGTTGAACAAAAGAGATCGGAGAAGATAATGTGTCTTCAAAACCTAATTTCTTTTGCAATTTAATTCAACTGCTTTATTAATCACATAACTGTTCCCTCTCGTGCTGTTGGACAGAAGTTCATACAGAATTCATACTCATAAAGGACAGCGATGTAGTGAGCCCATCTGCCATGTTTCATTGATGCTTGACTCTGAGCAGCCTGTCACGCAGGTTGAGACGAGTCAGAGAAGCTTGTGTTTCAATCAGACAGTTTGAAGATGCTATTTATCTATTAGTCTCGAGTCACCTCACAAAGTGGAATCAGAAAGAATAGGACAGATAAATGCGCACTGATTAAAATTTAAATAGTTTTTGTATCTTCTCTTTTCAATTTTGAATCTGAGTGATTATTAAAGGATACGTGTCTTTTTGTTCCTCTCACATCAATAGCACTGCAAGAGATTTAATGCATACTGATTACTCCGGAGGCAGACACCTGGAATCAGAAAGAGACAGCAGCGCTTACAGTCAGAATCCACTATAAATGATGTTCAGTGGGCATAACTACTGTCATTTTTATGCATAAAAAAATTCATAAACTTTTACACGTCTTGATGTATGAAAAATTTAACTCACTATACACTAAGTAAAGTATAGCATAGCACCATATGAGATTTTTACTGCATGGATCTTACATGAGATAAAAGTATCTCATTAGTCTTCACAGGACATGAAATAGTAACATGTTTCTAATTTGTTGAAACACTATCATTCTGATCTCACAACAACATCAAATTAACATTCTGATAATAATTAATTCATTATTAGATGATGACATTATATCATCTAATATTTATTCTGTATAAACTGAAAAGACAAGCATTTCGCTAACTGTGCTTAATTTACTATGAATCATATTCCCTCAATATGCTGCACATCAGGAGTAGTTTAAAGGTTCTTATATAATAGATATGCATAACGTAGTAACTGTGGTACAATCACTTTAATCTATGGCCTCTTGTGGCTTATAGTGTTATTTTACTCCCTGTAGCAAGAACCACAGCATTTACAGAGTTGAGAAAAAATTGTCACGTACAGCCATTCATACCACATATTTACCACGATCCAGCAGTGTATGATTGTACACAATACCTCGAGGTGCTAACAACCGGCCACTTAGACAGGAACCATCTAAGCTGAAAAGTGTCCTAACTACAGTTTGTTGTTGTTGAGTGTGAGTGTGTGTGTGTGTGTGTGTGTGTGCGTGTATGTGTCATAATTTAGTTGGATATAATGCATGCAGCATACTGTATATTCAGCCCACAGCCCTCAATCAAGTTTGATTTGAGATATTAGAGCCTTCCAGATCATGAGACCATTTTGCTGTGTCATTCCTCTATAGCAGTTATGGCTCATGTGATTGGGTAAAAAAAAAAAAAAAAAAAGTGGTCCCATGAACAAAATCGGGAGATTTCAAATTGCATCCTGCAACAGCAGTCTACTGAGATTGATGGTAATGCTAACGGATCGCTTTCTGGAGGTATTACAGACCTCCTTGATTAGCTTGTTCAGGTTTGATTAGGTTTGGTGCAAAATTAGGCAGGACGGTAGCCCTCCAGAGCAGATTTGAAAAGCCATAAAATCCACTATTACACAGCTTAGACATTACTAATCACACAGTGCTGAGGATTACTACCATCCAAATCACTAATGTATTTGCCTTTCAGTGCTAGTCATTATGTTGTGATTATTAATTGTGTGTTTACAGCGAGGCACTTTTTTGAAGGAAAGGATGACAGAAATGACATGAAATGAATGGTAGGCCTACTAATTCTGTTCATCAGTGCATAAAAATGCTGCTTGTGCTTGGAATGGAAATGGCTGATGAAAGGAGCGCAGATAGGACTGCATGGGGGATGGGACAGAAGAAGGGAGGGAAAGGGAATAAAAGACAGAAGAGGAGGTGGGGGAGAAGTTGTTTTCTGAACCCAAAGACATGAACCTGGCAACCCCATTATTCAGTGTTTGAATAGAATAGGCACTTCATTGCTTCTCAAATCAACACACACACACACACACACACACACACAGATTAACTCTTGAGAAGCGCAGGGGCTGGCCAGCACATCTCAGATCTGTCAGCACACACATAAATACATTTTCAGTAATTAGCTCAATTATTAGCTTGAATTTTGTATCAAAAAAAGAGGCAACAGAAAACATTATATCACGATTCTGCTTCTGAATCATTCTTAGTGGCAGATATTCATGAAGCTGAAAGGAAAATAATTTGAATTGGTTAAGATTAGGTTATCCATCCATCCTTACTCAGTGTTGTTAGTTACTTAAAACTATTAAAAATATTTTTGTCAACTGAAATAAAATTAAAATAATAAATATTAGATGAACACCGTAACTAAAAGAAAATTAGAAACGTTACCTTGGCAAATAACTGAAATAAAATATGTTAAAGTACAAAATTACTAAAACAGAAAAATAAATAAAAGCTAAATAGAAATGTTTAAAAAATAATAAAATGTCAAAAGCACATAAATCTCTAAATTGTAAATAATTTAATACATTAATCAATTTAATAAAATAAAAAAAGTAAGTTGACTGAAGACAAGATGAAACTCGAGCTCATGTGAAGTTTATTAAAAATAATCCAAAAGAGAACAAAACAAAGACTTGACTTGACTAGATTAGACTTGAGTAGACTATACTCAACAACAATAGTATGACAAACAAAGCTAGACAAGGAATAATGGTAACATGTGGGCTATACACTATACAAACAAGGGAAGCACATGACAAGATCACAAGAGGAAAAGGGGGATCCCATGACAAAACCAGGAAACAAAAGAAAGTCTCGGCTAGAAAAAAGATCCTCAGTCCCTCACGGTTTACTCTTTTCCTGTTCACCTGAGGACCTACTGTAACTGGCTATGGAGCACTCGAAGGGTAGGACATTGCACTGATACTACACACACAAGAACACAGGATAGCCTGTGGTGCGGAAGGAAGAGATCTAAAGTACAAATCCCTCAGGTCAGACGCTGCAGACCAATCTTGGGATGGAACATTTGGGAATGCATCTCTGTGTTTAAGAATTTGAACGGCTGCTTTTGAAAAAGGGTCTGTCTCAATTGACACAGATCCAAGACGGTCATAACCCACCACGTATCTGTGTACAATGAAGTATGGACAGGTCTTCATATCAACTGGAGGGGGCAGCTACATTGCGTCCTACGCTCGAAGGTGGCCTGAAGCGGGGTCTGAGTGTGCAGTGTGACACTTACCTGACTCCAATGAGCGACAAGGGATGCGTGAGAAGGCGGATGACCAGGGCCTCGAACCCGGGGGTGTGGTCGTTTATAGTGCGGAGCTCACCCGTGAGCTCAAAGTCTGCCACGCCCGGATGACCAGGGCCTTGAACCCGGGGGTGTGGTCGGTTATAGTGCGGAGCTCTTTCATGTTCGTGAGTGCCTGGGCCTGATGGACCTAAAGCAACGCTATGGCATGCACTGAGGAAGTGGCTTTCCCACAGGATTTGTAAGCCTTGCCCGTCAGAACGGACAAAAACTTACAGGGCTTAGAGGGGAGACGAGGATCCCCCTTCGAGGAGGTAGCAGTCGCAGGACACAGTTGCATTGCAACAGACTGCTCCACTGGAGGGATAGCCTCGTAACCCTTCACCGCTCCCCCATCAAGAATAGTGAGGAGGGAGGAGCTACTCAGGCGATTTCTGGCCGATAAAGGTGCTATCCATGCCCTTATCAACTCCTCATGCACTTCAGGAAAGAAAGGTACCACAGCGGCGGGCTGAGAACCAGACTGACCCGCTCCGAGAAACCAATCATCCATCCGAGGCGGTTCGGGACACAGTTCCACTCGAGCCCTACTGCCTCGGCGGCCTTCTTGAGTATAGCTGCCATCTTTGGATGCGGCTTGGGCATCCCAGGGGGAGGCTACTCAAGAGATTATATGATTTCGGATGCTGCCATGAACCATGAAACAAATGCCAAAACAGACAGTAATACTAAAATAACTTAATAATTTAAAGTAATATTTAAATAACATTGGTGTTACCAATATGTCTGAGGACTAAAGGACAAAGCTTTCAATAAATGCAGTCTGTCGCGTCAAGTTGCTAACAATGCTGCTAACTATCTCAGGGAATAAGCATCACTCATGGCAGTCTTTTTTGTTTGTTACACGAGACAAACACACCTGCTAACAGACCTAGATACTCTCCACTCCTTTATCCCACTACACACCTGTCTTTCAGGTACTTATGTATTGTTTAGCTACTGTTACATTAACAGCATTTCATCTCAACTTCTCCATTATGAACAAAAAGTCACACAGTTGATTTAAAAAGCATTTATTTGTGTTTTATTAAACCTAGTTTAGATTCAATCCTAATTCCTTCTGACATAATGACACTTAATACAAGAACCCCTACACATATTTGGCATCAACAGTTTCTGAATCACCACTGTTAGATTGTTGTTACTGTGAAATCTTTTTTAAAGGTTAAATGTTAACATGAATTATTGAATTAGGTATCACCATGATCTAATAATAAAAAAAAAAACAAGTTAACATTTTTTAAAACAAGTTTATGTATTATAAACAACAGTATTTGATTTTTTTTTTATAGTATGTTTTAAAATTGACATTGAGACTAGAATAATAAATCCTATGCAGTCATTCATTCTTAGTTCAGAATTCCTAATGCATTACTCAATAATTAATAATATGTTAATACTAACATATCAATTTTGTAATTTTATGTAATATAAAGTTTATTTAACAGCAACTTTTGGCAGAAAAAGTAACAACTGGAAGAGAATAAGAATACTTTGCATACATTATAATACCAATGTATACCTACTTTATTATGTTAAATAGTTAACATAACATTGACTTACTATGGAAGTCAATGAGACCAGAAACTGTCTGGTTACTGATATTCTTCTAAATATCAGAAAATCGTCTGAATACATTCGAAAACGGTAAAACCCAACTGTTTAACTCTGGAGGAGTTGTAAAATGAGCCTATTTCCAAAAAAAGTCATAATTACAAGAAATATTCTCATAATAATAAGAGTTTAATTGTTGCTATTATATCATATAACGTCTATGGTTAAATTCAGTCCAATGGTGTCTGCTTCACAAACTCAGTGTCCTTAACAACAATCTATATACAGCCTAAATATATCAATCTTATGATATTGATATTCTCATAGATTATGATCTCGCCCTATGTCTTCCTGACTCTTCTCACAACTACCAAACAATACAAAATCAAATTCAAGAATAACGCAATACACAGAAAACTTCACACATTAGTTCCACCTTAAAGTTAAATAAACGAAACATAATCATTAATTAAATATTTAAACCCTGTTTATTACGAAATGATGACTCTGTCAATACCTCACCAAAACAAAGCTCAATTTCTCAACCATCGTGTCGTTTGTAACACTGTTGTGCTTGTGTCTGAATGAATGAACTCAGAAGGGTTGCAGGGTTGTCTTTGTCTCTTTCAATATATATTTCTGAAAACAGAGACCATATATGACTCGATCTACACGGAAACAGAAAATATGAAGTATGAATCATTGCTGGACTGAACAAAATTAAACTGTAACCGCATAATTTTTAGAGACAATTTTTTTTTGTCTTATAGTAATCTTCAGGGCTCAAGCTTACGTGCAAGACATGATGCCAGCACTGCTGTTTTCTTCAGAATGTTCTAAAGAGCAAGTACATGCATTCTTTGTCTCATTGTCTCTGGTCAACAGTTTGTATGGTTTGGTTTTATGTTTGTCCTTTCTTCATTTCTGCCTCACTCTCTCTTCCTTCCACCCCCTTCTCTTGGGCAATGGTAGTGCTTCAAGCTTGAAACTCAATTTCTCAGCCTTTGAATGGACAGCAATTGCACTGAGCTAACTCAATTGTTGAGATATAGCAGCTCTGGCCCTTCAATAGATTGAGGCCTCAGCTCTATTACTACATCTCTCATGAAACAGGCAAACACATTGCTATTCCATTTCAACCGCTGCTCTTACAAATTGAAGCCTTCAAATGCAGGCTATGCTCAGCATTGTAGAGGAAACAGAACAAATCCCATGAATATATTAAGCAGCAATTTATTTATGTTACAGTAGTGTGTAAAAATCACAGAATGCTGCTTTTGATTTTTCTATAACATACAATTGTAACATTTTTATTTCCGTGTCCCCGAAGTGAATCAACCAATGGCAACACCTCACTTAGAATAACCTCTACAACACAATTCACAATACATATACTGTACTCAGGATAAATAAGTTCACCCCCTCTGAACAAAAGATATTTTCCTATTTCTTAATTATCACTATTCATGGAAATATGACAAAATTGAAATCTATTAATAAAACAGAGAAAAAAATATATATACTCTTCAAAACTGTAAAAGTAAATCAGACAATTTTGCTCGAATGAAGACCTCACTTGAGTGTTTTGATTGTTTTGTATATAGCAGTGTTAAGGTTGGATGAAATAATCCACTGAATGTGTATATATATATATATATATATATATATATATATATATATATATATATATATTCAACGCATTCTCACCCCAAGGCGTCACCTTTGACCATGCTTCAATATTTGACGTTTTAGGCGCCCTTTAGCGTCACTTACATGACGCGATCCTACGGCGTCATCTAACTGACGCTAAAGGAAAGCGTCAGTTAGAGGACGCGGTTAGGTTTAGGTGTGGGGTGGGGGTAGGGTACACGCGATCCTAGGGCGTCATCTAACTGACGCTAAAGGGCGCCTAAAGCGTCAGATATTGAAGCATGTCCAAATGCTTCCCAAGGCGTCAGTTAAGTGACGCCTTGGGGGTGAGAATGGGCTGATATATATATATATATATACTGATTGCGGGATCACTTCGGGGAGCCCCATCAACTTGGAGTGTCTACAGAACGAGCAAATGAATGTCATGCGTCACACGCCCCATATATTTAAACATGAAGTGAGCACACGCACTCATTGTCTTTCGCTTCGGAGCCAAGCTTTCGTTTTGACTCTGCATGCATCGTTGAAGACTGATTAAAAGGAAAACTCTAGTGAAGGTGCGATCAGCGGTGGCCGTAAGCATTACAACTCACAACTGCTGTTTTCACAGCATTGCTTGTGCGTGTGTGTGTGTGTCTGTATGTGTTGGTCTCGGTGGGCGTGCCTCTCGTGAGTGTGTACCCGATTACACCATGGCTATTCCTGGGTGCATCAGCACTGAGAGAGTATTTTTTCTTTTTTTATATTTTTTTTTGTTTTCAACTAAAAGAGCAACACAAGTGTGACCCTGCGTCCTTTTCAGGATGTCATTCCGCTTGTGCGTTTCTGGGTGCGGTCATTCCCTGGCACCAGCAGACAGCCACAATAGTTACCTCTTTTGTTTGGGCATTCAACATGCTGAGGCAGCTTTTGTGAATAGTTTATGTTCCCATTGAACATGACTATGACAGTGCTGAGATCGAGATTTGCTTACCTCAAGGGAGGTGCAGTCCCCTCGCCTGAGCCTCAATTGCATTGGCACATCAACTGCCTCGAGTTGTTAGCTGTACATCATTACATCACAGCGACGTTGCGTACATCAACCTTTAGGCTGGTCTGCGCTCTCGCCGCATGTCACAACTCACCCGCCGTCTACTCCTTCGGAGTCAGAAGCACCTGAGATTGCTTCGTGCCATTTATATTCCTGGCCAGCTCAACTGTTCAGCAAACAAGCTCTTACGGCAGCAGGTGCTACCTGGAGAATGGTGAATCCATCCCCAGGTGGTCCAGCTGATTTTCAGGCACATTGGGATCGCAGAGATAGATCTGTTTGTCACCCCAGGTATGTCTCACTGCCAGTTGTTCTATTCCCTGACCTAGGGGACCCTCAGCACGAATGCCCTGGCACACGGCTGGCCCACGGGCCTATGCAAATATGCATTTCCCACAGAACTTGTCCAAGGTCAGGAAGGACGAGGAGCAGGTCTTGGTAGTTGCGCCGTATTGGCCCAACCGGACCTGGTTTTACCGAACTAGTGCTCCTGGCGACAGCCCATTCTTGGCCCATTCTTCTGATAGAGGACCTGCTCTCTCAGAGACGGGGCACCCTATGGCACCCACGTCCAGACCTTTGGAAACTCCATGTCTGGTCCCTGGACAGGACACGGAGGTTCTAGGTGACCTACCCCCAGCAGTAGTTGACACCATCACTCCCGCTATAGCCCCCTCTCCGAGGCACCTTTATGTATTGAAGTGGAATTTATTCGTTGACTGGTGTTCGTCTCACAAGGAGAACCACCCTATGAGCCTTTGCAGTCAGCTGAGTTAAAAATTCTGTCCTGTAAATCAGGACATCAAGAGGGTAGGGGATCTGCATACATTTTCGGTTGACGAATCATGCCTAGAATTCAGCCCAGCTAACTCTCATGTGATCCTGAGACCCCGGCCCGGATACGTTCCCAAGGTTCCTACCACTTCCTTCCGGGACCAGGTGGTGATCCTGCAAGCGCTGCCATCGGAGAAGACCCCGCCCTGGCTTTTCTCGCCAAGCCTCAGGACCTCAGATCAGCTCTTCGTCTGTTATAGAGGCCAGCCGAAGGGAAAGGCTGTCTCCAAGTGGAGGATGGCCCACTGGAAAATGGATGTCATCGCCTTGGCTTACAAAGCCCAAGGCTTGCCTTGCGGCCCTTGCCTGCCCGGGTTGAGAGCCCACTCCTACTAGGAGTGTCGCTTCTTATTGGGCACTGACGCACGCCAGCTTTTTAGCCATTTTTTTTTCTTTGTGCTTAGTTCAACCAGCCGGTAACACCAAAGATCTCGCTCTATTTCCGGCTTGCTGCGTGCAGATACGTATGCTTTTAGCTCCAGTCGAGTTCCCCACTCAGGCGAACCCTGTGAAATCCTCGGCATCTCTTTGGCAGTTGGACGTCCGACGCCAGGCCTAGTGCTCGTATGCTTGTGTAACTTGTGCTAGGCTGGGTTCCATTTGTGGTGATCCCTGCGGTGAGTATTCTTCCACGACCAGCTCCCTGTGGTCAGCCTGTGTCTTTCCCTTGGCAGAGTCCGCTCTGCTGTCACTGTCCGGTGTAGCCTCCCCATTCTTAGGCTGTAGCCACCCCAGTGACATTCCATATGTTGCACTGCCGCTACCTGCCAGTCCATATGTGTATTCTCCACGTTACCTGTCCATGTTACCTGTATTCTCCACATGTTACCTGTGCAGTGTTAACCAAAAGTTCCACTGGGTGGGTTATAAAGGAGCATCAGTCCCAACTCCCTCTATGCAGGCCTTCCGCCCCAGCCAGTTGGGGGTCTGAGAGTCTTACGTAGGGTGCAGGATGTGGCATCAACCATGGTGTTTTCCATGGGATCCAAATAACGTTGTCATGTAAAACATGAGTGACTGAAAGGAAACTTCTTGGTTACTAATGTAACCCTCATTCCCTGAAGGAGGAAACGGGAGATGTGACGTCTCACCGCCACGTTTGCTGACCTTCGCTGAGCGGTCGTCACAATCTCGGCTCCTCAGCGAAAAAGAATTAGTTTGTGCGCCTGCTTCCTGTTTATACCCGCACTGCTGGGCTTGTGATGCTGCTCACGCACACCAACATTCATTGGCTCGTTCTGTTAACACTCAAAGTTGATAGGGGGCCCTGAAGTGATCCCAATTACGTCATCACGTTGACGTCAAGTCTCCTGTTCCCTCCTTCAGGGAACGAGGGTTACATTAGTAACCAAGACGTTTTGTGTGAGCCAAACATGAACACTCTTCTATCAATAATACAATTAATTCATTAGGTGTTATACAGAGCTGAATGGAATTTGTGTTTTCTTGTTGGCTATATTGTGTCCTGTGGAGAAATCACTCCATTACTGGCACCTGGAGATCTGTAAATCTGCTTTCCTCTCTCTCTCTCTCTCTCTCTCTCTCTCTCTCTCTCTCTCTCTCTCTCTCTCTGAGCGTGTGGTGGGTGGAAGTGAGTGTGAGTGCTGCTGAGAGCGTGCTGAATGTGAGTTTTCTGCTTCTCTTTTTTTCCCTAAAGCTGTTTTGTTTTCTCTGTTGATGTTTTGAGGAGTGTTTTAGGGAAACAGTGATAGTTGGGGTTCTTTGGTGTTTGTTTTGGTGGAGGCGGCGGCGGCAGCCGGTGTGGCTGTTAGCATGGCTGCTATAGGAGAACGCACTAGTTTGCACAATCTTACGCGCCGACATGCTATTAAACTTTCTCCGCCAAATGGGTGTTCTGTTGAAGAGTGTGTTTTAGCGGTGGGTGAAATTGTCGGATATGATAGTGTTAAATCGGCATCTAGGATGAATAGTGCCGTAGTGATTTTTTTAGACACTGTGGAAAAAGTGAATCAGTTACTGGAGAGCGGAGTAGTGATTCAAGACACACACACATCAGTTTTGTCTCTTGTAAATCCTGCCAAAAAAGTCATTATCTCGAATGTACCCCCATTTTTGAAGAATGAGCTTTTGGAAAAGGAATTAGGGAGACACGGAAAACTTGTATCCCCGATTAAGATGATCCCTATCAGCTGTAAATCTCCTCATCTTAAACACGTTGTGTCTTTTAGGAGACATGTACATATGATTCTTAAAAAGAGCGACGAAGAACTGAATTTAGTGTTTAAGTTTAAGGTTGAGGACTTTGACTACACTGTGCATATAACATCAGAGACGATGAAATGTTTTGGGTGTGGGACTGTAGGGCATGTAATTCGCTCGTGCCCAGAGAGAGTAGGAGAGACCCGGGCTGTTAACACAGCAGACCCGCCGCCCGTTCGGGCTGAAAGCGGAGCTTCTTTACCTGACGAACCGCAGAGAACGGTGCAGGAAGAAAACCGAGATGATAGTGATCAAGACAATGAACAGTCAGAAAATGTAGAGAGTGAGCAAAAAGCACGAGATGATCTAAATGAGTTAAGTGTTGGTCAAACCGCGACTAGAGTAGCTGAGTCAGTGCTGTTTAATGAGGAAGATGTTTCAATGGATGTTGAAATGTCAAAAATGTCAACCAAAAGGAAAAATCAGGGGGAAAAGAAATCGAATTCTGAACAAGTTACAAAGGTTTCAAAAATGAATCTTATGAGCTGTTCCTCTCAGTCAGATGATGTGGTGATGAACACACAAGAGTCTGAAAGTGATGTTAGTGGTGATGCACAAATGGATGTGGAGAGTGCTTATCCTTTCACCAAAATCCAGTCCTTTTTACAAAGAACTAAAGGCTTGAGATCAGTTAAAGTTGAGGAGTTTTTCCCAGATTTACAACTCTTCCTTGACTCAGTTAAACTATTCATGAAGAACACAGAATTTTCTGGCCAACTGACTTTTACAGACCAAGAAATTTTTCGTCTGAAAAAATTGATGATAAAAGTTCGAGCAAAAATAGCCAATGATGACTAAGGGTTTTTTCTTTTTCTTTTTCTTTTTCTTTTTTTGTGCTACCCTCTATGGTTTGTCAAAATACACATTAACATTTGATATGTGTGACATAAAGCTGGGTTCTTTAAACATCAATGGTGCTAGAGAGGATGCAAAAAGAGTTTCCCTTTTTAGTTTGTTTAAAGTTAAGAAATTAAGTATTATTTTTTTACAAGAAACGCATAGCACTGTTGAAAATGAAACTGAATGGAAGAAAGAGTGGGATGGGGAAGTTTTTCTCAGTCATAAGAGTAGCAACAGTGCTGGAGTTGGAATTCTGTTTGCGAAAGATTTTCTACCCATTTCTTGCGTTATTGAAGAAGTCATTGAAGGTCGTTTGTTAAAAATACAAGCTGTATTTGAAAATGTAAAAATGACTTTTATTAATGTATATGCTCCAACTGTAGGCGCAGAAAGGGTGTATTTTTTAAACACTCTAAATGCTGTTATAAGTAGCTGTAGTGATGATGGTTACTTGTTCCTAGGTGGGGATTTTAACTGCACTGAGAATGCAGCTCTAGATAGAAACCATCCAGAACCACATGGAGCCAGTAAAAATTGTCTTGTTAATTTAATTCAGACGAATGATTTATGCGATGTTTGGAGGTTTTTTCATACTAACCAGCGGCAGTATACTTGGACTCATGTTAAAGATAATTATTTGTCTTTGGCTAGGCTCGATAGGTTTTACTGTTTTGAACATCAGAGCAATGTACTTAAAGGTTGTTCAATATACCCAGTTGGTATTTCAGATCATTGCCTTGTAGAAGCCGATATATTTGTTAAAGATGTGAAATGCAAAAGTGCCTATTGGCATTTTAATGTATCTTTGCTTTCTGATAATGTATTTAAAGATGCTTTCAAGTTTTTTTGGAGTGGTTATACAAGAGAAAAATCTAAATACATTTCATTACAACAGTGGTGGGATATAGGGAAGGTCAATATAAAACAACTTTGCCTACAGTATACTCTCAATGTCACAAGGGACATGACTAGATCGATGAAAGCTTTGGAGAGTGAAATAGTAAAACTGCAAGATTTGGCAGACTCAACAAAAGAAGGAGAACATTTAAAAGTTCTCAAAAAAAAAAAGTCAGCTCTATCAAATCTGTTGGTTTTCTCTGCCCAAGGTGCTCTGATTCGTTCACGTCACCAAAATATTGCAAAAATGGATGCACCTTCTCATTTCTTTTTTGGCCTTGAACGGAAAAATGGACAAAGGAGACTTATGCACTCTCTACGGTCCAGCACCGGACAACTGTTGCAAGAGTCGGCGGCTATCCGTAAATATGCAATTACTTTTTATGAGAAACTTTTCAAGAGTGATTTTCAGGAGAGACCAGAGCTGGCACAGACCTTCTATGAGGGTTTACCCAAGGTTCCTGAGGAGGCTAACCCAGAGCTGGATGCTCCAATCTCTGCTGAGGAACTACAGTCTGCGTTGCAGAGTCTAGAAAGTGGTAAAGCTCCAGGTATCGACGGTCTTCCTGTGGACTTTTATAAAGCTTTTTGGCCTGTGATTGGCAAAGACGTGTTGCTTGTTCTGAGAGACAGTTTGAATAAAGGAAGTTTACCATTGAGCTGCAGGAGAGCAGTCCTCACTCTTCTCCCCAAAAAAGGGGATTTACAAGAGATAAAGAACTGGCGGCCGGTGTCTCTACTTTGCACTGACTACAAACTTTTGTCAAAGGTTTTGGCCATGAGACTGAAAAAAGTTATGGAGAATATTATTCATGTTGATCAAACTTACTGCATTCCAAATAGATTGATATCTGACAATATTTTTCTAATTCGTGATGTTTTGGACCTCTCCAATTCATTGGGTTGTGAAATTTGTTTGATTTCAATTGATCAGGAGAAGGCATTCGACAGAGTTGAACATAAGTATTTGTGGCAAACGTTGAATGCGTTTGGTTTCAGCTCTGGCCTTATAAACATGATTAGAGTCTTGTACAGTGACATTGAGAGTATTTTAAAGATCAACGGTGGTTTGAGTGCACCTTTTAAGGTTCATAGGGGAGTCAGACAAGGATGTTCTTTATCTGGTATGCTGTACTCGTTGGCCATAGAGCCCCTGCTGCATAAATTAAGAAATTCTCTTTCTGGTATAATGCTTCCTGGATGTGAAACAGTTTTTAAGTTATCTGCTTATGCTGATGATGTTGTTGTTTTTGTCAAAAATCAAGATGACTTTGACACTCTTGTAAAGAATATTAATGTTTTTGGTGAACTGTCCTCGGCTAAGATTAACTGGGGAAAAAGTGAGGCTATAACAGTCACCGGTGAGTTAAGCAGAAAGCTTGTTTTACCTGCCGGGTTAATTTGGAACAAGGGTGGGTTTAAATATCTTGGTGTATATCTTGGAAATGATACTTTTTTATGCAAAAACTGGGATAATGTTTTAGAAAAAATTGAAGGACGTCTAAAAAAATGGAAATGGATCCTGCCACATATGTCTTTTAGGGGTCGTACACTAGTGATTAACAACCTAGTGTCCTCTATGCTGTGGCACCGTTTATCATGTGTGGATCCTCCCGCACAACTGTTGGCCAAGATACAGGCAGTATTGGTGGATTTTTTCTGGGACCGCCTGCATTGGGTCCCACAGAGTGTACTTTTTTTGCCAAAAGAGGAAGGAGGGCAGGGACTTATTCATCTCGCCAGTAGGGGCGCTGCTTTCCGACTCAAGTTCATCCAGAGACTCCTTGTTGGGCCCACAGACCTTGTCTGGAGATCCTTAGCCAGAACTATATTGAACCGAGGCGGAAATTTGGGTCTTGCTGAGCCTTTGTTTTTAATGAACTTGTGTAATAAAAGACTGTGCAACCTCCCAAAGTTTTACCAAGGACTGTTTACTGTGTGGAGGATGTTCAAGAAAAAGAGAGTGGCAAACTGTGAATCCCTGTCATGGCTGTTGAAGGAGCCAGTTGTGCATGGCACTCATTTCAACATAGAACACACAGCAGGACCCTTTGTGATGCAGTTGTTTGTTTCAGCAGGAGTTGTTACACTGGGACACGTGGTTGATCTATGCGGACCTAATTTGATTGACACTGCAGGTCTAGCTTCTCATGTGGGAGTTAGATCTTTCAGGTTCATAAATCAATTAATCAACACGTGGAAGCGCGAACTTACAAAGGTTGAATTTTCTTTGCTAAAGGACTACTGTAACGGACACCATCAACCAATTGTTGATGATTCTTTTCCAGCATTGACTCTTTTTCCTGATTTTAAAAACTGTACTGGTCAACTGTTAGAGTCCAGAGAAACTCTGACAAATGTATTTGATGTCTTGGATGGAAAAATGATGTATAAAATGTTTGTAAAAATTGTAAATAAAGATAAATTAAATGGGCGTACTGACACTCCTTGGAGAGCTCATTTAGGGCTTGACAACGAGGTCAGACCAGTGTGGAGAGCTATATACAAACCACCGTTGACAAAAAGGGTAGGGGACTTACAGTGGAGAATCCTACATGGTATTGTCGCTGTCAATGCTTTTATTTCTGTTATCAATCCTAATGTGAGAGAGGATTGTCCTTTTTGTTTGCAGAGGGAAACAGTTTATCATTGTTTTTTGGATTGTAATAGACTGTGTTCTTTTTTCCAGATGTTACAGCATATGTTTATGTTATTTGGAGAGAATTTTTCTAAGAGTTTATTTATTCTTGGTTTTAGTTACAGTCAGAAATTGAGAGTTAAATGTCAACTGTTTAATTTTATATTTGGTCAAGCAAAAATGGCTATCTATCTCAGTAGAAGGAATAAAATTGAAGAGTCTTTAGACTTTGATGTAAACATAGTTTTTGTCAGAATGGTGAAAGCTAGACTGAAAGTTGATTTTGAATTTTACAGTACTACAAATAATGTAGAAGAGTTCATTAATATTTGGTGTTTGAAGAATGTTTTATGTTCTGTTGTGGAGAATGTTTTGTGTTTTGGGACTCTTTTGAGTTAAAGCATGCTAATTTAGTTGGTTTTTTCCCTGCTTTTTTGGAAATGGAGTTTTTTTGTTGAAAACTCCATTAAGAGAAAATAAAGAAGTTTGAAATCTCAAATCTCTCTCTCTCTCTCTCTCTCTCTCTCTCTCTCTCTCTCTCTCTCTCTCTCTCTCATGCAGTAATGCACAGCTGTGTGTAATTGATGACATATTTTGGCTGGCTTAGATGATCTAATTAGGGCTGTAATCTTCCATACAGTGTGTGCATGAATCATATAAACGCTATATTTATGATGGTGATTAGAGCTTGAGAAAAATGCCATCATTTTCTCTCCTATTGAACCTTTCTTACTGTCACTAGTTAAATTTCATTGTTATCCCACTAAAAAAAACAAACAAACAAAAAAAAACCATCAAGCATAGCTGACAGCTTTGTGTTGAGAAAAGCATCTCATTGTGTGTGTCATCAGAGAGTGACACAAAATGCTCATTTCAAACCTTACACCCCAGACCAGCGAGCTAACTCACACAATGTAGGCCATGGAACTGTAATTGCTCTATAAAACAAAAGTAATACTCAATAAAGCAGAAAACACTACAGCCATTTACTGTATAAAACTGAAGGATTACTGTCATAGCAGGTAAACATGCCGTTATTTTCCAGTGTACAGTCCCAGTGGCAGTGTAACAGCTCTGGGTTCATAAGATAAAAAGCTCCTGGCTATTTATTATTGTGAGATAAATGAAAGTACAGAGATGTTATTCAATAAAACATAATTACGTGTTAAACGTTCACAGTGGAGGTGCCTGTAAGGCTGATGTAAGGATTTGAAGTGAATTCTACATGCTGCTTTAGTTTGTTTTGTGTCTCTCTCTCTCTCTCTCTCTCTCTCTCTCTCTCTCTCTCTCTCTCTCTCACACACACACACACACACACACACACATAATGGTTGTGTTCTTCTGACATCTATCTACATTGAACTCTTGGCATGATGCAGAGACCTGAGAGGTAATTACGTTTGAGATGTTGTTCTCTCTCGGCATAGCTGACTCTGTGAGAGAATAACAAGCCAGCACAACAGTCGCCTCTAACTTATGGCCTGTCTTCTCACATTCAGGAAGAACCATGATTCAGCCTGTCAGGAGGACCAATCCTGAGATTTCATCTTGCTTGAATACTTGCTTGAATAGAAAATTATTTTTTTTTTCAAATGTTGTAATTGTTAATGATTTAGGGCATTGGGTTATTGTGGATTATGTAAAAAAAAAAAAAAAATAAAAAATAATAATATTTTAGCCATTTCACAATCATCACAAATTTCCCCATCAGCAGCGAACCCAAGGCAGGAAATTGCCACATACAGTACGGTGGTGGTCAAAATTGAAGCAAACACAAAAGTGAATTAAACTGCAATTCATCGACTGGCCGATGGAGACATGCTCCAAAAGGGAGGCAATTCCATATCGTCATTATGTAGCGATTGGCCTATCAAGCGAGCCTTCAGCTAATATAGGTAATGTGAATGAGACATCCCTTATGAAAAACAACAACTACAGGAATCTTGTAGTATTTTAGGACAAAATATAATCCTATAGGAATACTACAATATTTTGGGACATACTAGAAGTACTATAGAAGTATTACAGAACATTACAGAATAAACTACTAGAATCTTATAGGATTACTAGTTCTTTTTCGTAGGGGATGTAGACAAATCTGGCCCACTGCCTAATACAAGTTTAAAACCCACTACTCTGGGTCAAAACCCATACACAGTGCTGACTGCACACACATGCTTAGTTTTAGGCCCCGTCCACACTACTGCGTTTTCATTTAAAAACGGAGACCTTTTGCTACGTTTGCACCTCCCGTCCACACTAAAACGGGAAAAACGAAGACCTAAAACGGAGAACTTTAGAAACGCTGCAGCTCCGTTTTTGCGTTTTAAATCTCCGGAGGGCGTTTTAGTATGGATGGTACAAAACGGAGGAGTTTATAAACGATGACGCAGAGGCTCCCGCTCAGCTCTATGATTGGGTGTTATCAGTCAAGACGTATCCTTCCCTGATTTGTCATTCACTGTTTACACCGGCACGCGCATGCCCAGTATTGGTGAATGGTCACGTGATCCGCGTTTTCAGTCCTTTTAATGTGAACGGAGATAAATTCTAATATAGAGATAAAACGCTGGTGTGGACGGAGATCATTTTCGTTTTAATTCTCCGTTTTTAAACGAAAACGCAGTAGTGTGGATAGGGCCTTAGATTCCACTACTTCCCTTGATCATCCTCACGCCTTATTGGTTGTAACCATTTTGTCCTCCTTTCCGGTTCTGTGTGTTTAGGAAGGATGAAGAACTTCAATTCATAATTTGTTTGTTTATTGGCGGTACAGAAAACGACACAGCAACTCTTTGGCATGATTGTCAAGTGTATTTCAATACACTGATTTCATGCAGCCACCATTATGAAATCGAAAGCGAGACTCTGGTGGGAAGAACCCCGGGAAGTACAGATAGACAACAATGCCTTGGACTACCAAACTGAAGCTGCTGCCGCAATTCACACTATTGGATGTTAATATCCAGCAGGATATGTATATATTTCATTCCTATTTCTTTTTTACGTTCTGAATTATATATAAAAAATATATTTTCATTTATAAATTAACTTCACTGTATATGGTCTGACCTAGATTATACCCGTTTCCTCCTTCACTGTCGGGGAATTTGAGGGCAACTCCTCAAACGCTTTCAGACTCTTGTCCTGTCATGACTGCCCTTCCAGACTCTTGTCCCGTTATGGCCGCCCTTCCAGACTCTCGTCCCGTCATGGCAGCCCTTCTAGAGTCTCGTCCAGTGATGGCCGCCACCACACCTGTGTCTTCAGACAAGATGGCCGCCGCCACACTTGTGATTTCGGACAAGATGGCCGCCTCTACACCTGTGTCTTCAGACAAGATGGCCACCTCTGCCCCTGAACCATCGGATCTGCCTTGGCCCCCTGAACCTTTCGGATCCGCCCTGCCCCCCTGAAATGTCGGCGCCTGCTCCGGCCTGGACACCTGCTCCGCCTGCTCCATCTTGGACACCTGCCCAGCCTGCTCCACCCCGGCCGCCTGCTCAGTATGATCCGCCTCAGTCTCCAGGCCCTCCCTCCATCCTGCCCCCGGGTTCGCCTCCATTCCACCTCCCTCCTAGACAATTTTTGGAGCGTCTGGAAGCTGTTCCTTTGAAGGAGGGCTATGTCACCATTACCAGTGAAAGTGCCCATCATTACTACCAGAGGGCACTCCACCCCGGACTATTGTCATTTCCCAACTAAAACTACATTTCCCATAACTCTCTGTCTGGACTCATCATCGCTCTCTGCTTCCACCTGTCTCTCATTACCTTGTTTAACTCATCCTATAATAGCCTGGTTTTCAAATTCATTACCTGCAAAGTTTTGTACTTGTAACACTGCATTTCCACTGGTTTCCAGGTTCCTGTTTTTTGCTATCACCTGTGTCCTGGTTTCCCTATCTCACCCTCTGGATTTGTTTGTCATTGTTTGGATTGATTACCCTGTGCTTTTGACCACTGCCTGTAATACGGTTTATATGATCTTGGATTTTCCCATTAAAACCTGTATTTGGATTTTCAAAATTAATGTCTCGAAGTAGTTTGTTAAAATAACACATTATTTGAAGTACTGATCTATTTAAATCAGTCACATAAGAAAAAAAATGGCCCTGGAATGCTACTCCCTTGGAGTCTATTTGAAGTGCTTTGGTTCCTATCGGAACTGCTTCAAAGCAGGAGATGTAAAAGTAAGTCTCCTCTATATTGAGATGACACATGGGTACAAAGTCATTGCTGTGTTTAAAAATATAGCAGTATCCCTCGCTCTCCCTCACTTGGTAGTTTTCTTGAAAGTCAATGAACTTTATTCATAGTAAAATAATGCTCTCAACGATTAATCTCTCTGAAACAAATGACATGAAATATGATCTTTACTGAACCTGAAACAAAGGACATCTTATAACTTATAGATCAGGTGTTATTTAATAGAAACTTTTAAAGGGTTGGATAGGTTGGTTGATGCATGTGTGCACTTCACAGTGCAAATAAAGAGCTATAAATGGCTCTGGGCATCCTTGGTCCCTGCACTTCTTAGCTAAATACTCAATATATCAAACATATCCAGAAGGCAGCTCCAGGACATATATCAATATGTCATATTTCCTAAATAATTTCCTACCTTTCAAAAGTGTCAGTTATTTTTTTTATAAGAGATTAATAGTTTTATTCAAAAATAATTCATAATGTTAAAAATATTTATATGTACTATGCTGTTCTTTTGAAAGAATCCTGAAAAAAAAATCAGCACAACTATTTAAAACTTTGTTTTATTGAGCACCAAATCAGCATAATATAATGATTTCAGAAAGATTATGTAACACTAATAATGACCACTGATGATATGTCTGCACAGAAATTAATATTTTGAAATTTATTTCAAGTAAATGTGTTTTATATAAATTAATATTGCTTTTTTTTTTTCAAATTAATGAAAATTAAATTTTCCCAATACCACCACCAATTTATAAATAAACCTTGGTCCTTTGTGCAGTACACTGGTATAAGCATGCCAGCTGGTTATACCTTCATAGGGTGCACCTGGAACATCTGGTGCCCCTTGTGTTAAAGGCCATAAGCGCAGAGAATGGAAGAATCTCCCCAGGGTAACTGAACCTTGCTTTTCCTTTCATACTCTTCTGCTATTTCCCACATCATGTAATAAATATATACAGCAGTGAAATGCTGAAACGTACTTTTTGATGTTTCACTTATAAGAGGCTAAACCTGCATACAGGGAGATGAATTAGGTACATGCTATATTAAGCTTAAGTGAGACCATTTCAAAAGGTTCTTAATTGATCAGCCCTTTAATAATTTGAAAAATTAATTACTTTAGAAATGTTCTTTCATATAGCACACGTTTAAAATGCAAACCGACACAAACACTAGGGTTTTCAGACATGCTATGGCTACTCCTTTCAGTAACAAAATTGAATTTGGTTGGTAAGAACATTGTTACCAGCTCCCAGCCATAATTAACTTTTTTTTATAGCAAATGTTGAACTCAGTATCTCAAGATATATTACACACTTTCAATAACTCCAATATAATTAAGTAGTCATTTTTATAAGGAGAGTAATCATTTATCCTTTTCTGTAATAGGCTATACATCAGCAGGCGCTGGTACATTTCATTCTTCTAGAGGAAAGAGAAAAGCCGAATGTTAATGATTTGCTCCCGCTAGCATAATTTTAATTATGGATTTTCCCGACATGATCGATTTGAGGAGAGCCATAGTAATACAAGTTGTACATTCCACTGTATTAAATATTTGATATCCATTAAATTTTCATGATTAATGTCCTGGAAAAAATCCGTTTCTCTAAGCCCTTTGGTTTTTATTGCTGGCTAAATTAACAGTCTTATTTCTTTGCAACGAGTTATAGCTTCCAGCTTCAATGACGCTTTCCTTTGTTTGAGAGATTAAACAATTTTTATATTGATCTTTCATAGAAATCTGCCCTTATATGAAGATGTAATTAGTATTGCCTTTGTGAATCGTACGATACAGGATAAAGTTTCTGAAACAAATCTCATTCTTTTTATAAGGCATTGTTTGTATTTAACAGTACCATTATCTTATTTTTTAATAATATTAGTAGCCACTGAGCTTCAAATTCATTAATTATGTTATACATAATATACATTGTTAAAGGGATAGTTCAACCAAAAATGTAATTATGTTATCATTTACTTACCTTTATGTAATTCAAAACCTGTATCAACATAAAATAACGTTTTCCCCCCCATACAATGAAAGGCAATGTGGTTTAATGTTGTCCTGAAGCCTGTCGACATTTATTGTTTGGACAACATTTTTCAAAATATTTTTCCTTTGTATTCTTCAGAAGAAAAGTCATTCAGGATTGACATGAGGGTTAATTAATGACAAAATCTTTTTTTTTTTTTTTTTTTTTTTTAAAGAACTTTAAAAATGAAATAATCTATGTTTGAATATAAGTTAACTTGTCACTTCTGTTTAACATTCTCCCTACAGCTTCTGTAAAAATTAGCACATTTCCACTGCAGAATTCCTTCTCCTGTCTCTTCTAAATGTGGTTTTTCTGTTTTAAACAGATCTTATTTACAGCACCGTTCTCTTAGGGAGAGGAGAGGTGAGCACCCTGCTGTGTAAATCTTAATGATATTGGCTCCCTCTCCTCAGGGAAACAGTTACTTTTATGCCAACTTCTATATCACACATATCTGATGGTGCAAATTTATTCTCACACTTCTGTGAGATGTGATTTTTTCCCCTCTCTCTTTCTCCACCTCTTTCTTTTTAGTGAGTGTTACAGTGGTATTTACAGTATGTTTTATTCTATTATATAAAAAGTCCAGACTTGAGACTCATTATTATTTTTAAACTCTTCATTACAAGTCTTACAAAAACATTGAATCTTACAAAAAATATTTCCATGTATTTGTCTCTTAATAAATAGATATAGCTTACTTGAAAATGATTGGCACGACTGAGTGTGTCTGCTTCCCGGATAATGGTAGGAAGACTATTTCACAATTTTGGTGCTAGAGAGGAAAAGGATCTACCACCAGCAGTCAATTTTGATATTCTAGGTATTCTAGGTTATTTTGAGATTGCAATAGACGTGAAGGACTATAATGCGTTAAGAGCTTGCTCAAGTACTGCGGAGCTAAACCATTTAGTGCTTTGTAAGTAATTAATAAGATAAATTTAGGGATTGTGTTCCGTAACCTAACTATCTTTCGTACAATCTGAACTCCACACCGAACACTGAATGTACTGTAGTGTTAATTGTGTTTGAGATCAGGACCAACAGAGCGAAATAATGATAGCATCTGGTCAGCTGCATATAACATTTGTCCAATAGTTTCATTCACTTTCCAACCTTTCCTTTCGACACTTTGGGGAACGCCTTCAGCGTCTGAAGCCTGAATGGAACTAGACCAATCTTGATTGGTGTTGCGTGATGACGTCACCTGTGACCTTGCATAAGATGGTGAAGCTATAAATGGACACCGGAACATAACAGCGTCAGCTTTCTGTTCTTCAGCAAGCGTTCTATGAGGCTGTGTGTCTTATTTGGTATTATTTGTACGTATACAGTATATATTGAACAGATGGCAGAGAAGCAGTTGAGACATTGTGTGTCCCCTTGTCCGCGCTTTTTGAGCGAGGGTGACACACACTCTGTGTTGTTTGTCTGGGAATGGAGCATCCACAGGCAACGCTCGAGGGCTCAACTGAGGGCTCATCTGTCGAGGCAGCTCGGCGCCTGCATTGTTGGGGATCGTGAAGGGATCTGGTTGGGGATGTTGAGATGGCTACGGTCCTATCCCAACATTCATCAGCTAGTTCCCATGGTCCTGCTCACAGCTCGGGAGCCCGCCCAGTGGCTTCTTTCGCCCGTGAAGAGGACCAGATGCTTGAACTTTCTGCGTCCGAGGAGGTGGATATTTTGAGCATCCATCCAGGAGAATGTGAAGATCAGCCACTACATTCTCCTGCATCTGAGGAACTGCTGGAGGTTGAGACTAGGGCTGTGGCCCAATTAAATATCATATGGGGTCGAGAGAGGTGGGCTATGGGATGATGTCACGGGCTGAAGAGACATTTGCATCTTATCTCTTATCTCTCGAGGCGACATCGTCCCTGAGAGCTCCGGCGCTTCACTCCAAGCCCTGCTGTACAAAATAGGCCTTGGTTGGGAAAGCATATATGGTGGCGGGTCGGGCTGGTGCATGCCTGCAAACAATGGGGCTCCTGCAGGCATACCAGGCCGCCCTGTTAAAAGAGGCGGGCGACAGTGGGAGGTCACCCTCGACGATATTCAGGAGATGCGGCAAGCCATCTTTCTCCGTGCTACCAAGGAGACGGCCCGAGACCCAGCAACAGACCTAGATTCCTTGATTGATATGGCTATTCATTTAGATAATCGTCTTCGAGAGAGGCGTAGGGAGCGCACAGTCTTCTAGATATGTTCCCCTTCAACATCTTGCAGTTCTGCCCTTGCCTCCTGATCACCCCGTTTCATCTGTAACCTGCACCGAGGAGCCCATGCAGCTGGGCCGATCACGGCTCTCCATGTCAGAGCGAAACCGCAGATTCAAGGATAAATGCTGCCTGTATTGTGGTGAACCTGGCCACTTTCGAGTTTCCTGCCCAATCCTTTCGGGAAAAGCCAACTCTCGTCCAGTAAAGGCAGGACTGTGATGAGAGAGACTACCCCTCCCAACTCAGTATTTTCTGGGGTTCTCTTAACTACACACCTTTTATGGAATGATCAGTCACATTCCCTAAAGGCCTTCGTGGATTCCAGGGCTGCTGGAAACTTTATGGATTTGGAAATTGCCAAACATCTTCAGGTGTCACTGACCAACCTAGATGACCCACTGACCGTCACAGCATTGGATGGAAGACCCCTTGGTTCTGGTCGGGTAAGTCTAAGCACTATTCCTGTACATCTCTGGGTTGGGGGTCACCAAGAAACTATACAGTTTTATTAAAGTCATCAGAATTTCCTTTAATCCTTGGTTTTCCTTGGCTGGTTCTCCATAACCCCCATATCGACTGGTCCTCTGGAAACATTGTCAAATGGGGCCTAATTGTGAAAACTTGTGTCTCTCTACTTCATCTCTTGAACTTGTCTCTCCCGACTTAAGCCAGGCTACCCATGGGCTGTTAAGGACTAATCTGCAGTTATCTGGGACACCTCCAGAATTATCCAGTGTTCCTCCTGATTATGCAGACCTTTTAGACGTGTTCAGCAAGAAGGCGGCCTTCTCCCTGCCCCCTGGTTTCATACGTCCCTCGACTTCACCAGCAGGAGCTGGATTCTTCTTTGTCGCTAAGAAGGATGGGGGGCTCCGACCCTGTATTTATTACAGGAGTTTCAATAAGATTACTCTCGCCAGGCCCGATGGCCTCTATTCTTTAATCGCTTTAACTTTGTTCTCTCCTATCGAGCAGGATTTAAGAATCAAAAGCCTGATGCTCTCTCCAGGCAATTTGACCCACCCAACATGGTGTCAACCCCAGTGATGATCATCCCCACAACCAAGATTCTGGCTCCAGTTAGATGGGGAATAGAGACCAGGGTTAGAAAATCACAGTAATGGACCACCTGGTCGTCTTTTTGTACCTAAGAGTGTGCGCACTGATGTTTTGCAGTGGGGACATCTTCATCAATCACATGCCACCCAGGAGTCAATAGGAGTCTTGAGTTCATTTGCAGATGCTTCTGGTGACCAAGGATCGCTGATGACGTTAAATCCTTTGTTGCTGCCTGCCCCATTTGTGCCCAGCATAAGGATTCCAGGTCTCGTCCACAAGGTCTTCTGCTACTCCTCCCTGTTCCTGCTCGTCCTTGGTCACATATTTCTATGGACTTTGTAACGGGTCTACCACTCTCCCAAGGTAACAAAGTGAATTTGGTAGTTGTGGATAGATTTTCAAAAGCTTGCCACCTTGTAGCATTGCCAAAACTATCTTTGGCTCCACAGACTGCTGAGATTGTATTGCAGCATGTTTTTAGGTTGCATGGCTTTCCCCAAGATGTTGCTTCAGACCGTGGCCCTCAGTTTGCATCCAGGTTCTGGAAGGACTTCTGCCAGCTCATTGGAGCTTCAGCCAGTCTGTCATCTGGATTTCATCCCGAGTCTAATGGACAGACTGAAAGAAATAACCAAGATATTGAGACAACCTTGAGATGTCTAGCTTCCTCCAACCCAACGTCGGGGAGCAAACAATTGATATGGGCAGAATTTGCCCATAATACTCTTCATTCCTCAACAGGTATGTCACCTTTTGAATGTCACTTTGGCTATCAACCTCCTTTGCTTTCTGAGCAGGAGGCTGAGGTGGGAGTTCCGGCTGCCCAACATTTGGTTCAACGGTGCCACAGGGTGTGGAGTAAGGCCAGAGCCGCACTTCTGAAAAATTCACAGCTACAACAGCAACGGGCCGATCGTCGCCGCAAACCAGCACCATCTTTTCGTCCAGGGCATAAAGTCTGGCTGTCTAGCAAGAACCTTCCCCTTAAAGTTGAAGCACGTAAATTGGCTCCCAGATTCATAAGACCCTTCAAGGTTTTAAGGAAAGCAAACCCAGTTTCCTACCGTCTCCTACTTCCCAAGTCTTTGCGCATACATCCCACCTTTCATGTTTAAAACCTGTCAAATACAGTCAACTCTCAACTCTCTCAAGGCTGGGCCTCCCCTCACACATTTATAAGACATTACAGTTTGGATCTGCCCTCTACGTCATGGTCACAAGTTCTCTCGTCTTGAGTATGCCAGATTGCTTCATAACAGGGCGTATTCTCCCAGTGTGGCTCAATGGACATCTCGTTCCCCAAAGTGTAGATTCTTGACGCAGCATGAGTTCCCTTTGAAAGTGAACGTCTAGGGTTACGACTGTGAAGGGAATGAGACGCTATGTCCCTCGGCCACACTTTTCGCGCTCTTGAGAACGGCTTGCTTCAACTAACTGAAAGCTGATGCTGTTATGTTCCGGTGTCCTTTTATAGCTTCCGCTTCACCGTCACATGCGACGTCATGGAAGACATCATAACGCAACACCAATCAAGATTGTTCCATGTATGGACTAGTTCCATACAGGCTTCAGACGGGTCACGCTGAAGACATTCCCCAAAGTGTCAATTCGGACGGAGTCAAGTGTCAATTCTTCTCAGGGAACAAGATCCTTGAACCCCTTCTTAGGGAATGAGGGTTACAGTCATAACCCGAGACGTTTGGAACAACATGAGGGTAAATTTGTAAAATATGTATGCAACTATGTAAATGGTGATAGAATGTTTAGTTTTGGGTGAACTGTTACTTATAAATGAATGCATTCTAAAGTGCCACGCAAGGCATTCTTTGGGAATCAAATTCAATGCACTACCAGCTGAGTTACAGGCACATTACCAAAAAACAAATCTGGTAACACTTTACAACCAGGTTCAATTTGTCTACACTATGCATTGGGTTTTGTGAACTAACAATAAATCAAGTTCAAGTAAATCAAGTAAATCAAGCGCCAGTTCTGGCAGGTCATGTTGGTCAAGCTTGCATCAGGGGACTCTCATCTGATCCACGTCTACCTATGGAAATACAACGCCTATCATTGTATACATATAAGCTCCTTCAGTATCATCAGCAGCTATTGCGTTTCTCAGGAGCTAATCACCCTCCTCCATCCCCAGCTCCTCCTCTCGCCCAGTCAGGATTTGGTATTCTGATTCCCCTTGAATCAGAATAAATTCTCAAATTATGTTGTACTTTAATATCTTGAATTAATGATATCTGCATACAGTACATTCATGTTGGTTCTGCTTTGTTCACCCTAAGGGGGCTTATTGCCGCTCTCCCTGCTCTTATCCATGCTAGGCTACATGGATGCGGAGGGAGTTCTCGCCCAGGACGAAACCATACTGCCAATCCAAACTGTAGGCTAATTGTCAGTCGTATTTGACAAGTGGTCCTGACAAAAATAATTTTACAGCATGTATTAATAAAGTCATGTTTAACATTTCAAGTTGTGTGAATTAACATTAATGTATTACGAACAATGAATTGAAAACTGAACAATAGTATATGAATTATAAATTTATGTTACTATCACAAATAATCTACACCTATAAGCATGCAACTATAAATGGAGAGAGTCATAACGGTTTCATTATTCCTCTTCATGCAACAGCAATATTCATAGAGGAAAGAAAAGCTCCCCAAAATTGACTTTTTATCCACTGCCTTCTATTGCTTAAAGGAATTATACTCTCGTAGCTCAAAGAACCTCTGGCATGTAGATTGTATTTCAGTGTTATTTTATTGAGGTACCAAGAAGGGACCAGAATGCCATTCCAGAAAAAAAAAAATCACACTTGACCATTTACTGCTTGCCTGGGATTTCACCCCTCTTTCATTACACCCCTTTTTTTCCATTCTTTTCTAACCCCCCTCACTCACTCTCACCAACCCCCTCATCTTTCTCTTCTTTTAACTCTCTCTCTCTCTCTCTCTCTCTCTCTCTCTCTCTCTCTCTCTCTCTCTCTCTCTCTCTCTCTCTCTCTCCATTTTCTTTATCATAAGTCCCTTGTCAGAACACAGGTTTTCCCGATTCTCAGGTTCATTATTGTTAATGTATAAGTGAAATGTATAAGTCAAATGTATTGCATTTCTCTCCATCAAGTCACTGTGTTCATCTTACAGCACATTTTTTGTGCTATGTAAACCAATTTACTCTCCTTCCACCAATGCAGATAGTATTAAACAATGCCCTAAGAGCACACAGCTGTCTGAATACGAATGATTTATTGCAGAGTAAGAAGTCTGTGCGTCGCTTTCTACGACTCTGCAGTGTAAAATAAGCTCATTTATATTCCATATTGCCACAGCTGCCGCACTTAATATTACTGTCAGTAGAAGCTGAGCCGTGAATTCTTCTGGATACAGCCGCAGTGGAAAGTCCCCTTGCCATCTTTGAGATGTGTACAAACAATATTAAACACATTTCATCATATTATGTCTTGTATAGGATACAGCTCTCTGATAGAGGGAACCAGGTTGAAACAGCCTGCGGGTATGCTTGTCTGATTAAGGGTTTGTGTTCCTAAGAGGTAAACATTTGATGGTCTTCCCTAATACCATAAGTTCTGCTGTCTTCAAAATGAAAACTGAAGGTGAGGTATAAATGTAAAGCCTTTTACGCTTGACCTTTGACAGGAGATTCTCATTATCTGTCAATATTAGTATGTTTTTTGTTTTTTCGTTTTTTTGACACACCAACAGGTGGCGAAATTGATTGTCCTTATAAGTGAGTCACTGAATAATTTATGTGATCGATCTTTCAAATACACTGAATCATTCAGAAACTAAACAAGTGATGTCCTTATGAGTGAGTCACTGAATCATTCAAACTGATTTGTTCAAAAATCTTTCTTGAATGAAACACTGCTGTACATTGCAAAGAGACAACAGCTGATTCTGCTTTGTCTATTTTTACTGCACCAACAAAATGGTTCCAAACAAACTCAAAGTAATTGTAAATATTGTATTTGTAAATTATAATTGTGATCATGCTTTATTTGTGTGCTTGGTTATTTTATGATAGAGTGAATGCAAAACAACTAACAAGTAGCTATGTTCATTTCCAGGTATCATCATCAATATTAAGAGCTCTTTTCCAAAACGCGAAAAACGCCATTTAAAAAAATGAGTTTGTCGTGTCATTCTGCTGTGTACAGAACCCATTCACTGCTCCATCAACGTTTCATGCCAAATCAATATATTTCCTTGTTTAAAATGTACTGCAAGATGCAGTTCCAAACTGCAATAAGCACCAAACCTATTTTTAGCCTAAACGCGATAAATCCTGGAATTCGATAAGCGTTCTATGCAATCCAGCATGGCGGCACTCTGAAAAGAGGTTTATGTTCATTCATTCCTCAAAATGAGTCCTCGTTTTCTAGTCGACTAGTAGTAGTTCATTTAAGCCATTTGTCTAATCACATTGATTTAATTAAATGGGAGGGAAACCACAAAGCTTGTGACAAAGCTTGCCACAAAGAACCGGCAAAAGTAATGATTATCCATGAAACATTTGAATTGTTTATTAATAAACTAGTGTTTTCTGTCAGTGTCAGCAGCAAAGATAAAGTTGTTGATGCTGACTCGCCATCTTCGCAGTGAACACGCATAGGCCTAAAGAGAGAAACGCACACTTCGAATTAGCCTACATACGCAGAGAGTAGCCAATTTATTTTGATTTAAATTGTTTTGATTAAAAGTTGACATTTAAAGCTTTCTAATAGTTCTCAGGTCTGTGAGGCAAGTATCACTGTGTTTCAGTTCATTTATATGACGCATGTCTCTGTGTCCTGATTTTGTCTGCTATATTTGCTTCTAATGTATAAATTTCAATTTGTCAAATTTGTCAACCAGTCAATTTGTTGATGAAACGTTTATTAAAATGAAATGAAACGAAATTCACTTTTCAGGCTTTCTACAAAACAAAACTTAATAAGTGGTCAAAATCATGTCTGACCTACCGATATTGGGCAGCTTTTGATCCTATCTTACTCTTCTCATGCGGTTCCCTTTTCATATAGCCTACTCAACATTAATGAAATAATAAAAAAGTAACATAATATTATTGGTAACACTTTACAATAAGGTTCATTAGTTAACATTAGTAAATGCATTAACTAACATGAACTAACTATGAGCAATGCATTAGTTACAGTGTTTATTAATCTTCTTTGTTAATGTTAGTTAATATAAATACAGCTGTTCATTGTGCATTCATGTTAGTTCACAGTGCATTAACTAATGTTAACTAATACAACCTTTGATTTTAATAATGTATTAGTAAATGTTGGAATTAATATTAACTAAGATTAATAAATGCTGAATAAGTATTGTTCATTCTTAGTACATGTTAACTAATGTAGTTAACTAATTAACCTTATTGTAAAGTGTTACCATATTATTAAACATAAATGTGAAACCTGTTTTTTTTTTTTTTAACTTTTATTTAAGCGTCACGCCGCTCTACTTTGCTCACATGCTACGTAGCCTATACATGCATGTGTGTGTGCATGTTACCATTATTGATCATTTTTAATAATTAGTTTTTTCATGCATATGTAGTGGACAAATTGGTACTACTTGTTACAGGTTTGACACTTTACTAAAAATGACTCTGAATGTACTAGTAAATAACTTTACATAACATTACAATCATTACATTTTTCAGGTTGTGTTACTAAATTTAATTTATATTAATATATAGTATAAGTCCCTGATTATATGTTGCATGTTCTCATAAGCAATATTGTTGTTTAATTAAATAGTCACTGTTCAACATGTTCAGACTCAACCAATAAAACATTTTAACAGGATAATTTGAATATTCAAAAAATGTGTGGGCCTTGGTAAAAAAATGTAATTTTCTTGAAAACTATTGAAATGGATTTATAGTGTTTTGGAAAATGACTCCTCATAGATTTTAACAACTGCATAAAATTAAATTAAGGCTTGAAATGACATATGAGTTTAATTTGGAGTTAAGTTAAAGTTAAATGACATTTGTTTAATGACTGACTGGAAAAAAAAAACTGCATGAAACATGAGTTTGTAGTCATGGTAATAGTCAGGCATTTAAATGTCTTTTGTCTTTTCCCCGTCTTTTCTTCACTATCAAGGTGTAGTGCACCTTTCTTTTTTCTGTGCATCCTTCTGTGCCTCCTTCTATTTGCATCAAGTCAAGTCATTAAGTCAAAAGAGACTAATTGTTCTTTATAAACTACAAGGTTATCATTGGCAAACCTTCCATACACAAACCTTCAGCAATCCCATTCACAGTGCTACTTTCAGCTCTCACAAAATGTTATAGAGTTTATGTACAACAGCCTGGGGCTACATTAGAATAGAAAGAAGATACTTCAGTAGTAAAGTACAATTAATGTGTTCGAAGATGAGAATGGTCAAATATGTTGCATTATATTGCTCAAATAAACTGTTGTGTGTATTTATCCATTCACATGTATCAAATGCACCTGTGTCATAGCTAACACATACACTTTAATTCAATCGTCGTTATGATTTGTGTATATTATTAGTTTAATAAACAGGTTTAGACAGGCTACGAGGGGCTGTAAATGCCCTGGAGAGATGATACAAAAGAACAGTGATACCACAATCTCGTCATCTGTCTTCACAGACAACTCCCACCACTCACTCACACACACACACACACGCACACACACACGCACACACACACGCGCGCGCACATATATAAACAGTCTCATGCTTAGCATCACAATTCAGGTTTACAATGGACACAAATAAAAAAAACAGTGCCTACATTCTTTTGAGTGTATGTATGTGTGTTTATAATCAAATTTCAGTGCTGGTTAGGTTAAGGGCCATTCCTTTAATTAGCCCCACTGCCACAGAATAAGCGCCCTGCCCCTTTAAGAGCACACTAGATGTGCATTTGTATTCACACAGAGTACAACGTGATGTTCTTTGGGTGACCCCCACCATTAGCGGGCAGAAACCTGGGCACAGAACAATTTGCCTAACAAGAAAGAATCTCTGTGTTATAAGAGAGAAAGAGCAAAGCTTGACCTTAGCCAAAAATGTCAAACATCCACTAGTCTTCAATATGACTTAGAGTAGTTTGTCATCAGATTTAATCAGAACATATAGTGCTGGAGTTTTTGCCCTTTGAGGCTTATGAAGGGGTTATTGGAACTGTAGAATACTAAGACTGGAATACTAAATGTGGAATAGATAGGGAGATGTTCAAAATAGAATAGTTCCAATTGCAAATTTCAATGATTAGAAATATAATATAATATAATATAATGTAATATAATATAATCCTGGGTGCTCGGCAGGGCCACAGGCCTTGACCTAGCCATGTGCTCATGGAGAAAGATAACTTACAAACAACTTCCACTTGCCACTGTCGGAACCCTCAATGACTTCAATTTGCAAGTATATTCAATTCAATGTGAAACTGAAATGCTGTCGGTTCTTCTCATAGTTATATGGATCTTCTCCATTGTTACATCATTCCATCTCACACTCCTTTTTCCTACACATGTATTTACAGGTATGTATGTTTGTTTTGTTTATTCATGTTCATGATTTAGCTAATAAAACTTGTGCACTTTATGTATTTGGTTCTGATTGCTTGCAAACAAAGTCTCTTTTACAATCTTGATCTTGCTACATGCTCAAAGCCCTGTAAATGCTAAGAAATCATTATTCTTCTGTGGCCATACCTTTTTCTTAGAATAAATTAATAATCAAAAGAGCTTGTTGGACAAACTGATTAATATCAGTTTAGCCATGTCAAGTTAATCCAATTAACTGACCAAATTCATAATTAATCATAACAACTTATTAAATATTTCCTATAGCCAAGTTCCTTACAAGATCTTTGATTACTACGAGTCTAGTGGCTCGGATCTCGTATTTGCAGACGAGCATGTAGATTAAGGGTCTGCACATTTTATAGTTGCCTTTTATTGTGGCCAGCCTAATGCCTGGTTCAGATTACACGATTTTTTTTTTGTCTGTTACGATAGTTACTGTGTCAGATTACGCGATTTTGGCTCCTAAAATCTTGTCGTGTCGTGGACAAGACACTTGTCAGACTACACGTTACTTCCTGACCAGTCATTGCATGCCGTGTTGAACGGCACACGTGAAGGCTAAACTCGTAGCGAGTGAGTTCCTGGATTGCTTGGCATTGCCTTTTCAGCGTGAGAAATACACGGTTTGGCGTGTGAGTGTGTGAACTGGTTGCGTGTGTCTCACGGCCATTGCGTGAGACTTGAGAACCCTGCTTGAAGAGGACAGTATGGGCTGTCAATCCTCCAAAGAGAGCTTGAGGTAAAATATTGTTTTCTTATATATTTTTACTACTAGTTTTAACGTTAGCACCATCGTCACTCTTTCGTTTTGTCTTTTTGAAAGTTGTATACGGAAAAGCAGTGTAAAATAAGCACCATCGTCTCTCGTTAGAACCATCGTCTCTTTCGTTTTGTCTTTTTTGAAAGTTGTAAACGTTTCCAAATCTAACTTTATATTGCCTTAATCACTGTCTTGTTGGCTCAAACATAGCACCATTTTGAAACATGTTAGCAATTCCTAGCGACTGTTAGCTAGGCTTAAAATATGTAATACACAGCAGGGTTAGTTGTAACAGTGTTACAAACAAGCTACCAAGTGTACAATGATAATCAAATGAAAACGGAGCCACACAACTTTTCAGGTTTGAGTATACATTTAACTTTGTTGGACTTTCACAAACAATGTTGGAATTTAAAATGTTTAAAATTTAGTGTACTATGAATGATCACTTGTTTATTTATTAAAAATATGGCCTGTTTTTAATGCAATAAACCCTTTAAATTTTTATTTTAAGCTCATTTGTATTATTATTACTGTTGTTATTTTTATTGATAATAATAATTGTACATGCAGCTGCCACACACAAATCTAATTCAATTGCAATTACAATATTTTATAATTGTATTTATTATTATTTATTGCAAAACTGTGCAGCCCTTTTCTATGTTTCTATCCATGATATTGATCCACAATAGAAGGATGAGTGGATGAGGGATGGATGTATGGATATCTGTCTACAGATGCACAAACAATATCAAACTATACAAATATAACAGTACTGAATTATGTGTGTTACACACAAGTGTTACAACTAACCCCTCTGTCTGTTACAATTAACCCAGCATATGGGGTAAGTTTTGCACTTCTGTAACATTCATTCATGAATGTTCATGCTAAGAAGCTGCTCCTGAAAAAAGAATTGGTACCAACTATTTGTGTTCCTGTTGCACCTCCAGAGGAAGTGAGTGTAAACTTTTATTAACCTTTATATCATGAATACAAAAAAAAAAAAATCATGAAATGAAATGTATGAAAATGGCATTATATGAACCCTTTAATAAACTTTACTTTATTTTTGTCTTCCTTGCCTGTTTGCCAGCAACCACCCATGTGACAGTTACTCTGTGCGTTCGCTTGGTGGCTGTTATGAGACACTTGTTATGAGACATGGAAATCAAGGGTAGAGCGGATATGATGTCACTGACAGCTGAAGCAATGAGATGGGGCATTACACTGGTTAAAATAGCTAATTTCTCTGGATTTAAATATTGGAAGCATTTGGAATAATGTAAATGCATGTAGTTTTAGTGGTTTTTGGATATTTTGAATACAAAAAATCTTACATATTGCGCCTTTGACACAAGCAATCAGTCAACGTCTGCCAGTTGTGTCAGTATCAACCCTCTGATCAGTGTATCAGTATATTGGTCTGCACTCTATCAAGTGTCTGAAATAAACTTCCAAAAATTCCAGGAGCCAAACAGGAAACAGAGTTCAGTGTAACTCCAACAAGAGCAAGTTAAGCTGTTGTTCTATTGACTTCCCCTACTGTACCAACCCCGTAGCTTGCCTTTGATAAGCCTGCCAGCTCAGCTTAAAATGTGAAGATGAGGTTTAGAACCAAACCAATGAAAAATGGTGTATCGACATGATCTTGTAGTCCAGCTACAACACAAACCCTGTAACATCTCTAATTCTGTCTGTACGACGCTTTATTAAGCCAAGCAAGCCTTAAACACCTGCAACCCGATTCAGCCTTAGATCAAACAAAAGATTTCGAGATTTTGGGAGATTGAGACAGGGTCACAAGTCTTCTATTACACTAATACGGCAGAAAATGTTAGATCTGTGTTTTGCTAGTTAGATCTATGAACTATTGCTAGAAATAGTTCTTTATTGCTTTTTTAGTTCTATATTGCTTTTTTTCTTTTACTTCTGTTTTTGACAAAAATTAAATGAGTAGAAAATCAAAAAGGTGAATATGGAGGATTTGTAATATGAATATTTAGTAATGGAAATAAGTAAGTCCAGAGAGCAAGACCGCTTTGGAGGGTGGAATTTGAAGGCTCTTATAATGTGTCGTGTTCATGTAATCAATAATGTGAAAGAAATATTGCTTTCGGTGCTCTGGGAAAATGTGTTCTTCTTGCCCATTTTATTACACATTTCTCTCTCTTTCATAGAGTAGACACAGCTCTCCATCTCAGTTGGGATCAGGAGCTCTTATATTTAAAATATGTTTCCCAATTGTGCATGTGGATCATACATTTTTAAATCTCATAGCACACACAGCCTGCATATCCTCCATATCCAGAAAGAGAGCGAACTGTGGTGTTTTCGTTTGTTTTTGTTTTATATTATTGTGAATCAGCAGCAGAAACACACACACACACACATATATATATATATATATATATATATATATATATATATATATATATATATATATATATATATATATATACTGCTGTGCTGTTTCACAATAACCAGCTTTTGAGCAATAACCAGAGATTTGCTAAGGCTGTGAGAATGAAGAGGGAGGGAGAGTTAAAGGAAAGACAATAAACAATTTGACATCTCTGCTGTGTGAGCAACAGCTCCTCTTGTTGTCTTAGGCTTCCATTGCTGCTTGTGTTATGATCTGAGTCAAACCCCTGCTCCTCACAGCATAAGGGAGGGGTTGAGAGGGGGATGGTGCTAGATCCTGGGGCTAGATGTTGATTTGAAGAGAGAAAAGAAAGAATAATAGTCTTTGATGTTTAGGAATAAAAGCTCCTGCCTCTCAGCTTTGAAGGCTGAATGTCAGGAAACCGCAGATTAATTGGTAGTGTTATCTCAGAGGATACTGTAGTGAACAGTACAGGGTACACAGTACACTCCCCCACACACACACAGACATGAGACCGAAGAGCTAATCACCACCCCCCTAAAATAAATAAGACTCAAACATAAGTAAAACACTGAATAGACGCAGGTTTCCATCTGCCAGGTCAGTTATTAGCCGAAATACATATTTATTTTCTACAGTATTTATCAGTAAAAGTCAATATTGGATAATTGTGTATGCTTATATTTTTTGCATTATATTTCTGTATCAAGTTGATATGGTGGAGGTGTTATTCATAAACTACTTGTATTTAACATACAGTTAATGCACTGATATAAAAATCCTGGCCAGTATGGATAGGTTGAAAATCACTTTCATGTTATGGCCAAAATATCGATAAATGGCAAAAATTCTTTTCTATTTCATTAGAAACTCAGCAAAAACAAACAAAAAAACAACAACATAATAATACCTTTTTATGACCTACAAGTGAATTTCAAAATTTAATAAAGTGCAATAAAAAAATAATCAACATCCAGGATTATATTTCAAGCAATAATTCACCTCAAAATAACAACAATTTCTTTCATCATTTACTCACCAGCCCTGTATGAGGTTCTTTCTTCTGTGGCATAAAAACAGTTTTTACCACATTACATACAAAAGAGACATTTCTCAAATTATTGTTCAATCTCTTTCTTAGCATTATTCACACTCATTAGCAGGGTCCATTTCACACACACAATTTGGCACAGGTTTTTGCTCGGATACCCTTCCTGACACAATCTGCGTACTGGGCCACCTCAATATGAGCCATTCAGGAATGTACTCCAATGTGATGTCACATTGGAACAGGTCCGTTCCACGACTGGCACAAAATCTGCCCTATTAGCTTAGTTCCTCCCCAGAGTGAGCTTTACATGCGAGATTTAGAACTAGTTCAGCGGAAACTCCGCCCGCAGCCAATTATTAAGATTTTATTCGTCATGTCATTCACAGTACTGATTGCTTACACCAAACACTGATCCATAAACACACCTGTCACTGTATCCTTAAAGTTATAACAAAATTTCTAATAATGCTTATAACTTTTGAATAAATCTGTGTATTTTAATGTCACTGGTCTAAAGGTTTTTCATCGTCACCAAACTCTGAACACATCACATTGATTTTGTAACTATGCCCAGGGCTCGACATAAGCAATGGCCCGATGGCCCGGGGCCAGTAAAAGAGTATGTCGGGCTAGTTGATTGGCCAGTCACTTGCCCGCGCGGGCCAGTAACTGGCGATCAGCAAAACAAACAGCAAACGTCACACAGTGTGGCGCGAAGAGTGTGAATGTTAAAATGCCAAAGAACTACGAGACTGCCAAAGAACTACTGGACATTACTAGAGTCATGGAAAACACAGTACACCTGGTAGGGATGGATGGGTGCTCGGTATTAAACGGGACTGAATTTTGAAAGACCGCTGTATCGATGAGCGCGGACGTTATTGCTGTCGCTGGAGAAATACCTGTAGGCTATCATTTATTATTGCTATAAAAAAATGAACCATCTCGCTGAGTCGCCAGCCAGGCCTATTTAATACAATTAAACCATTTGTCTGTGATGCATTTTGCTATTCGCGCAGTCCAGAAGAAGAAGAGGAAGAGGGAGAGAGAGAGAGAGAGAGAGAGAGAGAGAGATCTCACGCGGCGCCACAGCGCGCACAACACCTGACGGAGGACAGAACTAAACATTCAAGTTATGGTTACACTTTAGATCTGTGATATAATAATTATATGATTTTATTTTAGATTTCAGCTTCCAAAGATTATAGAATATATTTGAGGTACAACTGCATTCTGTCTAGCGCAACGTCCTTCCCATCACAGCAGTACAGTAGCACGCTGTCATTTCTCCTTAACTCAAACTTTAATACAGAATCAGCACGATCGGTGATTGTTGTAAAATGCAGTCACTTCTGTTGCTAAATTGCGGGACGCGTTTAATAATAAAAAGAGCTATTAAAAGCACAAAAAGCGCAACAGATGCTGTTCCCGATGCGGCGCGCGCTGCGGAACAGACCGCAACGAGATAAGTATATACTTTGGGCTTCATGTGAGCGTCTAAGCGATCAAATGTACACAACAATGTGTCAAAATGACTGGCTTGGAGATTCACTTAAACAGTTTATGTCTAAAATGGACGCAGTTATGGAAATAGTTGGGAGAAAATAATGGTGCATCAGTAGACTTACATCTGCACTAGTTCTTAAAGGGGAAGCTGTCTAATATGCGGACGATTGGAGAAGGGTACACACTACTGGACGATTGCGACATTACTGCGAATCAAACAACTAAAGGCAAAAAGAAAATCACTCACTGCTCTTGAATGAATAACTTTAGCTTTAATAAGTAAGATGAGGAGACTGAGGGAAAAAGACAGAGAGTGAGTGATCGAGATGAGGAGAGAGCAGGTATTGACAAATAATCTACTGGACGCTGAAATTAGGTTATTTTTGCATGTCTCCAGGGTCTCTCTCTTAATTCCTAAACTTCCTTCACTGTTTTGATTAATCCTAATATATACAATAAATACAGTTTAATGGAAAAGTGCTTTTCCTTGTATTTCTTTCAGGGCCAGTCAAAATATAGAAGGGGCCAGCAAAACTCTGATCTACTGGCCCCGGGGGCCAGTGGGGATTTTTTTTTATGTTGAGCCCTGCTATGCCACCTATTGGTTGAAAGTGATAATCCATTTAATCACATTTTTAGTTAATGTATGTGATTTTTCAGCCATCATGCCTTAATTCATCTTTAAATGTCTTCAAATGCTCCTTGCTGCAGTTGGTTTGACACATGCATGCCTTATTTGCGCTTGGCCCCGATTATTGCTGCTTGCAGGTATATTCTTTGTTTTGTTTTTTTGTTTTTTCTTTTCTTTTCCATTGAGAGTCTCGGTTCTAAGTAAAATTTTGCTGCAAAATTTAGGTAACATGTTTCGAAGTGCTTTGAACTTCAAAGGACTTTCATTCATCCGCCAACCCACCACGTGATTGGCCGTCCCAAGATCAATCCAGGCACGAGAAGACCGCCAGCCAAGCAACGGACCGGGGAAATGGACCCTTTTATGCAGACAAATGGGGAATCCCCAAAGCAACGCTTGGACAAGCAAGTAGCACCCCAGACTCTTAACTAAACTGGTGCATTGATATAAAATTGAATGACCCGCCTAAGAAACAAAAGAAGGGTTAAATTAATGATTGATGGTTCATTCAGGTCATGTCTTATATACAAATTTGAGATTTCACCATTTCACTCTTAAAACTCATTCTTTCCTCACTCTCTTATATTTGGCAACTCATATAAATGTGTATATGCATGTGATTATGTTTGTGTTATGTGGATGGCTGATGAACCCAATAGCAGACAGCAACTGATACTCAAAGGGGTTTATTAAAGGACCAAACAGAAAGCAAAACCCACGATGGGGCAAAACAGGACAGGATAGAACACACTAAGACTATAAACTAACAACTTAGACAGGAACAAACTCTTCTAGTAGACAAGACTCTCAACAGGTTACTCACGGATTGATACATGTCAAACAATGAACCGACACAGGACAGCAAACACAAGGGGATTAAATGGGGAACACTAATGACGAGGACAGGTGACACTGACTAGACAATAATGACAAGATGAGGATAACAAGAGGGCAGGGTTATGTAACGAGACAACACAAGCACATGGCCCACACAGGCCATGCGCTTGTAAACATGGGTCTGTCATGATTCTGCCACAAGACCAGGAAAAATCTAAGACATGATGGCAGAATCATGACAGTTTGATATTAGTTTTATGTGTTAGAATAATCAATAAAGTCTTGTTTATATTTTAACAATATTTTTTTGTGTTATATGTTGCCCCCTCATTTAAAGACGGGATCCCCAAAAATAAAACCCTGCTCCCATGTCCTCCAGTAAAATATAAAACAAAAAATGACAATAGCCAATTCTGCATGGTGTACCCAACGGGTAGACTTGATGACCAAACATACAAATCAGAACAATTTTAATAACACTGAAGTTACGTTTGTATCCACTCATGGTCAGATCTCTAACAGTTTAAAGATTATGCATCACCATTGGCACATCTTAAGCAGCGATCTGGTGATAGGACACATTTTTCAAGTGTTGCCACAAAGCTGCTATAAACAAGCACCTAACCTTCAAAATTGGTTAGTGCGGTCGCACCTCCCTGCACCCATTCAGTCGCCTTTCCCTTTAAAATTCCACATGGAAATTTTAGATATCTGAACTGTGCAGCGTGTAACTTTATGCTCACAGATAATTCATTTACACATCCAAAAATAGGCAAGATACACAAAGTAAAGGGCAGAATTGCATGCGTGTCTACTTTTATTGTGTATTTATTGACGTGCCCTTGTGGGTTACTCTATGTGGGCAAAAGAAGTGACAACATAAATCCCGTATTTTTGAGCATAAATGTGCTATTAGAAAGAATGATGAAAAATCATCAGTTGCAAGACACTTCAATTCTGGGATGAATGGTGAACTATCATTAAGTTGTTTCTTATAATTGGAACAATTGTATTATTATTTTTAAATATTGTTGCAAATGTATTAAAGCCTCATTTATGTATTGTTGATGTTATTGGCCTCGTCATTATCCTATATATAGGCTGGTGTTAATATGGGTGTGACAATGGGTGTGGGTATATAAAATTGGTTACATTGTAATTTTATTGTTATTGCACAATGAAGAAGGCACAAGCCAAAATGCTAGCCCATTCTCACCCCAAGGCGTCACCTAACTGACGCCTTGGGAAGCATTTGACCATGCTTCAATATCTGACGCTTTAGGCGCCCTTTAGCGTCAGTTAGATGACGCCCTAGGATCGCGTCTACCCTACCCCCACCCCATACCTAAACCTAACCGTGTTCCTTTAGCGTCAGTTAGAGGACGCCGTAGGATCGAGTCATGTAAGTGACGCTAAAGGCCGCCTAAAACGTCAAATATTGAAGCATGGTCAAAGGTGACGCCTTGGGGTGAGAATGCGTTGAAAATGCGTCTGTGCAAAAATAAACAATAAAAAATAAACAGTGCTGCCTCTTTTCCATTTAATACGTTACCCTAGGCCTACACGTTGTTATGTTAATTATAATCAATTGCATTTTGTTTTATTGACTACAACTTTATGATTGATATTTGTTTCAGAGGGGCACTTTTGATTAATTTTGAAAAAGGGCAGGGCCAAAGCCTGCCTCTGCACGTGCCTGCCAATATGGTATTAATGCTGTAGCCTATGTCATGCATTACCAACAACATTCAGTGTTTTTCTAAATATGCTTAGTTGTGTGGCATAAGTATAGCTCTACAAGATAATACATTTTCTTCAAGATCCTGAACACAAGGGCAGAATTAACACTGGACAAATGTAGACAGCTGCCGTAGGGACCACTGAAGACAACCAGGCCTGAACCAACCACCATAACAGTTCACTGTCTCAAAACAAAATTAACTACAAAGAACGAGAACACTTCTGTGCAAGCTGTACAAAGTAAACCCTGGTAAATTTGAGAAGTTGATTTGAGAAGGACAGACCCAACTCCTTTCTTTGCCTATATAGGGCCCCTAAACCACTAAATCACTAAATCCGCTCTTGCCTAAACATACTGTAGTATGTTGACAAATGTGCATCATTGAGAATTTTTCCTATAGTTCAACTGAGAGGGATATGTCATGGTGTTTTTAAAATGTGGCCATTAAAATGTGGCCAAATATCAAATATCCTCTGATATGGATATTTAGCCTCCACCTTGGTGCAGATTTTGGGATCGGTGTGAAAGCTGAGATTGTTTCACCCCTGCTGCTACCGAGTCAGAAATATACTGATGTTCCTACAAGCAAAATATGAATTCTTCGATCACATTCGTAGAGCCATATCTTGTTTTTACTTTAACAGATAGTACCCTTCATGACTGAATAAATTATTAAAAACATAGATCACATGCAAAAAAAATAAATAAATGCAACCCAGTGAATCGCTTTTACAAAGCTTAAATTATTGATTTAGTCTTCTAAAAACTTCAATCTAAAACTTTCCTGAATATCAACTAATCTCAATACTACATCTGAAAAGGAATGTTGTATCAATTGTTTTAAGTTAATGTGAATAAAATAAGTAATATCAGTACTGATTGGTATTCAAAGAGAAAAACAGAAAAACAAAAAGAAACAGGAAAAAAGAAGAAATAGAACAGACACAAAAGAAAGACAGTGCTTGGATATGCTGTTGTACCAGACCTTATTAATAATTCATCAATCTTAGTATTTCTATGAATGGCATTATTCAAATTATGTTAAGTCACATCAGCCCACCTTCTCAGCTGTGAAGAGTTCTCAAAGTGATGATGAAAGAGGTGTAATTTCCCCAGTGTCAGACACAATGTTTGAAAGACCCCTGTGATCTGAATCACCTTCAGCAGTAGTTATGACAAATGTTCTCTGTTGCAGGTTTTGCAGACATAGTTATCACTATGACTTGAGAACTGTTTCAATTGTGAATAGCTTTTCTAAGAACATTTATAGTTATATAACACATTTAAAGGTATAACATGATGGTGAATAGCTTATTTAGTAAATAAACTGGGTGTGCTTGTATGGTAAGAAATGTATGTAAATGTATGTGGATGCTCTCTTCGGCAACCAAATAAAGGAAAGTCTGCACCTCCTCGTTTGACCACGACGTATTCTTCTGAGTTGCCATAATAATAGGCTAGTAGTAAGTTTAGTAACTATCTCTGGCCAAACTATTTAAAAATGGCGGGGGTTTTTTTTTGGATACTTCATCTGGCGCATGCAATGATGACGCAGTGAATGGTGACGATTCTCTCTGACCAATCAGCAGTCGGCATTGTTTTCACGTCACATTTTAGTATCGGCTCAGCTCGCCTTAGCTCCCTCAGAACCTCGCCGCGGGTGATACAAAAAAAAGTACCCGAAAGCAGGTACAGGTAGGCTACAACTTTTATACAGCGGAAAACCAAACAAAGGCTAGCTGAGGCGGATCGAGTCAAGCTGGTACTGTGTAGTGGAAAAGCGCCATTAGTCTGCTATCCAGGTCCTAAATGGGTCAATAGTGGTGATTCAGGAAATTATAGTAAAATGGCAGATGCTGAATTAAAACAGGGCAGAAAAGAGTGTGATGATGAGACGCAATCAAATGGCCCATAATTCAGTCCGATAGAGGCACTCTGTTGCCAGGTTACACCATTTGGAAATTTAACCTTCCAGTTTTGCACAGAAAAGACCTCACATTATGATTTTCTCACAGATTCGGTAGTAGACATTTATTTGTTTTAACAGGCTACAACATGTCTGTTTTTGTTAATAATTTATTGCAGCAGAGTTCCTGAGTATTTTAGTGGGTGTTGAAATCCAGGAGGTACTGACACACATTCATCACATATAGTCAAACACGCGACATTGCATGAAGGGCTATGGCAGAAGACAGAAAATTTATCAAACGATGAGTGTGAGTGTGTGACAATTCTTCAGAAAGCAGTATTCTTCAGAGCCAGTAACCATTAAGATAAGTAATGATCCCTGCTGGTATATACAAATGGCCTCAGCTGAATCATGCACTCACTTTTCTCCATGACAAATTCATTTCCTCAGAGATCTTAAATACTCTAGATCACCTATTTGTCTGACTGACTGTTCAGTTTAGAGGGGTTCAATTTCTCAGGTAATACTTAATTTTCTCCAAATACAAAAGAAGAAAGACAAATTATAAAAACTAACAGCTGTGAATCAGAAATAAAGCAAGTATCTTTGGCTTCCTGAATACTGTAGAGTCCAACTGGGATCATTCGAGTTATACTGTGACATTCACCACATACCTATGAGAAAAGAAAGAGAGAAATAGAATGAGAATGAGACAATAAAGAACAAATAAATGAGTAAGAGTGAGTAAATGCAGTAATGAAGGAGTGAGAGTATAAGTAGCATGCCTGAAAAAGGCTGAATCATTCCCTGCTGCTACGTGTGACGTCTTTGAGTCTCATAACCACCATAGATTGAATTGAATTTAACCTGAGGGCAAATTAAACATGATAGGATGACATGATAACAAACAGACCAAATATTAATGACATACCAATGTCTAATGCATATCTCTAATGGGTTATTTGCAATTTAAGATTCTTCAGTCTGAATGGGATTGATCATTGCAGTACACAGTAAAAGTGGGTTCTGACTTAACAAATTGGCTAAAATTGAAGTCTTCTGTCTATCACATGTACAGTATGCTGTGCACAAGAAGAAGTGGTTATTAGCATTAATGGAGGAGGCCAGCGAGGAGCAACCATCTCTCTGCTACAGTAGTCGAGGGATCCGATGGAGCAGTAATATTCTAATTGGATCCATCCCATTAAAAAAAAAAAAGCTTGTTTTCCTTGATTACTTTGATGTTTGGCTTGGAGCAACGGGGCAGTTCCATTTATTTACTCCCTCTCTCTCCCATTCTCCCTCTCCTTGTCTTAATATATTGGCTAAGCAACTGAACTACAGCAAACAGCATTAGCCTCATTACAAAAACACTCTAGTGCCCCCTACAGGCTACCATCAGAACAACCAACATTAGCTATTCTAAGCACGTGGCGCTTGGGGAGAACAGAGTAGATCAAAACAGACCTCCAGATTTATGATTTTATTCGGTTGCACCATGAAATTCCTTTTAACATTTCTGTTCATCGGTGTGATTCATAAATCATTCATGTCACCTTGAACACAACACCATAGAGCATGTGAGTTTTCAACTATGATCTAAGCTTTTTGTCCAAATAATTGCATTATTATATAGTCAACATTAAAATGTCTTCTCACACCAGAACCGTCCTCAGGGTCTGGTTTCATATCAGCTTAGAGTTTGGATACAAAAGTGCACTGAGGCTGCCACTAAATCCCAGATCTTAATTAAAGTGGGATTATGGGTCAATTAGGGGACTAAAAGAAACTGAGAGATACAATCCAAGATAAAACAATATTTCGCAGTTAACACACTGAAGAGAGAACAAAACGAGGACATTGGGAAAGTCAGAACAAAAGTGTGAGATGGAGGAGTAAAATGTAAATTCAAGCACATAACCCATGGAAGCAAGAGTGAGGAAAGTCAAGTCAGCCATGGCACAAAATCCCCACAAACTCAAACTATGATACACATATTCACACAAAACTCACATCATTGATTGATTCCCCTAAATGATTGTTCTTGTTGTGTTCGCATGAATCACTGCAGTGGATGAATCTGATCTGATGAGAGTTTTTGAGTGTTTTTTATAGAATATGAGGGCCAACGCACTGCACACTGATTAAAATCACATCAAACTCCAAACACACACACAGACAGAAGCTGATATTATCAGTGCATTTTAGTCCTGATCTAAGAGAGATAAATACTGACAGTCTGTGAGACATATCCTGAGGCCAAATGCATGCTTAAATATAAATAACACACCATGACACAAATCCATTTTCATACATACATCCGAATGTCCCAAATGCATAGCGATGCAAATTTACAAACACACACTGCACACACCCTGGTTTTATTATATTAGTGAGGTCAACTAAGAAAGGATGTGAAGGTATATCCTTAAATCTAAAATCCCCTAAAAGTAACCCTCACACAAACCTCATGATATTGGGAGATTAAAAGTAAACACTGATTTAGCATCATTTTGACCTCTTCAATGTTTAATAGACGATTTAAAGTGATTTTCCTTATACAACACAATATAGATGAGATTCAAACCAACCAGTCATGCAATATGCGCATTTGATCATTTAATAACATTACCCACAGATAGGCACTGAGGATCAGAATAACAATGTCTTCATTAATGAGATATTTAATTTAGACTTTATCACACAATGACTGTTCAGCTTGAGTTTGCACTAATAAATTCACTTTCGAATAGCATTGTTCCTCTGACTTTCATTTCGTAATTTAAGCAGCACTGAATAAAGCTCTGTCAGCGACTTGATAAGGCTTGCAAACTTTAGTTGTGTCCCTATCAAGCTGTACACTCCTTCCCTTGCATCCTCTCTTGTTCTCAGGATAGTGGTAAGTCACTTTTAGATTAGTGATTTTGATTACAAGGTTTCTCTTAATTAACCTCCATTTATAATTCCTTCTACAACTCATTTTCAACAGAAATAAAACTGTAGCAAAGCCTCATGGGATACCTGTAGCCGAACAGCTGCCTTTGTTTAGTTTATAAGTAAAAGAGTTTGTATAATTAGTGGAATCTGGATTATCTTTTTTTAATTTATCTAAATTGGCAGGTTGTTTGCCAAACATGTTGTAACTCGTAAAATTGAGTTCAGACTCAGCGTTCAGTGTGTTTAAAGGTTCTCTAAGCGATGTGGGGCCAAAACTTTTTTTGTCACATACATCAAGCTGCCTGTCCCCTTAACACACTGTAAAAAAACGCGGTCTCTGTAGACACCACAGGCTCCACAAACGGCAACAAAAACAATTATGTCTCACCCGGACCACGAAACCTAACAAACAGTGTTCCAGCCAATCACTAGCAAGAAGTATTTGAGGGTGGGTCTGGGGGGTTAGTGCGCGTGCACATGAAGGGGGTGTGTGTCAACGCATTCTCACCCCAAGGCGTCACCTTTGACCATGCTTCAATATTTGACGTTTTAGGCGCCCTTTAGCGTCACTTACATGACGCGATCCTACGGCGTCATCTAACTGACGCTAAAGGAAAGCGTCTGTTAGAGGACGCGGTTAGGTTTAGGTGTGGGGTGGGGGTAGGGTACACGCGATCCTAGGGCGTCATCTAACTGACGCTAAAGGGCGCCTAAAGCGTCAGATATTGAAGCATGTCCAAATGCTTCCCAAGGCGTCAGTTAGGTGACGCCTTGGGAGTGAGAATGGGCTGTGTGTGTGTGAAGGAGAGACTCAGAGAAGCATCAGAGGGAAGTTTGAAAAATGGCTGACACACGACCAAAGAGACGTCGTTCTGAAGAACAAATTAAAAAGAAGAAGGAGTCGGATAAAGAACGTGTGATGTTCCGAATTTACATCGGTAGCAAAGCTTTTTAACGATGGCGAGAACTGCGGCCGCAGAAGGGCTTCCAATCCGACATTCAGGTTGTTCTGTTTTTGCTAGACAGTTGGGTAACGTTAAATTGTTTTTTTTTTCTTCTAAATTGACACTTATGTTCGCCAAACCCACACAGGGATATAATTAGCTAGAACTATGCACGTTCACAATTATTTCAGGAAGCACGGAAGGGAGGGGGAGGAGATGAGATGCGGAGGAGGGAGGGTCTAGCTAGCCTCCGATTTGTTTGAAAATATTCCGAACGTCAACACCCAGGATCGCTTAGAGAACCTTTAAGAGAAGGAGAACTAAACGGCCGTTTTGGGTTTTGTTTTGTTTTTTTGCACCTCCGCTCTGCGCGTGTTCTTAAAGACAAAGACACATCTTTTCAGCTTGCCACTATAAATCACTATTTTTCTGCACTAATCTAGTGAATTTTCCCCAAGATATATTCAGAGATGATAAACAAGATGTTATAGAATAATAATTCAATGAAAACACAAATTTGACAATTGACATTCAATCTATTTTTAGACTTTACTGAAAATGTAAAAGCACGACATCCAACAGGTTTTCCCAGATCGCATCACATATTTACACACTGAAGGTGTGTAAATTTAGCCTGGTTCTACCAGACTCTCGTACATACATTTCATTTGTACAGAGAGTCTGGCCTCCCTCAATTGAGAAACGTTTCCTTCCTTGTAGGCGGGTTCACTATTAAAGTTCAAATCTATTGGATCTGCCCAGAGTCACTCACGATCTGCCATAGCCAATCGCTAATGTGTGGTCGTGAGTGACGTATGTCATGCGCCGAAACGGCTGGAAACAACCATAGACAGTAAAAGAAACAACAAGTCCGAACTCCGAATGATCAGAGGATTAGATTTACAATAGGATTTCAGTCAACGAGAGCTGCAGGTTTTGTTAATCTAGGAACAATTATTAATTCAAAATGTATATTTGACATGAAGGACAGTGATTATTCAGTCAATGCTGTAAGTTACAGTGAATGATCAGTCTGTCTGCAGATGTGTAATAAACAACAATTTTTCATGTTACGTATTTTTGTTTCTTAATTACCTTAATTATGGTCTTCAAAGTATGTGTTTGTACATTTTTATATGGCATTTAGTTGTTTTTTTTTATTAAAACAAATTAACCATTGACATCTAAAACTGAAAATCAAATATAGTCTCCAAAGTATGGGTTTTCAAATTTTTATTTATGACATTTTTTTTTTTTAAATCACAACCAATTTGTATGATTTACAACATGTAAAACTGACACACCAACCTCCTGTACGAGTGCACAAAGGGGCTCAAAATGTTCTATTCATCACAAGAATCAGTAAATTTACTGTTGGGAATCTGAGCGACTGACATGACTCCTGAGCGGATCTTCAACAATAGTTTAGCAGCCAGGACTCGGGGCTTCCGAACACCGCGAACACCAGGCTAAAGTCCAAAATGTCACAGTCATTGTGCACGAGCTGCCCAGCACAAACTTCCAACCTTTCTGCCTCCTTCACTTGGTCCTCCGTTGTGCAACAAGAGGTGAGACGACAACAATCCGGCTTTAAATTATGTATATTCGGCAGTTTCTTTTTCAACAACGGACCGAATAGCTTTTCTCACGTCTTTCTCCGCTGCCATTACTGCACTCAAACTGACGCACTACATCAACGTCATCGTTCTCAGCCACTCCCTCTATTCGCTGATTGGTCCTACAAAAAATTGATTTCTGGAAACCTAAGGATATGGAGCGGTCCCAGACGCAGTACTGAAGGAAAATGAAATTGAGCGGAAGTGCGTAGGCGGGCGCAGCCAGGCTAGTGTAAATTACCCTTATACACAAAATAGTGTTATTTAAAGGGGTCAAAATCATAGATATTTTAATTCCCCCTCTGGGGTTCATATATAATATTTGTCTGTGCCAAAACCATTAGTTTTACCTTTAAAAATAAACAGTAGGTTTTCAGCTGCTGAGCAAAGTTGTTTAAGTTATGAAAGTTCATACGTTTTTCTGCTCAGTTACAATAAAAGTTATTTTTTGACACGGGAAAGCTTTGATTTTTGAAAACAAGATTTTGAAGCGATTTTATCTCAAAAGATCAAAGAATATTAGATTTTGTGTGATATGACACTTTTAATAATCATGAGGCAATAGAAATTTCACACAGCAGAAGAATTCCCCACCTACACATGGACACACATTCACTTGCTCTCTCCATTTTTCTCTTTTCCATCTTTGTTTTCTTAAGGTTATGCATAAATCTCTCTCTCCTGTGCATTAATAATTTGTCATTTTAGCAGACAGACATGTCTAAACAAAGCAACCTGGGGTTAAGTGCCTTGCTCAAGGGCTCAATGGAGATTGCTCCTTACAGGGCCTGAACCAGCAAAGTTACAGTTACTAACAATTGGACATAAACAGATCAAAAATACTGTGGCATTTATTTGTCATTATTTTTTTGTTGGTTATCTACTATCACATGGGCACAGGTGAACACTTCAGTTTTCTTATAGTCTCTGAGACCCCAAAGATATGTACGATCACATTGTTAATGAAGGAAGGTTAAAATATGTTAGCAACCTGTAATTTTTAGCTTACATGTTTCATAAGATCAAGACAAGCCATGATGTATCAACCTGAATGTTAAGTATCTTTTTAAGCTATTAAATTGGCCTCAGGATCTCAGACTTCAAACCTGAGGGTCACACACTTTCACACCATTATATTCACACAAACCCACAGTTTCTTACACTTCATCTCCAGCTATAAATCAATTCATACTATAACTGGTACATATGGAGTCTAATTTGCTTTTTACCGATGAACATAAAATAAGCTGTTTCTCAGTTATGGTGTTGATGAGCGCTTTTAAAATAGTGCAGTGTTCTTATGTTGTGAAACAACACTGCAGCCCATGTCATCTGCCAGTGTCATTTCACACATCGCTGAGTGTGAATCAGTTTCATTCCTTGGAACAATTACTCCACATTTCTCTCTATTTTCTCTCTTCTCTCACAGTGAGATCAGTTCTTTCTCTTGTTAGCGCCGCATCGCTGCCCAGACCTACACAGACAAGTCAACAGAACATTCTTATGGCATGACAGGTCAGACTCAGCCTGCCAGGGTTTGATTTCTTTTTCTCTCCATGTATTTGCCCTCTAATCTGAAAAGCTGCAGTGAAAATTTTCACTGCGTTATTACTTTCGTCTTTTTCTTCCCCAGGCAAAACAGCAACAATGACCCCTGTGAACTTCATGAAGAATTTCTTCGGTTTACATAGTGAGAGAAAGTAGGCTAGCTAAACAAGAGAACAGCTAAAGGGATGAGAGCTCTCCAAATGCTAACACTACTACGCACATAAAGAACGATAGCCTAGGGCTACGAGAGAGGAAGAGACTGAGTGAGAGAGAAGGACTGACAGTTACAGCTTTGTCTACAGACAGTAGTGAAGATGCGGAGTGTCAGGAGTTCCTAAGCTTCAACAGCTAAAGAGGTTAATATGAGAAACAGAGAGAGATGCAAAGGATGATGAAGAGAAATAGAGAGCAAAAGATCAGTGCAGGTCTAAATGCTCTTTTCAGAGAAAAGATAAGAAAGGGAAAACCGCATGATTAATCGGATAGATCACAGTATGAACATAGGTGTGTGACTGTATTAATGCATTTTAAGCTCTGCAATGCTGCAAAACTTGTCTTTAAAACGGCCTGAATGTATTGTGCATTGAATCGCAAGCGGCATATTTCTCTCTATTCCACTAGACAGCTTTACAAATAGATGAAGTACAATAACATGACAGTTTTTGTTCCTGAATTACTTTGCCATAGCAGACCACGTGAGTTAAAAAACCAACAAACCATAACTTTTCCTGACGTCTCCCTCCCCCTGGTGACCATTGATGGATTCTTTCTGACAAAGCATTCATTATCGCGCACAGCAGAATGTACCTTTCTCCAGACCACTGCCCCTTTTTCATTCACCCCCTTCCTTTACACCCAGTTTATCTAAACTTGGATTATTACCAGTAGAAAATGCAATGGATTCTCAAGGGGTATGGGGGGGGAGGGGGGGTATATTGATCCCATTACATAATAATAATAATAATAATAATAATAATAAATGTGCTAATAATAAATTGAATGCGCTCTAGCTCGAAGATTTTGTAGAAGCATGTCGTTTTTTTGAGTCGGGGATGAAGTCTGCCATCTAGTAGAGGGGAGGTCGAACGAAATTTTACATCCTATTTGACAAAATCAGACGTTATTTTTTTCAGTGCCGCATCTTGTCGAATAAACTTGACAGTGGCGCCAAGAGGGTTAAATACACTTCTGACATAGAGAGAGACAGAGAAAAATCAATTATTTAAAAGAAGAAACATGATGTCTTTACAATATCAAGCTTAATTTCCTCTGACAATAAATACAACTTTGTTTGTGTTAGCATGTAAGGTGTACTCAAAATTTTCAAGTTAACAGCCTTCATTATGAGAAAAGCTTTAAGTTTAAAATTCATACATCAGAACATCTCTTCTAAATTCCTCAGCCTCTGAAGCTTATTTCAGCAGATATTGTTACAGAAAAAGTGTTGATTGTGGTCTCTCTGGCATACCTTTTCAGCACAGTCATTCTTCATGGCCAGATTGCTTCCATCTATCCCAACCAATCCTGCATTGGCTGACAGCTAGCATTAGCATTCAACACTAGCAACCACAGCATGAAGCCATGCTTCAATCACAAAGCTCTGACAGCTCTAATAATGGATACAGACTACAGATGTTGATTTTCCCCTCTAGATAGCTGATGAATAAGCATGTTAACCTATGGCCATATTAGGATCCTAAAAAGAAACATTGTAAGGAAATTATGAGGCAGAATATAAAAAAGTAAGACAGATATACATAGTGGTGAATATTAGATGGATGCTAGAGGAATACATGCCAAATAAGTTAGCACTGACAACTGATAATCAAAAATTGTTCCACTGTTTAAATGTAATAGAAATTAAAATTGTAATAAAACAGTTTACAATTTTATTGCCATATGTAATAATATATTTATGTTACATGCTCATTTTAGACTGAATGATAGGTGTTACTTGCTTATCACGTTTGACCTTTCAACCAATGGCTAAATTTCTTGCACATGCTCCATTTGAGTGCCAGAAACTCGAGCTTATGAACTGAAAATTTCCTCTGTGTTTTGCTCAGAGTAATAAAATCTCTAATAAAATAAACCAGTAATACATTAATAAGGATTTTAGTGAAAAAGCAAAAATACATTAAACTTGGATTTCACTTAATATAACTTCTTACACAAATAAATGCTGTTCTTCTGAACTTTTCATATTCAAAGAATCCTGAAAAAAAATTATCAATGGAAGGGACACACACACACACACACACATTTTTACTCACTCGTTTGTTCACACGTAGCTATGTATAATATAGTAATGTTTCATAGTTTGGAGCGGCTCAATCGCTTCAGTTAATGTCCTCTGTGCACACTGTGAGTTTGAGTCACTCGCGCTATGGGTTTGAAAAGCAAAACGCACCAAACAATAGGGTTCATGTTTTTACTCCAATCTCATTTCATAACGTCACAACATGAAGTAACATATAATAATCCATATATTTTTCTCTACTGTATTGTTACTGAAGTGTTCCTTTTTAACGATTTATAGGTGTTCCGTGTTGGAATATCTGTTTTTGTTTTGGTCTGAGTTTATATATACAGTATATATATATATATATATATCATGCAGCCCTATAGTTTCTCTTGATATCAGCATTCATATTTTTAAAGGGACCAGATGCCATTGATGAATCCTGCTGACTTAAAACATTCTCATGTTCGTCTTTTAAAGTTAAAGGGTTAGTTCACCCAAAAATGAAAATTAAGTCATTAATTACTCACCCCCATGCTGTACCAACCCCGTAAGACCTTCGTTCGTCTTCGGAACACAAATGAAGATATTTTTGATTAAATTTGAGAGCTGTATAACTACCACATTGGCTCCTAAGGGACTGCCTCTTGACGGCCCAGAAAGTCAATGAAGAAAATGTTTAAATATCCCAAGTGACTACCGTGGCTCAACTGTATGTTTATCAAGCGACGCGAATACTTTTTGTGCGAAAAAACAAACAAAAATAACGAGTTTAATCGACTATTTCTTTTCTTCCTTGTAGGCCAGAAACGAGATTTGCTTAGATTTCCACGACGCATGCGCGAGAATTGCTATCTGCTTACACTACTTCAGATCGCAATTCTCGCGCATGCGTCGTGGAAATCTAAGCAAATCTCGTTTCTGGCCTACAAGGAAGAAAATAAATTTTTTTTTCTTTTTCCATTTTTTTTTACTGATCATAATTACTCCTCAATGGATCGAGTCCAGACCGAACTTCCCGACCAAAAAATGTTGTGGATGCGGTTTGGGCTGGCATCCAGGCTAACGAACATCAGATTCGAGCATCAGATTTTTGAAATCCTCTTCTTCCATATCATATTGAGTAAAAAGATAACGAAAACCATTTCTAACGATACAAAGCTTAATGCAAATCGGTGAAGTGTTCCTTTAAAAAAAACAAATAAATAATAAATAAATAAACACAATATTACATAACTCACAAACAATAAACAGGCAGAAGTCAAAAGTTAAGCTAATAATGATCCAAATTACAGAATTAAACATCACAAAAAGCCATCAAGGGTCATTACAAGTCCATCAAATTGCTCTGCATATCTAGATGGGAATAATTTCAGTCATAACAAAGTGAGTCGTAATGTAATAATTCACTGTGTAATTATTTTGAGCCAGTGAACAGAGCAGAAGAGATGCTTTCATTTAGCCGGGGTCCAGTGAGACTGCAATCAGTACAACATTAAACAAATATAAACACATTATCTCTCATTACAGACCTCAGACATTCTGACTTCATCACACAAACACACACACACACACACACTGGATTGAGTCCAGCTTGTTGCCATGGATTCATCGGAGATGAGGAATAAACGGTGAAGAGTGTGCACAAACTGTAACAGACATAACAGGTGTGTTGTTCATTCATGTTGCACTGCTATATTCTGTTACATCTGCTTGCATTATGCTCATGTGCCATTGTCCTCGTTTCTCCTGAGCGGCAACACATGGTTCACGCTTTGTGAGTTTATCTGAGGAGACGGCGGTAATGTTGTCTCTGAGCCCGGGGGGCCACAGACTGACTTCTGTACACGTGCAGACCAACTCGATCTACGAGAGTATTGATGACAAGTGTCCTTCTGGTCAAGGGCACTAATCAGGTCAATGTGATCAAAACACTCCGGACAGGACCACCATATCGGAAGATCGGAAGAACAGAGAGTGGATGTCTGCCCAGTGTTTGTCCAACCCTCAAAATTACATCTGACATCAAGGCTCGACGAAAGATCCCCAGTGCCCCAGAGACACAACATCCATTCCAAATAATAACAAATGACAGCTCATGATGTACAGTCATAAAATAATAACATTATTTGACTTTAATGTGATAAAAAAATGACATTTAAAACTAGTTTGAATCTTTAGTCTTGAGTTTTGACTTTTTAATTTTACATTACTCGAGAAACCAAGTAAAAGCATTCATTTTCTTGTAGTCATGAGTCTTTAACAGCTTATTACTAACATCTTTCAGTCATGGCTGGATTAGGATTAGTGGCCCTTAGGCACTGAAGCCCCCCTCCCCTCGACAACCACACCTTCTAAAGGAAGACACAAAAACACACACACACAATACTAAGGCCCACCAGGTGTGGGATGTGACATGCCACATCACTATTGGTCAAAAAGTATGGCTTTTTTTTTTTTTTTTTTTTTTTTGAAAAGTAGAGCTGCACGATTTGGGGGAAATGACAATATTGCGATATACGATTGCAATACAATAAACAAAGGGTTTCATGAGTCAACTTGCTTGGTTCTCAAGTAAAATGCACACACAGATTAGTGATAATGCTGAAATGTGTATTTCTTAATTCAAACAAGAAACAACTAAATGCACTGTTTTCAAATTAAAATTATATTTTTACAAAATTAAATATTTACATCTTCGTATTATTTGTCTAAATAATAGAATAGTAAAAAATTAATGTAACATTTACCAGAGCCCTTTCTAACAGGTAGGCCTAGGACATATTCGGTTAAGTCGTGACGTAATCACACTCTGATAATACTGTTTCCGGGTCCAAATGCTGGGTCCTCTCTATCTGCTTACCACTTTTGCCCGAGTTTTAACATGCCGCAGTGCTGTGTCCCATGTTGTTTAAATAGATCGGAGTTAAAAAAAAAAACAAGTGACATTCAACTGTCATTCTACCGCTTTCCCTGTGACGAGAAAGAAAAGAAAAAATGGCTGCAGTTGATAAGGTAAGTTACAATTCTTTCCTTTATCCCTAACACCCACTGGCGCTGAAGCGAAGCCAGTCCTTTAAGAAAAGGGCTTACTCTAACGTTATGGGTTGTAACGTTAAGATATGGACGAGCGGAGCGCTTGGACCCGGAAGAGGCTAAACGTCACGCGTGACGTCAGACTTAACAACCGCATACTTATACTACTATGTCCTAGGATTAATTATAGACTAATCCTTATTAAAGCTAAAAAAAAAAATCTTTAGTCAAGAGCAGTGAGTAATTGCATCCGTTCTTTTTGCTATTTGATTAACTTTACTGACAGAAAGCTTATTGGCTGCGGTCTCCTTAAGACCAGCTGCTACTGACAGAGACTCTGATCTCAAACGTGCCTCATTCTGTCACAACTCTTCACGTTCATCATACGACTGCTCTTATGTTATGAAGATACTCGACAAAACCAACATTTTGGCACCATTGTGTGTTACTGTATTCTGGCGTGCTGTCCGTGCGCATGATACTGACGCGTGTTTTTCTGCGTGTGTGTCACAGTCACACTTTTGTCTTGTCAAACATGAATGGTTTAAAAGCATTTGCATGAACGAGAGCAGGATCATCTTGTAATATTTTTTTTTTCACTTTTTTAATTCACTTTTTATTTTTATTTTGATTGGATAATTATCAAGATCGAGGCCAAGCCTTGTTTGTACTATTTACATAGCACAAAAAAAAGATAAAAGAAAAAAAAAAACTGTGCAAGGGCCCCTGGGCACATGCCCAGATTGCCCATTTGGTAGATCCGGGCCAGCTTTCAGTGATGTACTGAGGAATGAGGGGACTGAGAAGGTCATAACTCATAATATGAGTACATTTTAATGTAAGACCTCATAGAGAAAAACAACTAGAACGGGCCAACTACACAGGTTAACTACTGACCTGTTAGGACTCACATGGGGCTGGCTAAAACGAGCTGTTAGTTTGAGTTTAGAGCTTTTCAGCTCACAGACTTCCTCTAATATGAGACCATGAATCTGATCTGTACTGATCTGGTTCATATTTAAACAGATATTTTCTGTGGCATAAGAAGGGTTTGAAATTAACACCCACCAACCCACCAAATGTGGGTAAAAATCCACTGTGGCAGGTAATGTTGTCAAATCAGCAGCCAATATGGAGTGTTACTTATCATGTTTACTCACTTTGCTGGGGAAGTTCAGCACAGATTTAGTGTAAATACTCAACTCGTGAGTCACTAGGCCTGTGCTCAAAATTTCGATACAACAATACATCATCATGAACTACTGGCGATATGCGTATCGATACAGCAGCTGCCGCATCGATACCGTTGTGCTTTTGAATGAAGCCAATTCAGTGCTCGAATTTCAGCGCGGGTATTGCACATAATTTTTATTGTTTCTACAGCTCTCCCACTTATAATGTGGGAAATTCCCACAAACATTGATTCACTTTAGCATGTATTCTGTATTAGAAAAAAATCCACACAAATTATGAAATCAAATCAGTAGTTTGAAAGCGTTCTGCGAGACACAATTTCGAGTTCAATGGCGCTGTGTCTTCTCTCTCGTCTCTCAAAAACGGCTGCTCAAGGCAAGCGTCAGCCGGTGAAACTACACTCTCGCGTTTAGGAGTCGGGACATAACAGAATACTCACTCACTCAATCAGGCCAGCATTGCATCGTGACTAAAGTTTACCATTTGCGTGTCTAAATCTTACCAGTTTAAACATTCAAATGATTTTAAACTATTCAATACTTCAATAGTTATTGAATAGATCGTGATACGTATCGTACCGTGGCTTTAGTATCGTGATGCGTATCAAATAGTGACATTGTTGGTGATACACAGCCCTATGATATATTAAATAAAGTGTATTGTGCAGAACCTGCATAAATCTGGCTTACTTGAACATACACGTCACTACACAACAAATAACAGCGTGCTTGTTCATTTGCATTGAAGCAATAGCAAAGATTAAAAAAACATAATACTGTGGAAATACTTGCCTGGGATAACCAACCTCAGTGAAAAAGGAGAGACCCACACCAAGCCACGAAGGAAACCAAGAAAGAAAATTAGAAGTTTTAATATTAAGTGGCAAGCTGGGCGCGAGTGGCTCATCTTTGACTCAAAAAAACGATGTAATGTAGCGTGAGGACTGCAGGACATAAGCTTTTGTCCCTATTTTAAAAACAAAGGCTTACAAGGTAACAAAAAATAAAATTGAGAAGAATGTCAGACATTTATGCCAAAGTGGCGAAGATAAAAATCTTTGTCATTATTTTCTTTGTCATTAAAAGATAAGCATTACATTTCCTGTTAAGTGTTATACGGGCCCACCGGTGGGCCCAAATCCATTACATTTTTAAAACAGTAATATCCCATATTAAACCTTAACTCATCTTGACAAACTATATATCATTTGAAAGTGTACAATCTCTAGTTTTCATATGGTGATTGATTTTCTAAATAAATTACAGAGCCGTAATTTAGCAATTTGCAACAAGAATATTTTCCTACTCCTAAGCTGTGTTTAGACCTTTATTTTGAAATTGTGATGAACATGAAAAATCAAGAAAGAAGGGTAGAAACCTCAGTTTGTTTTCATGCCAAGAGTTCAAAAGATAGCATCCATTCAATTATTTTAGAAAAAAAAGGTCTGAATTTTTTTAAAATATAAAGAAGAGATATATAGATTCACCATTTGTGATGTGATAGCAAGCTATAACGCACATACTTGTTATTTTTATGTTTCTTAGAGGTTGAATTCATATCAAAATCTGCCAAACTTCTCATATTAATTCTAAATAGGATGTCTACTCCATAAATTGTAAGAAAATTTGGAAAATAATGGTTCATATCACTCAAAACACTTGGAAATGGAGGCACCCTTATGGGCAGTAATGGAGTCTGGTTGTGACCGAATTAAAGAGTTTGGTACTGCGCCCAAACAAAATCTTCCTGAAAGTTCATTTTTTGAGATATCAACCTAAAATTTGAAACGCAACTTTTGGCTTTAATTTTTTGCAGTTTTAGAGTCGCACAGGTTTTGAAAATATATATTTTATATAAAATATGAATAATTATATTCTTTTACATTGTACATTTTCATTAGCACAAACTTCTTTTAACTTTTTTCTGTTTCACTTTCTTAATTATTTCACTTCAACAAAAATCTGCTAAATGTCTTCTTTAAAACGAGACCAATCTTATGCATATTTTCCAAAGATTCTTGAATTACAACCATTTAAGTTTGAAATTTGCATTTTCATGTAAATTCAAAGGGGGGGGTCACTTGCACAACATACAATTTATCAATTAAATAGTTTTTTTTTTCAGCTACAGTAGGTGCATTTACAGTATAATGATCATTCAAAAAATATATTAAATAAAAATATAAAATAAAAATACATAGACTTCACTGCATAAATTATACATTGATACTCATTAACCCTTGTGCATTGTTCAAATTCACTACCCTTTCGTTATGTTTGTGGCTGAAAACAGCCACTACTTTAAACTGCTGTAAAAATGTATCAGATATATATTTGTGTTCTATTTTTTTTTTTTTTTTTTGCATAAATCTATTAATCAACCTCAATCCTCATCAAAACTACTAAATGTTTAAAAAAAAAAATTAAAAAAACACACATAATGACTTATTTTCAATATAAAATATGATTGTGAACTGGATTTTTTTTTTACCTTTTATCACAGTCTTGGACATGTCAAAAATTAGAAACAATATTGGTTTGATGCATTGTTAGTTTTTGTGCAGCATCAAATTTGAACTTTTTCTCCCTCATTTACTGTTCGTGGCTGTTTTCGCCCAATTGACTTCCATTATAACCACATTTTTTTTATTGCAAAGCCATGACACCATAAAATCATGCATTTTTGATTGTTGGTGTTTTTCCCTGTTGGGAAGAGGTAAAAATTTGTAATTTTAAATGTTGATAACCAGGTGGAACCATTAACCCTTTAGACAGGCCTGTGAGAAAGAACGCATTATCTTAATGTTTTGAGAGGACTCTCCTGTTTAGAACCTGGCCAAATCCAAAAAAAAAAAAAAAAAAAAAAAAAAAAAAAAAACAAACAAAGATGAGAAGAATGTGTCAGTAAGTGGCGATTTCACCTGAATAGTTCTCTAGTGAGAGTTTGTTTTAGTGATTTTGTGGAAAAGATGAACCTGGTATTAAAATGCATTGGTTTTTATTTCACAGTCTATTGCCTCCCACTTCCATTACTACTAACTCTCATGCAGTCTCTCCATCTCATTTAAAGCACAGCAGAACTGACAGGATGCTCCAAATGACTTGTGCTCTGCTCCCGAGCAAAACGCACACATTTCCAAACAAAACACAGATAACAAATGAAGCCATGGAGATAGAGGTATCAACGAACACAATCAAAAAGATAATAAACACTGCAAATGCAATTGTGCCACAGATGGGGGAAATATGTATTACTGTGAATAACAAGTGGTGAATAGATTTCTCCAGTCTCTAATGTTTCAACTGTGCTCATGGCCAACAGGCAAATGACACGATCACATTTCATCAAAGAAAAGCAATTTTTTCATGGCTTTTAGAACACAACATGCTCAATGAATGTTTTTGATGTGGCTGATTAATATAGAGTATTGCCTTTATTATATTTATGTGCATGTGATGTAGTAAACAGAAGCTGATGTAGCATCACCTCCAGTGTTATATTATGACATATTTCTACCTGCGTTTTCCTTCTCACTTCACCTTAGCCAGAATGGCCTCTGGTTTCTCATTTAAGCTTTGGCAACCGCTACACATTTAATGGGCTTTTGAACTGTCAAGGCCTCAGGGTCAACACTCTAACGAATGAGCAAGATATATGAATGGAGCTTCTTCACTCTCTCACATACTCTTTATCTGTGATTCAGTGTTACATTTATCTCTCTCTCTCTCTCTCTCTCTCTCTGTGTGTGTGTGTGTGTGTGTGTGTGAGAGAGAGAGAGAGAAACAAGGCAGATGTTCTCAGTTGTCAGCTAAGATCCATAGAGAATTCAGATGAACTACACACTATAAAATTAAAACAATGTCAGAACGTCATGTTCTCACTAATGGTTTACATCTGCTTCATACAGTTACAGTACGTCTCCAATAACGTACGGGTTGTTTCCATGGTTTTTCATTGTCTCGGTTATGTTTCACACATGTTGTTCATTTTGTTGATTTGTTCATCTGCATATTTATAGCCTTGTTTTGTCCAGTTCCTTGTCCTTTCTCATTCAATTAGTTAGTGGATGTTCTAATTTTGATCCTAAAAATCAAGACAGTTTGTTACGTTTTAGTTTGTCAATAAAGAAAGACCAACGTGACTAAATCCTGCACTTTATTTCATATTGTTTGCAATCAGTGTTGACAGTACATAAAGAGTGTCAAAGCCAATGTCTTCCTTCAGAAATAAAGTTTGGGGGTTTAATTGTCGAACTTCTTTGCAGCTGTCATCTTGAGAACTAATAATTCTAATCAGTTGTAATCAGCTGATTGTCTCACAAACGTAACATTTCTCCCCACATAGCAAACCTATAATACAGCGAGGGAGAAAAACCAGTCTAAGTCGAGACCGAGACCAGAGAGGGTTGAGTCTGAGTCCTAGTCGAGACCGAGACCAGAGAGGGTTGCAGGGAGGTGCAGGGTTTTAAAGGGCACCTATTATGGAAAATTCACTTTTATATGGTGTTTGAACATAAATGTGTGTTGGCAGTGTGTGAGCAAAACCACCCTAGAATTATAAAAATCCACCCAGTGTTTTTTTTTTTTTTTTTTTTTTTACAATCTCAATAAATCATCTGCTCTGTCTCAGAACGAGCTGTTCTAAGATTCAGCTCTTTGTGACGTAGAATTGAGCAAGGGGTTTGATTGACAGTGTGATCTGTGATCTGTACACCATCCTCCATTGTTTCAAAGACAGCTGGTAATGTCTCTTGGAAACATAAATGTTCTGTCGTGGGTTAATCCTGTTGTTGTGGCTTAAAAGTTAATCCTCAAGTGTGGCTCGTCGTCTACTGTTTGCGATCCACCGAAACCTCCAGTAACAGTAAGTGTATTTTATGCTTTTTGAGCAAATAGTCTTTTCAGTCGATGTCAGCCAATTCAACAACAAATGCGTCTAAAGTTGTTGTCATCTTAGGATGTCTGTGTAGGCTATATAATTTAAACCTTGTTTGTATAGTGTGTAACCACACGTTTATAAAATATATATTTTTTAAAGATATTGTATTAAAAACTGCATATATGTTGTTGTTCTGTAAGTTAGCCATCTTCTCACATTTGCCACAGAAGCGTATGACAAGTAAACATGACGCAACAGGTCCCTCGCATAAATGTAATTTCGCTTGTAAGTAGCAAACTTTATCACAGTAGTATGTAGTTTCAAAAAATTGCACCAGCGTTAGTGTTTGTGTGTCTGTGTGTGTGTTCCACATCCATAATTGCAAATGGGACGCCATTACAACTCTATAAGTACATAAATGTATCAAATAACCATACCGAGACATACTGGTCCATTCTCATTTGTGTTTATTCTGCTGGAGTCTCTTCGTACTATGTATATATTCCGATTCAAACGTACGCTGAATGACAGACAAAACAGCGGTTTCTCTCACTCTCTCAGCCTGTCTGCTTAGAGTGACTGCCATAGGTATCAAGTTACGCCCTCATCCAAAGGCAGGTCGGGGATATGCAGCTCATTTGCATTTAAGGTGGTATACACCAAAAACAAAACAGGCCCAATAATGACATTCTCAAATGGTTATAATACATTCACTATGGGGTATTTTGAGCTGAAACTTCACAAATACATTCTGAGGACACCCGAGACCAATATTATATCTTGTAAAAAGGGGCATAATAGGTGCGCTTTAAAGGATGTAATCCTAGGTTACAATGGTACAGTACGAGTAATTTTGCCTAGTGTTTCAGCAGCAGCACTGAAAGGATCTTAATGCCTCATGCTAACTGATGCCATTTGTTTCGCCGTAATCTGATATTTAACAGGTGGGTGTGTTATTGCATGGCTATGTGATACACTAGGGCTGTTCGACATAATGGAAATCTGACTCGAGTCCAAACTATAATGTCCTCAAATTCAATCACAGGTAGTTTGGCCTCTGCTCTCTTCCTCTCTCGTCTCAAACAGAGGACACAGAGAGTTATTTATGATTGGACTCTAATGGTTCTCTCTCTCCCGAAATGCACCTATTCTCAAAGAGACAGGAGAGACAGTCATATGTCAAAAGCCTTTCTACAAGCAATTTAACCCCGACATATTCTGGCTTTTGCATCATTTAGCATAATTGCTTGTGTCTGGCCTGCAGGACAAGTACTTGATTTCTTTGAGACAAGAGCATGGATGTTGTTACTCTACATTAAAAATGTAAATATAAAAGGGCACTAATGACAGTGTGGAGTGCTCTTTCTGTCTCTCACTCGTTCTGTCTCTGTCCTCTTACTGCTATGTGCTGGTGCTCACCCGCCCACTCACCAACACACACATACTTCTCAATGTAAAATTAACCTAGCTTTCATATTGAAGTGCACACAAAACCTAACATGTTGACAAGCAAGTACACAGTCTTGAAATGAAAAAAAAAAACATGCAGTTAAAGGAATAGTTCATCCAAAAATGTACATTCTGTCATCATTTGCCCAAACCTGTGTGAATTTTCTTCTACTATTTGCTAGCAATGAAGATTTTCTGAACAATTTTTAAACTGAAATTGTCCAATCAAAGACTTTCAGAAAAAAAGAAAAGAAAATTGACATACCCCGTCTGACACCTCATATTTAACGTTTCCTCTTAGTTTTTTACATATTGTGGTAAAATTACTGTTTATTGTATTATATTACTGTCAAGTGTTTTATCTTTTATGTATTTGTGAATATGACAGCATGCACCTTCTATATTTACATTTGTGGAAAAGCTAACTGTAAAATGACATCTGATTCATCATGTGGCTTTCTCTTTACCACCTTTTTTTTAATTTTATTAATTTGGTACACTAACATCATGTCAGTTCCTGAAATAATATGCATTTTTTACTGTAAATAAAAATAAAATTTAAATGTTGCAAGTGCATTTTTTTTTCAGTACACTTTTTCTAAAAATAGTGTCAATGCATTGATATCCACTACCACTCTAATAGTATAATAATGTAAATGAAAACAATTCCAATATGGTTTATGGCACAATAAAAATATCAAACTAATCCATCTGTTTTTGTGTTAATGAGGTGCAACAATGTATCCCTGAAAACTCTACATTCACACTATAATTACTTGTTCTAGGAAATGCATGCTGTTTTCATGACTCATCAAGGGCTTTTTAGAAAAAAATAAATATAAGCAGCATGTCACAAAATTGTACATGTAAACGTAGCCATTGTAATTAATGGTGCTCCGATTGATCGGTCGCCGATCACAATCGGCCGATAATTGCTTTGGGATGTGTGATTAGCGGTCTCTAAAAAGGCCGATCCAGAAAAGCCGATCAGATGACGCATGCTAAATCTTTTTCACTCACTTGGTCATAACATTTTTATACATTCCACACCCCAAGATCTGTACGAAAACAACAAGGTGTCACAATACCACATCAAACAAGTTTAAAATGTTTCATTTAAGAGCAAACAGAAATTAAATTGAAGTAAACATCAATTTTGGCAAATTTGTAGACAAGATGCTGACAGCGTAATACTTTGTCACAGTTTACATGAAAGAGGGAAAAAAATGTTTTTAAGGGTTTGTAACTAAAAAGGTATTTTTCATTGAAATTTCACTTTGATGCATCTGATCTGACTGTGGTGGAACAGCATGTGACTGGTCAGATGTAAAAGTTTAATAATGACCTTCTTTAATGCCTCTACAAAACAGTATGATAGCTCCATAGGAATCTATTGTTTCGATTCAAGAACATCATCGCGTCATACATTTGCGCCGGTCAGAGTGAAAGGGCCTTAAATTAGTTCACACAAAAATGAGAATAATTCATTAATTCATTATTAATTACTCACCCTTATTATTGGCCAGCTCCTGCATCAGCATCACAGGCATGCATCATGGTGCTCACGTGAACAGCATCAGCCAATGACGAGCCTGCGTTCTGATGTAGAACTCGGAAGCTTGGTTGTATTTACAACGTGAATGTAGAAGATTCGTTCGGGTCGCATGACGTCACTGTGGCTTTGCGCCGCCATCTTTACGACCGACGGTCTCCGTAATGTCTGCAATATGTTGTGCAGTTGGCTGCACAAACAGCCGAAAGAGGAACACCAAAAGAAAAGGATAGAAGAAAGAAATGGTTAGCTGTCATTCGAAAAGAGCTGCATGTCTCATATTGTATGTATTATCATTCTGTGTGAACACACCCAACCAGGAGCATGCGGCCATATTCCCCTATACAGCGCGCGAGTAATGATTTAAGCTCTGTTTCGTGTCTGAATGGACAAATAAACACAACTTTATGTTTAAATGTCCGTTTTGGAGAGTATTCACGTAAAATAATCAGTCTTTAACAGAGTTGTCATCCAGTCTCTTTGGTAGAGAGAGAGAGACGAGGAAAACAAACAAGCATGCAAATGGAAATTATCGCGGGCGGAAAAATTATTCCGTTTTTTTTTATTTTATTGTGCGATTAAATGATTTATTGACTATCACAACAAGCCTAATCCAGATTAATGACAGCTAGCCGTGAGCCGTGACTACAGCAGGCAAGCTTTAGTCTGCCCATTCAATTCAACTGGGCAGTTTGGGCGGCCATACCGGGCGAGATCAGTCATAAATATGGAGGCATCCTATTTGGAGTGACGTAGGTGTCACTGATGAATTGATAGCCTGGGAAAACCCAGACAACTTCCAGCAAATTTAGATTTAGAATCTGTAAGTTAGTCTGCCAAAGAGCTCATTCAAGCCCATTTCTAATCCGTCAAAATCACGGCACCAATCAGAAACGTAGGGGTGGGGCTTTACACAATGACGACAGCACAGCGACGGAACTAGGGGTGTGACGGTTATTGTTGAACCCTGTCCTTAGAACTCTATAACTGGCAAAACCATGTAATTAATTTTAATTTCACCAACATTTTTTATCATATAGAATGTTTAAATACTATAATCAGCTTATGAGGGAAACCTAGGCAGAGTTAGTGGTGCTTCGGAGGCTGCTACTGCTGGACATGATACTAGAGAGGTCTGTGGCACTTTACCGATCAGAGCGCGCACTGACACGGAGTAAAGCCTTGTTTATACTCGATGCATCCGCACGAGCGTGCAAAATTTACGCATTCGGTGTGCAAGACCGGCAAGACCCCATTTCGCTTGGCTGTTTCGGCTTTTTGATTCGGCTTTTTGTAACAGCGCCGCATCCGAGGATGAACGACTTCAAGCCGAATCTGCCCGAGCATGTACGTCTTACCGCACCGACATGTAGTTTGCGCGTCTAAATAGCAAAGTTCATTGCGAAGTTATTTTTCTTAAGGTTTTTTTTTACTGTGTGTGATTTATTTAATGGAAAGCACATTCACTTCTAGTTGTCTTGCTGTTCATTTTAAATAAACGTACAGCAAGTAGTTAATCAGTGTCTGCTCGTTTATTTAAACGAAGTTGTTCTACAACATACAAACGCCGCACTGATTACCTCATCTTCTTCATTGCTCTGATTGGTTTTCGGTCTATCCAATTGCGCCCAGAGGCATTTGAGCTACGTCAGTTGGTGACGTCCCTTTGGAAATTATTTGTCTATGAAGCTTTACCAGACCATTACTCAGTTACAACTGAGAATGTTCTGGTTTTAACCAGGTTAGCAGATTGACACAGACGAGAAGAAATTGTTGAATAAAGTAGTTATTTTTATTTGTTTTATTGCGCAGAAAAAGTATTAGTAAAATTGCTCATCTTCTAAATGCAAATTTTGTCATTTTTCTGCAGCACACTAGCTTATAAGCAGCACACTAGCTTATAAGATAACAGTAAGGCCAAGTAGAAGTAACAAGAGGTGAAACTCAATAAAATGTTCTATTGCTAACAAACGCACCATGCGCACATTTAGATATAGCTATGCGCAGAGCTGCAGATCCGCCATCTTGGACTGAACGCAACACAGCTGTCATTGAATTGAATGATACCGGTTCCAATTCAAAAGCGGTTAAGGGAACTAAATAGTAGTTTCTAGTATTAAATATCTCTATAGCCTAAACTAAAATGGTGTGTTGAATACTGTACAACAAAATAATGCTTATGGTTTATGATTAAACAATTTCGTCATACAGCATGAAGCTGTCAAATAGGCTATTTATTTACCACAATAACTTTTGAGGATAACTCCCGTTTTCATACACAGCACAATTTTACAACACCTAACAGCCGTTCCTCATAAAATGATTGACAAATTCCTTGAAAATTAATTTAGTGATAAAAATGAATTAATAAAGCGTCAGTTGCCAGGTTAGGTGTTCATATTTCTCTGGAAATTTGCGATTTTCGAGTCTTAATTTCGACCAAATAAAGTTACATAACAATAGCTAACTGCTATCATTAACGTAGCAGGGTTCTCAAGTCTCACGCATTGGCCGTGAGACACACGCATTTTGACCGGTTCACACGCTCACACGCCACACTGTGTATTTCTCACGCTGAAAAGGCAATGCCAACCAAGTTGTCCTGGCTGAAAGCTTTCTAACGTTGTATACGAGGCGCAGGCAAACAAAGTGAAGTTTCCTGCCGCCAGCGCGTATCTCCGCCAGATTGCGTTCGTTACTAGGCAACATATATATGCGCGCTGCGTACACCACTGATCTATACATGACATGTCATTCAGTAGCGCGAACACACGGAAATGGACGGAACATCCTCGGTCACCGTACGTTCGTTAGCTACTAGGTAACCAACAACATCGCGCGAACACATGTGTCGTGATAGAGAAGAAGGTAAGTTGAAAGAAGCTCGTCTAACATTTTTGGGCTAGAACATTTAATATGTAGCCCATCGTACATTATTATTGATGCAGTCAAAAACTCTACAACTACTTTGCAACCAGGCTCAGTTTGGCTATCTTACGTTATCTGAAACTAAGAGAAATGTTAGTGGGTATGGAAAGGAATGAAGATTTACTGATTTTATTTTAAATTATATTATACTGTAATATTAATAGTCTTTCTAGTTACATTAAGGATGTATTACAGCAGATTGCTCTGGGTAATATTTAATCATTGTCATAATGTTGCATTTGTATTTTTCAAAGATGTCAGGAAAAAAGCAGAAAGATATTTTGTCATTTTGGGCACCAAAGGGTAAGCCCCCTAAAAAGGTTGCCAGATTAGAGGAGGAGACAGTGGAAGAGATGGTGCACTCTAATCTGTCCATTTGTTCTCAATGTCCCACCACACAATAAATCATTCGTCTAGAAGACGCATTCAAAAATTAAAATGCAATTTTTAAAGATTTGTTTGAAACTGTTTGGAGCAATTTGTTATATTTTTGGTTAGCTATATTTGTAATACTGCATTAAAGAGTATTTGATGTGATGAATTGCTCTGTCATTTATCAGATTTACTAATTGTTATAATTTTAATTTGTTCTGGTTAAATATGAATGGGTAAAATTGGGGGCGGGGATGGGTGGTGCGGGGCTTCATTATGGCTCCTCCCCTAACCGCGTGTGATCTCACTCCAAGCTTTTGCTCAAACTTGAGAACCCTGAACGTAGTAACGTTAATAAAAACATTTTCTACTTTACCTCTCTGGATCTTTGGTAAATATATTAAATGCTAGTTGAATGGTTGTGCACTGGTAGTTGTAGCAGACAGTTGAAGGCAGAACACGTTTTCTTTGTTTCAAATTATTTCCAGACATTATGTGCTTTGTTGTGCTAACGGTAAAGCCGTTGGTTCAAAATGGAGACACCAGCGCACTCTAGCGATTGTTGCCAAACCAGCAACGGAGTTTCGGCTCTTGGTACTTCTCTAGCTAAGCCAAAAAAAAAAAAATTCCATGGAAACTTTAATACAGCAAGAGCCATCGAAGACATTAACAGTTCGAACCGCTTAAGTTAAGTAAAGCGTCAGGTGTCATCTCTTTTTGCGATAATTATTGAACAAAACAAATTACACCAGACGCCATTTTGGAATTCAGCTAACGTTATATTTCCGCCCAAAATAGAAATGAGCTAAACCATACTCTCTTTACAGTAGGTTTCTGAATATCTAAACAAGAACAGTTATTATATCCTGTTACACACTTAAAAACAAAACAAAAACAAACACCTGCTCATATAGGCCTACATAATGAGCTGACCCTCTAACGTTAACTTACCCATTGTAAATGTAGCTCATTTTAACTTTCAAAATAACAACAATCATAATTCTATGTATGCATAAAAACTTCATTTTAAACGTAGGCCTACTGAATAGCTTGCTCACCTGATTTACGACGGGTAGTCCCCGTCAGTACGCTTCTTCTTGTGAGCGGGAACAGAGAACGCGATGCCTCGATCCGCAGGCGATCACGCACCAGCGCTAGCGCCAACTACAGGACTGTCACGTGTGTTCTGTGTGCTTTCATTAGCGTCTATGAAATCTGCTTGTTTTTAAAAAGTAGCCTAGTTAATTTACTACTGCTAAAAATATATATTCTAATAAAATATAATATTGAAATTTTGATAATAATAATTATATATATATATATATATATATATATATATATATATATATATATATATATATATACAATACTTACAAATAAATAATAGTTCAAGTCACTGATTATTATGAGCAAACAACTGAATAAGAGAAAATAGAACAGAAGCTTTACTTGAAATTAAATATTTGAAAGCAAAAGAGGCCGCGACAGAGCTATACAGTGCTTGGCCTATAAAAAACTTTTGGCTTTTGATTTTCTTGTTAGGCTATTAGATTCACGCTGCAGTCTCTATTGTGTCCTTCCAATGCTTTTGGTCGTGTTCTTGTTAACTTTATTATAACTTTATAACCTCTATTTAGGCTACACCTGTAGGCCTAATAATCAGCCTCTATTAATGTCTCTTTGGTTATAAGGAGGAGAGAATGTCTTCTCAGCAGAGAAGAGAATCAAACTTTTTTTGTTATAGAGAAGTTTGAAGAATGAAAAGAGAAAGAGAAAGTTGGGTTACACATCTGTGTTATTTTATCATTAAAAATAGAATTGGAGTTATTATTATTAATTAGTTTTATTTTAATATTATCCAACTTAATTTTAATTTAGTTTAGCTAGTTTCAACTAATATCAATATATCGGGGGGGGGGGCGTTTTTTGTGATTTTACAATAATAATTCTGTCACACGTTGCATATTTTGTAGATTCATTATTTTCTGTGGCACAGAACGCATTGAATTAATAACAGTGATCGCTAGAAGTTGGAATTGATGCGGCCACACTGGAGCTGTGAGCCCCCCATCAGGGCCACCTTTTCACTCCATCACTGATTGCACACACACACACCTTATATAGCTTCATCTCTTATCACAATGTGGTATTTTACAGGATTCTCTTGTTCACATTTACAACAAGGGATAGGTTATATTTTAAGGTCAGAGTGACATGGTGGCTGAATGAATGACATTTAGAATATGTTTTCCCATTTTTCTCCATTTTCACTGAAAAGACTTCTCCCTGCCTCAGCTCAAAAAAAAAAGAAAAAAAAGAAAAGAAAACCTCATCTGGGAGATGAATGGCTACACCTGCCAGGCAGGCATTTTATATACACACACCAGCAGCTTTCACATAATTACACTGCAGCTGCCAGAGCGCTATACTCTTACTCTCATTCACCTTGAGACAGAGCAGATCACACAGCACACACTCCATAGTCAACACACACATGATGCACATTCATGGAACCAGATGCTTACTTTCTCTCACCTTGAGCTAAGACACAGATCAATCACACACAACTAGCTCTAAATATACTGTGCAGAATTAATATAATTATTAATGTATATGTTGAACTTAACTTACAGTCTTAATGAGCAAAGTAAATGTATTTGCACTCAGTCTTAATTATTGCACATTACAGTTTTAATTCTTAATGTCACAGATTCAGCATGGTATTTGAATTGAAGAAATTCTGCTATTCAAATGCATTTTTGAATATTGAAAGGTGCTGTTTTCTGTGGAGGCCATTTATGTTCACTGAACTCATTGTTACAAGCATGGAATTAAGTGTGCATTGCAATGGGTTGAGTTTTCCTGATAAAGGTGGCCATTTGAGGATGACTATTGAAAATGGATGCATATAGAAGCAGCAATACTGCCACATGTGACATTTAACGTTTAAATTTTAAAATAAAAATAAAAAATGTGTCATAACAACTCCCTAAATTATATATATATATAATTATGTTTTATTAACAAAGTTCAGGAGGAGCACGTTCATAGACAATACCCAATCAGTGTGAGAGGAGCTGATTTACTGACATACAATATTGTTTTCCTGCATCCCTCCTCCACCCCAACTCCTTTTCTCACGAATATTCCTCTGGGTTCAGACCAAATACTTACAAATTATATGTAAGTGGAAAAAGACTGAAAGAGTTGGTGGTGGTGACATTGAAGCCATGATGCAACCGTGGTTTGCACAGCCAACGTTATCTTTTTAATTCTGGAGATTGCATTTAGGCTTCAAAATTCATAAAAGTTTTGTTAATTTTTGAAGATTATCATGAAGAACAAAATGTGATAGAATCATACAATTTAAAAATATTTCTTATTTTCTGTAATAATCTAAGCAAATGGAATGATCCTATTGAATTTTTGTCACGGCATCTAACTTTCGGTTTGGCCTACAGATATACATCATCACTGCAGCACTCTGTTGCCACAAGGCATGGTAAATTCATGAATTCATCTTCATCACATTTTGGATATCATTTGCAAATTACATTCAAAATTCATATTGTCCAGCATTTGTGAGTCTGGTCATCAATTTCCTTGCACCTTTCTTGTTAACAAGGGCAGTTTCTGCTTAACGAACAGTGATGGTTTTGGAAAGTATTCCATTAATTCTAATGGCTTTTGTTTGTGAAAATCCTGTTTGGGGTGTCCGTGATACTCACATTTCTTCCTCATTCTCATGTTTAGTTTGAACAGCAAGTGAATCTTATACCCATCTGTACTATAAACTATTTAGAGCAGTTAGATTACAGACATGTGACTCTGGACCACAAAAGCAGTCTTATGTGTCCTTTTTTCAAATTTGAGATTTATACAGTACATCACCTGAAAGTTGAATAAATTGAAATTGGGAATCTGAAGGTGCAAAAAAAAAAAAAAATTAAATATTGAGAAAATAGCCTTTAAAGGTTTCAATTTTTTGTTGGCGATTGTGCTGCATACAATTTTTTTTTAAGGTAATTATTTATTTAAGGTAAGTAATGACCTTTACTTAATATCCTAATGATTTTTGGCATAAAAGAAAAATCGATAATTTTGACCCATACAGTGTTTTTTGGCTATTGCACCTTAAGGCTGGTTTTGTGGTCCAGGGTCACATATTTTAACAAGCAGATGTGCTGAACAAGTCTATCTAATCAAATGGCGGCTGAATGTATAGAAATAAAGAAATCTTGCCAGGGGAAGAGAGAGTAACATATCTTTAACCTCCCAAAATATCCCAGCATCCTCATTCCTCGTCATCATGCTCAACACCAGCTTGCCTTATTAAACTAATATGATAAAACATGATATGTGAGGAAAATGGATTTTATTTTTCAGACATGTAAATTGATTCATCTCAGATCCAGATGTTGGTCACACTGCATACAGAATTACCCAGTGAAGCGATATTTCACCATCCAATTGTCTGTGACAACAATTAAATTAAATTGATGTCAATCAATGGCTTGCACTATACTACACTCCTGCAGAGGAGCGAGTGTATTAACATAACATAGCGTTAACATTAGTGGATCATTTGGTTTCATGTAACCACAGAGATAATGGGTATTTTAAGCATTCATATTAATTAACTGATAAAAGAGAAACTAAGACACTAGCTCTCTGCAGGTGTGTTTACTCTCGTCAGGAAGTGGCAGGAGAAATACTGTAAGTCCTTTTCATGCATCATCTGAAATTAAAAAGCTATTAAGCGCCACATTTTCTTGAAAAATGCTTTTCATTTATCGTTTCAAACATTATAATTTATTCACAGTATCCATTTGTGGAATAATAATATTTTGCAACCATTTCCTGCTGTCTTTCTGATGAGAGTGTGAAACTGGGCTTTATAGAATAGCTTTTCTGTGAGCTCAACCCACTCTGTGTTAATCTTAAAACACACATTTCACATTGAATGCTCTCAGCAAGGGGTGCAACTGCAGAAAATGCTGATTCCATAAAGAGTACTTTTGCCCCCTAGTGGTGCTCATCTGTATGTGCATCAGGTCAAGATTTGCTTATCAGAATGAGATAGTAGTCACAATGTGATAATAAAATATTGAAAATCTAAAATGTGATTGTTTGGTTTATTGGAATAGGGGGTAGAAAATATCATTAGCTAGTTCAGTATAAAAATGATAACGGTCAATAAAAAGTCCCACTTTGACAGAAATCTCTTTTAAACCACTTTGTAAAGTAACCTGTTTTTTTAGGCTCATATTACATTTGATCTCATGCTGCATACACAAAGGTTCAGGTTTTGTCAAATGTGCATTAATTTCACGTAGATAAAATACAATTTGGGACTTCCGGTTTGAATTTCGGACAAAGTTACGCACTACAACCTGAAGATTTAGAAACAAACTAAGTTTACAGTGTGATTTCAGACAGTGGGTTTTGAGAATGCCCGAAGGAAAAAATAAAAAGTCAAAGCAGACGGAGTTACTCGACGTCAAATGAGCTAGCCAGCCAATAGGTGTAATGGAGGACGATGATGATACGCACACGCAACTCGGCGACGCTAGCTGACTGATTTAGAGGCCCTCTCCAGATGAGAAAATTTCAGATATCGAAAATATCAGATATCGATTTCAAGACCTGAAAATATCAATATCGGTATTACACATATGAATACACATATGACCCAGAGGAATGCATATGGAGAAAGAACACTAGGGTGCCTACTGTAGTCGCATGGGGAAATTTTCAACCCCAGGGGTGGCAAGGTGGCTTGCCAAGGGAAAGACACATACTCAGAGAGGCTTACAGTGGAAATACAGGTGGGGGTCGTTCAGAGGAGGGACCATGCACACGGGAGGCACCTAACCGACGTGCAGGCAATAGACACCGGCGCCGACGTCAGGAGTGCTGGAGGAACTCAGGGCTTTGCAAGGAAAGCACTCTGCAAGGCAGTTAAAACCACTGAGAGGTCCCAAGAGGGATCTAGAGGAGGGCGGGGAGGAATCAGTCTCCTCGCTCCTATCAGGAACCTGACGATCAGGTCATGCTTCCCCACAGACTTACCTTCGACTGGGTCATGGTGCGCAGCAATAGCGACAATATAGACTTTGAGGGTGGAGGGAGACAGCCTTCACTCCAACCCATTTTGAAGGAAGGAAAGCACAACACTGATCAAACATCTCCGAGCGTCTTCTCAGTGAGAGGAGCACCAGTTGACGAAGAGGTTCCACTTCAATGGATAGACTTGATTCCTGGACGACGCTCTAGCGGAAGTGATGGTAGCCACCACTGCTGGTGGGTACTCAAACCTCCCTCGTCTCGTCCAAGAAGCTTCCAAATATCAGGATGAGGGTGCCATAGGGTGCCCTGTCCCTGAGAAAGGAGGTCCTTCCTCAGAGGAATCGGTCAAGGAGGTGCTGTCGAGGAGGAGTACAAGTTCAGAGAACTTGCGCAAGAAGGCTCACTGGGTGAAACACATATTTGTGCCCCTGCGGCCAGTTGTGCGCCAATGCATCTGTGCCGGGCGTGTCCTTAGTCCGGGAATAATACAGGGTGCTATGGGTCAAGTCCAGGTCCATTATACTGACCAAATGCAGAAGAGGTGAACAATAGTAGGCTGGGATAACATTCTATTTAAAGTCTTTATAGAGGCTTATCTTGCTGGCTCTAACCGAAAGCTCATCTCAAGAATACAAGGGGACAAAAGGTAGTTCAGTGTATGTGACGCAAAAATGGGAACAGGAAGGAAACTTTGTTCTAAAGAAAGAAGATTGGAAGTACTGGTGAGAGATACAGTGGAAAACTTTCTGTTCATCTTTCTGGCGAGAGTTTTGCTGGAAAAACCTTATAAGGTTTTTCATTATTCCAGCTCAAAAGAAGCACGACACAAATTCTTCGGCATGTTTGGCGACAATATGGGTGCCTCGAAGCAAATCATTTTCACATTTTCTGGTCCTGTACATTATTGATTCCATTTTGGAGGGAGGTTTATTAAGTTTTGCAAATCATTTTTCAGATGGACATTCAATTTAAATTTGAGTCTTTATATTTAGGTGCCCTAACAACAAAAAAATGTCTCTTCTCATGTCAAATACTTATTTCAGATCCTAAGTGCTGCTAAAAGAAAAGCTATTAAAGGTGGTTAAAACCAGGACTGGATTGACATTATCTACGATACTTTAAAGATGGAAAGGGTTAATTTTGCTTTGAGATTGCAACAGGGAACTTTTTTGAAAATATGGGAAAGATGGATAACGTATATCACTCTATTACTCCCATCATTTGTTTAATGGGGATTTTGGTGTCCTTTTCTTTTCCCTTTTTTCTTTTTAATCTTTTTTATTCCCCCTTGGTAGAGGGCTTTATGAGTCATTGAGGTTTACCCCAACATGTTTGTTTAGTTCTCATTCTGATTTTACTATGTCTTATAATGGTTATGTGTATATAATTTAGAATGAAGGCTTAATGGGTCTCTCCTTCTTTTAGTACTGTTTACCGAGCATATGATACGTTTCTTTCTTTTTTTTTCTGTGGGTTATTAATGTACATTTGCAGATGGTTTATTAAGTATGACAGGTAGTATCTTTGACCGTAATGTATGGACCTGTAAAATAAAAATAAAAATACATAAATAAAAAAATATTATCAAATTTAAATAGAGAAAGAGAGAGAGAGAGAGCCATCTGTTGGTCTTTGAAGATATTGTTCCACAAGTGAATTTAGCATGTTAAAATAATAAAGCGTGCATGTGGGGTGTAAAAAAATAATAATAATGAATTCATTATTTCTTAAGAATATTTATTTGCATTCTTAAACAGCAGAATCTGCTATAATATCACAATAGCAATGTGATATCATAACCTTTTTCATCTTTGATAATTTCCTTAAGTTTAATGCAGAACCATAAAGAAGGAAGGTATTGCAGTATGTATAATGGACAGAGATCACACGATGAGATGAGAACATAGAAAGTAACAGGCTGGGATGTAGATCTCATCACACTCTCCTGGAAACTTAGCTGATCACAACTGGACTGGAAATAAACTGAAACAGATAAAAGTCATATAAGTGTGTGTGTGTGTGTCATATATGTAGTCATGTCAAGTGTATGATACTCTTAAAAAACAAAGGTACATCTTTCGATGGTTCCATGAAGAACATTTAACACCCATTGAACATTTTATTTGAGAACCTTTAAGAACGTTCCTCTAAAATGTTATTTAGGGAACCAGCAATGATTCTTTCATGGCATTGTTTTGACACCCCCGTTTGGATCCTTTATTTTTTTAAGAGTGTTTCAATGATTCCTGATGTTGTTCTTTCAATTGAGCAGATAAATTAACTATTATGCATGATCAATAAAATGTGGTGATAGGAAATAGTTTCTAGACATGTCAAATCAGATTTATGAGTCTTACCATAGAAGCTTGAGGAAGGTAGCCAGCGAATTTAAAGACAGTATCAGCTGTCTTCCGTCTCAGTCCCAATATTCTCTGTGTGTGAGATTTCATTTACATCGTCCTCTTCTTTGTCCGATGAGTCGTCTGATTCAACAGATTTGCGTCTGTCTCCAGGTTTTTTGGATGAATCTACAACCTCAGTACCTTTACTTGAGTTGCACCCCATTGTAATATCCCAATATTCTTCTATTGAATATTTTGATGCTAAAAGAAAGACAACAATAAAATGTAGTGAAGTATCTCAGCAGATGTTAACCATAGGCAGTAATGTGCTCTTTAGAGCTGCATCATATTCAATCTCCACCTAAGTAGTATGTCTCCTATAACCTGATTTCTATGACAACACAGTGAACTTCCTGTTGGCATTGGTGCAGGCACTACAAACATACTTCAGCATGGTTACAATTACCAGGGTTTGTTGATTTAGATTCCCACAGACTTTGTGTTTCACCTGCCAGGCAACGCGAGTTGACATTTAACCTGATGGCGTGTGAAGACATGGTTACTGATAAACACAGCATGGCTGGTTGTCAGTCAGAGTCTGTCCATTGTAACAAATTAATGACAGGTTGGACAAGCAGAAAAAAGCCTCTTACATTAATCTCTGGGTCAGAGCTTTATCTAAACGAAATTATGACAACACTGACAGACTGATTTTAGGGGTGTTGAAACACTTCCTGTCAAAATGTTTGAGATTCATTGATGACTATTTAATGTTGAGATGCCCTGTCCAAACCTGCTTTTGGTGGGCCACTGTCTGTAGAGTTTAGCTCCAACTTGCCTCAAAACACCCACTGTTAAAATTTTCGTTGTGAATTTACAGTAAATAATTGGATAAATTTTGCATTACTTTCACAGTAAGGATTACAGTAATATAATGTGAAATATGCTCACAGCAATTTACTGTAATTTTATATCTGTGATATTACAGTACATTACTGGGGAATTACAATATATATATATATATATGAAGAGTTTAGATGCAAAAGCCTCTAAATGCCATTTGAAATTTTCTTCTTTAATAATGATTTTTATCAAACTTTTATATTTAAGTTCAGTAATTTCACCTAAATAACAATTAATAGATAAATATCATTGCCATTAAAGTGAAATTACTGAACTTAAATATACAAGCTTGATAAAAATGATCATTCTAGAAGAAAATTTCAAATGGCACTTAGAGGCTTTTGCATCTGAACTCTTCATATAAACACACACACACACAATGTAACCCCCCCCCCCCCCCCCGCCCAACAACAAACAACTCTGAGGTTAAGTCAATGTTAGCCCAATGGCATATTTATTAACACATATGTTTCAATGTACAGCAAGAATTTAAGAAATTAATTTTTTTAGAATTTCAACTTTAAGATTGTTTTCATAAAAGCCATTTTAAAATGCAGAAAATGCAGAGACATTGTGCAAACTTTTAACTGTGGAGCCTGACAAGTACCACTGCTAAAAAACACTATGACGCCCACTCAAAGTCAATTAGTTTCCTCAATAGGGTGCTAATATGAGGGTTCATTGTGGTCCTCTTCTTGGTCTTCGATCCTCTTTCGGGATTGATGCCCAGGAAGCACCTGGTAATAAGCAAAGATAGTTTCAGTTCTTAACACTTTTGTTGTTCTAACCGAATCCTGGTCCAACGCACAAGGTGTGCACGGATCTACACTTCGGATTCTGACCGGGAATAGTAACGTTAGACCACCCGATAATCTTTGAAACACTTATTTCAACGTGCGATTTGGGACGTAAGTTACTAATTCTGTTTTCGAATACTATTTAGGACGGTTAGTATGTGAATTGGGACGCAGAAATGTATTAACTTAAACAGCTAACGGTTAGCCCTGCTAATCTATGATAACATTGACTAAGTACAGAAATGTGCACACATAAATAGTAATGTTTGTCCCATCACTGATTTTATAAACTCTACAAAAACCAGATTTGTCTAAACGGTGATAGACATGAAAATAGCAAAACTCGATCGTCATTAACTATTAGTATGCTGTGAGAACTTTCAACAATTCCGGGCAGCTGCTAACAAAATGTGAACTGTGTCATGCGATAAACGTTTATTTGAAAGTAAATATTATCATATTAAAATAAAATGGGTGTAAGTGCTGCAAACATGCATGCTTACCTTCTCCGTTAAGCCCGAAATAGAAGAGGCGGCGGGAGACGACGGAGCCTGCAACAGTTCGGTTATGTCACGTGACTTCCCAGGGCATAGGCTACAGTATTTCACTGCAATAATACTGTTTGCTGCTGTGAAATCCTTATTTTTTTTCACTGTGTTGCTGTGATATTACAGACCTTGCTGTGACATAACAGCAGGTTTTAAATTGCAATGTTTTATTGTAAAATAAGAGTTAAATGCTGTAAAATCCAAGGATATTGTAGTTTTTACAGGTATTCATTGGGATATTACAGGGAAATGTAATCACAACAAGTTACTGTGAAATAATACTGTTAATTATTGTGAAATGCTGGTAATTTTGTGCCTGGAAGTTAAGACCTCAATGAGCTGGTTCAGGTGTGTTTAAATGGAGTTGGAGCTAAACAGGACACCCCCCCCCCCCCCTCTTGTTCCTCGCTCGGTTTGAGTCTTGGCAATGTGTATCCTGCTGTTTCCCACCGAGTCTCAAGAAAGCTATAGTTATTTGATTTGTTTTTTCTCCCCTCATAGAGTAATTTTATTTTTCTCCTGTTATTGTTTGCATTATCTACTGCTAGTTAGCGATGGCAAAATGAGGCTTCCTGAACCACTGAGACCTCGCAGCCCATTGCTTCACCTGAAGGTTCATTACTCAAAGCTTCGCTCAGCATTGCTCACTAGTGACATTTAGCTACTGTACAAAGAATTAACAGGCAAATTAATTAATTCTGAACCGATGACCTGAGCAGACTAATGTCTGTATACCCCCCCCCCTCCCTCTGTTTTATATATTTATTTTATTCTCATTGTTAATATGTAACCTTTCATTTGCAAAAAATAAAAACACCTGAGCAGACATTTGTCCATTGCCTGGGAATTTCTGCCACATTCCGATGTGTCATAAAGTCTTGTAACTCGATACCACTGGAGTAAGTGGGTGAGTGTGTGTGCGAGTGGGTGTGTGTGTGTATAACACAGTATGTCACTAATTTACATTCGTTCTGAAAGCTTTCAGGTTTTAGGAAGAATGCATTTGGTTATTCAGATGATCCGTCATTTCACCCAGTCCTTACAACATTTTACTTTTAGCTACCTTCTTTGTGCTTGCTTCGGTGTAATTACATTTACTGGGTAATATTAATTAACAACACCTACAGTACTGGTTTGCTTTAGGGTTAGTTGGATGTATTTATGCATAATTTAGTCACTACAATAGATGTAACAAGGACACTGTAAAATAAATTGTTACCCTTATAGTCCATCCCATTCCGCACTGTTGTTCCTAACACGTGTCTTTTATAATTCACTTGCTGTCAAATAGTCATGATGTCCTTTGAATTACAAACGCAATCAAACCAGCCCACTTTCATCACGGATTAATAAAAACAAATTTTATCGATGTTTTGATTTTAGACAGTTTTAGATTTTAATAACTGGTGCTTCAGCTCAAAACAAACAAATACATTTGACAAATTTCACATGAGACAAGATTTTTCTGTAGAGTCAGAATATGTTTAATAAAAATAATTAAACCTCAATTTCTTCTATAGAACTTCATAGAAAGTAATTCAATAAATTACAAACCTTTTAAGACATGTATCCTGCACTACAAGAAGCATTAATTGACTACACAGGCCACAACTTGCAAGTATTGCAACTGTCCAAAAAAAAAAAGGAAAAAAAAGGGGGGGCTTTAATTTCAAAATATTAAAAATATGAAACAAAATAAGCCATGAAAACAAATGAGTCTGTTTGTCAATTCAATCATTCACATAACTGAAAACAAACTTTTATTTGCAGTAGTGTATTTATATTTCATCTGCTGTTGCATGGTGGATGTCATTGTCTTTGTGCCACAACGGCAAGTCTTGCCCTGATTCTGGTCAGTAGTCCAGCGGTTCATAATGCAACACATGAAATACAACCAAAATACTGAATGCATCTATACACATGAAAAAGAAATAAAGAAAACCAAGGTAAATGTCCAATTCTCAGTCAACCTGCAATTCTTCTCAGAACATTATTCAGTTAAATGAGATGCTAATGCTGCGATGTCATAATAAGAGGAACTACTGTATATAGGTTTCATGTGCGGGTTTGGGAAGAAGTGGAAAGCAGCAATACCTGTACACAGTTTCAAAGTGCGTGGCTCACCACAAACTAACTGAAAAGAGGAAGATCTGATGCCACAGTGGAAAGGAGAGGGCATTCAGAACATCTACTGAGGCAAAAATCACACTGAGAGAGATCAAAGTGGGGGCATCTGAGTGAATCCATGTTGAATGTCCTCATACATGCTTGGAAAGACCCAATAATATTACTGTGTTCACTAGTGAGACAGGCAAAGAGTTGCATTGTGCAGTGCATCCCGAAGAAATTTGCATCACAAATGGAAAACTTCAGTAGCCAAACCTGAATATGAACAAACGTGACGCAGCAGAGACTGGCGTGAATCAAATGAGCCTAACAGTCTAGAACAAGGGTACATCAGCACATGTAACAGAAAACAAATCACATACACGTCCTGATTCAAAACGCCAATGAGGTTCATCGTGTTGGCCCGAGGTGCTCGACTGCAATGAATCGTTCTATGAGGGACAGACACTGAAGTATGGCATAAGGACACTTCTAGATCAGTCATTTACATCTAACAGCAGCAAGGCGACTACGTGGATGTGAAAAACGACGGACGTATTTGATCAGACTAAAGGAACGTAATGTTGACCTGTATAGTGTGTTTAACCCTCCCATCAAATCTGAGGACTTTATGTGCCTGATAAAGTATCTGAAATACTACTGGAAATACTTGAATTTCTCTCAATACTTTTACACGGATTACAAACGTGGGTGATTTAGCGAGAGATGAACTAATGCGTCAATACTGTAGCAGTCTGTGGAAAAAAAGAGGATATATACGCACTGCTGTCTGTCGCGAGAAGGTTTGCATGTGAGGCCAACAGGACCTTGGACACATAGATTTTCATACAAATTGAGGCAAGTGTTCATAAGCACAGAACGCCACACGTGTACACACACACACACACACACACACACACACACACAGTGCTGTCTGAACGCTAAAAGAAATGTATGAATATATGGATGTGAAGGAAAGTGGTCTGAAATAAAAACGGTAATATTTGTTGGAAGCATGTTTCAGGGGCGGTATGATAAACTATAGACGGCACCGTAGCTACTGCGTGTTGGCAAGATGGATTCCCTGCACCCATGTGTTATGTACAAAACTCAAATCTTTGGGTAAAAATAGCTGTATGAAGATAATTTAAAAGAAGGAAGGACAGACCATGAGCACGAGGCAGAGTCCAGGACAGTAAACAGATGCACAATCGCAAGAGGAGTGAATGAACAAGAACGTGTGTGATGAATGAATGAATGAACAAATTCAGGGTCTCTACAGCTTCTGTGACATTCATAAGCTGCCTGTGTGTTATTGCTGTGGATCTGTAGGTATGCTCTGTGAAGTCTATGTGTTCAGGATCCTGCTCAAGTATTTACAAATGAAACCCAAACAGTCGATGTGTTTTTTCTCCCAAAAGAAAATATATTAATTATACAGCTCTGCAATGAGCAACAGCATCCTCATTTCTTTAATAAAATTAAATCCCGACATAGTTAGAACAATAATGCCTTTTAGTTTTTGCTTCTTGTCTGTTGCAATTGTACATCATGGTGTAATACAATTTCACAAAGTTTTTTTTTTGTTTTGTTTTGTTTTTTTGTTTTTTCCGACATGCAAAACGTCTCTTCGAAACGACAATGTACCTAAACAAACACTGAAATCTCATTTCAGTTTCTCTAGAATCTCCGTTTTCCATTTTTTCCTCCGTTACACAACACTTTAGTTATTATATTTACATGGAAACAAAAAACATGATGTAGTAAATGCAGGATAATTCCTATATGTGTGTATATGTATACATTTCTAAGAGATGTATATAAATATATAATATTTATTTATACATGTATAAAGACTCAGTCTTCTTCGCTGGAATCGGAATCCTCGGATGACGAGGAGGAGCTGTCGGACTCGGAGGAGGACGACTCCGCCTTCGCTGAGCCTTCTGGACCACTGGTATCTTTCTTTTCGTCGGGCTCCTCCCCCTCATCGCTGTCTCTGTCCTCTGAGCGGCCGGGCCGCTGGACCGTGGCTTCAGAGGCAGCTGGTTGCAGCAGCGGGGTTGGCTGAGTGTTTGCAGCTTGCGGCTGGTTGGCCACAGGCAGGTTAAGGCCTGGAGTAAGAAGCATCCCTGGGTAGAGCATACTAGAGAGGAGAAGGGGGTTGAGGGCCAGTGAGTGGCCTGAAACAGAAGCACTTGTTTGATTCGAGTTGGTCGCCATCGAGGTGGTGGCTCTGGAGCTTTGACCCTCTGTCCTTTCCGCTTTGCTATCCGGAATCAAAGTCTGAGCCAACGCTTTGTGCGTGGCGGAATCTCCGCCGTTCCTCTTTTTTCCGTCCTCGTCGACTGTCGAAGCTCCACCCGCCGCTTCCTGCGAGGGCTTTCCGAGGAGACCGCTCATCCCGAGGAGGTTCGGCAGGCCGGTCATTCCGGACAGCATCATCGGAAACATGGCGGCCATGTTGGTGGGATCGGGAGGCAGTCCCATTAGGCCAGTGGTGAGTTGGAGAGACTGGAGGCTCTGAAGGTTGTGCTGAAGAGCTTGAAGACTAGGCAGATCCAGCCCAGTGAGATTGGATAAGAGTGGGTTGAGCCCCAGGGCGGCGTTGGCACTGGCACTGGACATGGTGGCTGCTTTAGCCAGAGCGTTTTTGGGGCGTCGACCTCGCCGGCTCACCTCTTCGGGAACGATGGGGCCAGTCAAGATGCGGTCGAACATACTTTCAGGGAGGTAACCCTGAAAACACAAACGCATTTGTTATACAACTAAGTAAAAACATCTATAAAGCTTCAGTTAATATACTGCGTAGGTACGGACTTTGGTACACACATTTTTCCCAAACCTTTTCAGGTGCAGGCCTAGTTACTGTCCCTGGATACTATATACATACTATTATACATGTGTAGTATGATAACAATATTACATTTTTTAAATATCATGGTTAACAGAAATACCGATATATCATGACACGCTTAATTTCTGAAAAAATGCGCTGTATTTGAAATGGAATGTGTTGCGCTTTTTACTCACAGACTGTTTAACAACATCAGCCCACTCTGGTGGGACGCCATACTCTGGATTCTCTTGAAGGAACCGGCTTAAATCTTTCAGAGGTGGAGCAAACGCACCACCAATCTGGAAATAGGAAAAAGTATTACAAACCACATCCAGTACAGCAAAAAAATGTGCACACAAAGTCAATAACATCATAGACTCACCTTGCGAGCATTTCGCCTGTTGATAATCTGTACTCTCTCTTCTCCTGTCAGGCTGTTGATGTCAATTTTGTTGGGGTTTCTACAGCGATGTCTCTTCTGTTTTGGTCTGCCATCTTGAAACTGCAGCTTGGTTGCACTCTGCAAAAGAAGTAATGATCAGAAACTTTTTAACATTTGAAAGAATAACTTGATTTGAACATAAAATTAGATGATGGCATTTGTATTGTTTAAGAATTTGGGATTATTGTTAAAAATTAACATATTTATGGCCAATTTTTAAAAATTCAGAGAATTATCTGGCATCTGGTATTTACAGGGATAAAAGCTCCCACATCTGCCACGAAGCCCGGGTGCTCCTTCAGCCACTGGTCAAGATCTTTCCGTCTTGGAGCATCCTCTCCAGCTAGTCGCGTCCCATCTTTGAGGCTGATAACGGGAACGCGGCTCTCCGTATCGTGGGTACCGGGCCCCTGAGGTGTGCTCAGCCCAGGGGGAGCAGATGTACCTGCGATGCCACCACTCCAACCAGCAGGAACCTGCAAAAGTAGGGGGGTGCATTTGCCTTATTGATACTGAAGAATGAAGAATTTCTTGCTTTCTACATATAGAATTAAAATATAAAAAAGTCGAACCTGCTCTGGCATCACAGAAGGCCTGTTTCTGTTCATGAACAGCAGGTCCATCCCCTCCACATTCTTCCGCCGTCCTCTCCTCCTCTTCACAACAGGCTGCCCATCAATCACTCCATTCAGTCGCATTTGCCCTGGCGGTACTGCAATACCACAAAAGAACATGCGTTTCTAGTGTCCTCCAGAGTTGTACATTGTGTACAGTGTTATGTGGGTAAAGCAGGTATCTGAGCAAGTATGTTAGGTTATGTGTTACCTTGTGGATAGCTGTTCAGTGTTTTGGTGTAGTCCGCTAGGCTGGTATCAGATGCGTTCTGCAACTCTTGTAGCCGGGCTAAGTACTGCTGTTGGGCGAGAGGTCCCTCCTCACCCTCCAGGGGGCGCTTCAGAGGCAGGCCTTGCTTCTGGAAGGTCAGTTTAAGGCTGCCCTCCTGCTGCAGGTCACAGGCCAAAGGTCAGAGGTTAAGGACACATTGCTAATCGGGGGATGTCCTATAAAGCCTACGATAATGGTTCGATACCAGTGAAGGTTTACTGAATAAACAAACCGTTTTTACAGATACGTTTTTACTCATATGAGGTACTCAAATGACATCAGTTTTAACCAATATGCAAGTAATATAATTGTCTCTCTTGTGGGTTGAGGCAACACAGGAACACAGAAAAGGACTTAAAGGTGATGTGTGTAATTTAATACATGGGTTGATTCTCACAATTTGGTGTTATAAAAACATTGCTCTGTCTAAGCATCCTGACCAGTCCGACATTAGCAACATTGGCTAAGTTTGGGAAAATTTGGGCTGGGACTATCTGTTTGTCAAATATAGACACAGCTGTATTACACTAACATTCAAGAGATTGTTATGCTCACCAACACTGAATTTATTTGATCAAAAACACAGTAAAACAGCAATATTGTATTTATTTATTTTACAATTTATAATAACTGTTTTCTATTTGAATACATTTTAAAATGTAATTTATTCCAGTGAAGAAAAGCTGAATTTTCAGCATCATTATTCCATTCTTCAATGTCTCATGATCCTTCAAAAATCATTCTACTATGCTGATATGGTTCTCAAGAAACATTTCTTCTTATTGTCAATTTAAAAACAGCTGTGCTGCTTAATATTTCTGTGGAAACTGTAATAAACTTTTTCAGGATCCTTTGATGAATATACAGCATTTCTTTGAAATAGAAATAAGAAATCTTTCACAACATTATGCTGTTTCTTAATGTAACATTATGTTTCTTAAAAAAAAAAAAATCTTACAGAGCACAAACTTTTGAACAAAAGTGAATAATACAGTCATGTGTATTTAGAGTAAGAAAAAAACACTATTATTATTATTTTCTTTAATTAATGTAATTAGGGATGCACCGAATTCCAATTTCTGAAAATAGCAAAAATTAAGTTACACACATTTAAACTGCACATATATAATGCAGTTTTTAATCAACTTTTTAATAAAATATTTTTTTTTACTCCAGTTTGTTGGTGAAATATAAACATTTAAACGACAATAAACTATTTTCTTGACAGATTTATTCAGACAAGTCACATACATGAAATAATGAAGATATCACTAACAGGTTAAGTAAAAAATATAATGAATATGTAAAAGTACATATATTTAGCAAAATGGTCTTCTCTATAGTTATTTTTCTAGCTAACTAATACGTTTATGGACATCGAATAGTTCAGTTTTTTTTTAAGGTAAATGTAAAGTTAAGTGACATTGTATAAGCTACAAGCTGTTTAATTGATGTCTTTCCCTGGTTGAAACACTGATTGAGCGATTACATGAGTCATTTTGGTAAATTGTAATGTAGTCTTTCATCTAATCTAACCTTTCACTTTACCTTCTGGTGTTCACCCATGAAGACGATCGGTTCACGATTGGTTCAAGCTTAATCCATGTTTCCGCTTGAACTGAGTGATCATCGGTCATGTTGAATTAAAAAGCGCCAAAACCACATTTATTGTTTGAATTTTGTAAGAAATGTACAGAATTTTGAATCTGCAGTTATATAATAAAACATAATAAAATTGTCTACACAGCTGGCATGGTTAACTGTTGTAAGCTTAAACATGTTTCACTCTGAACACAGTGAAAACATGGCATCGGAGAAGCGCTAATTAAATCTGTTTCGGTCACTGATTTTGTCCCATAAAATAACATTTCGTCCCGAAACTGAAAATAGCTGTTCAATTTTTGGTGCATCTTTAAATAATATGTATAAGCATATAAGTATATAATAAATAATGAATATAATAAAAACGAATAATTTGTTAGAATTGAAAACTTAAAAATGTAATGATAAATGTCTGTTCGGATGTTTGGTCATATTGTAGGCCTGACAACTGCACTGCGAGGTCACATCTCGGTTACGTTATTATGTTTGTTTTAGCCAAACTTCTTGAAGTACTGAGGTACTGGTAAATTAATTTGGGTAAATTTCCCTTTTGCTAGTGTCACAGAAATTACACACTTCACCTTCAAAACAAAGGAGAGGGAGGCTAAGACTGATTTGTGTACTGGGTTTAGTTTAAATGGGAAAATGTTGCAACTTCAGTGTAGTAGATTAGAGTTGACCCCAGTGAAAGTCACAGGAATAGACCATTGGTCTCCAGGCAGGTATGGAAAGCAAACTTCTTAGAAAATAACCAGAAAATGAAACCAAAGCTGCAAAATTTTCAAAGCAAAGTCAAATAAAAGGAAGAAAGAAGAAAACAAATAAAGGAGGAAAAGGGGGGAGACCAAACGATAAAAACAAACAAAACATGCCAAGCACTGCAATGACATTGCAGATCGGCATTTGTGGGGGAAAACTTAAAATAACATACGTTATTGATTTTGACTGAGAACTCCTTTTCTCTGTCTGCAACATGCTTCTTCACCTTTGAACCCTGAGGGGAGGCTGAGGGGTCTTCTGTGAGCGTGGTTGCGTTGTCCAGGAGTTTGGTGGTGTAGAAAGAAGTCACTGCGTTGCCTTCATAAGCACGACGAACCCCTGGCCATTTCCCCTTCAACACTGCCTGACATATACTGTCCAACCGGTTAATCATGACACGGTCCTGCAACGAGAGGACAGTATTATTTTAAGGACATCACAAGCAAGGACTGTACTATAAGGTCGACCTGTAAGATTATGGTGAGGCAGAGACAAACATCATGTTCCAAAGCCGACTAACGTTTATATAAAGTTATCACTTTTTAATTAATGAAATTATACCTTTCTTACAGAAGAGCTTTAACTAAGACACAACACTGAGAGAGTGAGGCCAGAACTGGCACAAGATGTTGGCTTGGCCTGCTAACCTTTGGCCAGTAGGAGGCAGCAAGCATATATCCACCCTGGAAAGGGTGGGGAGGGTGGGAGATACCATTGGTCACATGACTGTCCTGCATGTCATCTTGTGTAGTGTTGAGAGAGGCAATGCTGTCTTCGTCAAAGCCTTTAACACCAGGTACTGCTGACGCTACCGGAATACAGACAGACCCATCAACGATATACAGTCAAACACACTTTAAACATTATCCATTTTTACATTTTGCAAACTAAAACTACACATTAAAGTATTTTAAAAGGCTATATTTGGAACTGCACACTTTCATATCAATATTTCTGTTTTTGTACTTTGCAACAGAATACCCAGACAACCTACAACATTTGCCAAAATGTGAAATATACAACCAGGGAACACCGCACTGCGTGCCGTTTCCCACAATGCAAAGCACTCAACTTTCATTCCTTCCATTTACAGTGTGACGAAGCAATGTCAATCTCTTTCTTGACCGCAAGACAAGACTGGTTTTTTTTTTTTAATTTGGATTAAATATGTATTCTGAGATGCTGGGATGTTTTTATTTATCTCTCAGTAAGCGAACATATTATTTATCAGTAGGTGACCATTTTGGGTCTTTTTTTTGTTCTTTTTATTTGTTATTTAATTATTTTCTTTCTTTCTTGTTAGTCGTACTTGACAGTTTTGATTCTCCAATCGGTACCTCTTATTTTGTTATGTCACTGAAAAAAATCAATAAAATAAAAATAAAAAAAGAAATGCTTATCATTATAAACTATTTAATTACATACATGCTAATTTTTAATAAACAGCAGGCAGTTTACCATATATGTGCTGTATACTACAGTATACCACACTGAATATATACAAATTAAATGAATATATAAGCATCTCTCTCTTAAAATAGTCCCTCGGGTGGGCATGATGTACTCTCCAAAAGGCCTGCTGAATGCTTTCAAATCCTAATAACTGGACATTAATGCGTAAGTGAGCTGACTTGGATTGGACTAGTGTAGCACAACCAAGAGCTGTGTACTTGTTAGGAGTGCTGAAGTAGTCCTATAGTTACTGCAGAGGCTGGGATACAACTTAAGTTCATTAGAAAACTTACCGTTCTTTGGTACCTCTTCGCTGTCACTGTCTTCTGAAGATGAGGATGAGGATGATGATGAAGACGAGGAGCCCGAAGAACAGGAGGAAGACGAGGACGAGGAACTGGATCCTGACCGTGACGAAGATGAGGATGAGGAAGAAGATCTCGATGAAGAACTTGACGAAGAGCTGGACGAGGAGCCCTCCGAGTCTGATCCCGACCCCCTCCTGGCCTCTCTTCGGCTCCGCTTACTCAGCTTCTTCTGTTTTCGAGTAACCGAGTTTGGCGTGAGCGGTTTTGTCCTGGCCGCGACCATTCGACTCTCGCTCTCTCCCGCTTTGTTGACATTATCTTTCTCGTCCACTCCTGAAGGTGTAGGTGGTCTGATGGAGGGTATCTCCATCTTGGGCTCTCGCTCTATACGCTCTTCTTCTCCCTCTGACATCAGCTCCTCCTTCAGTTCAGTTTGGTTTAGGAGTGGTGAAGCAGAAGCCTCTTTAGGCTGAATGTGTTGGAGGGGGGCCGGGATGTGACACTGTCCCAGCGAATGCGTCTGATTCTGGGCTTGAGAGACAGTTCCCTTGTTCTGGCTGTAGTTTCTCTGAGCCGCTATAAAGCAGAGCTCCGGGTCACGGAGGATGTGGTAGTCTGTTCGACTGACTCCGTGCTTGGCCGCACCAAGGAGAAGATCTCGATCGTGTGATCCTGCTTCCCACCACACTGGAAGATCCGGTCCAGGCTGGCACAGTGCGAGATGCTCATAAAGCTGCGGGTGACGCAACACCTGTTCTCTTATCTTCCGCAGCAACTCCACGCGGTATAGGGTACGGGACGCACGCTCCTCTGTGATTGGTTGAATAGCAAGAGAGGAGTCCACCATATCTGATGGAAGAGAAAACACAAACTGATGATGAAAGAGCACAAGCTATTGCATTGGGAGACTGGCAGAAAAGCAATGCAAGTGTGTGAGCATGTTTAGATGATTGTGGCACTCACCTCCCTCTATAGCTGGTAGGCGGCAGACCCTCCTGCACATGGCAATAAAGGCACACAGGTACTTGTGAAGACTCTCATCAGTTTTCTTGTGCAGTCGAGCCATGGCTCTGAACTTGGTCCAGTCAAAACGGCCCAAATCTGGATCAAAAACTACCCCAAATGTTGAAACCACACGGTAGAAATCGGCCTCCTCCCTCCGTGTCCACCTATTGAGAATTTTTTTTAAAAAAAGGATGAATTCTTAGAGTTATTGGCCCACAAACATCATTGCTTTAAGAAAAGATAATACATTTTACAAAGAGGTATGTTACAAATAAAGTCTATTAAAGGTACACCAAGAATTTAAGTTTTTTTTTTTTTAAATGCAAGTCATAGATTCAAGAAGTTTTTGTTATTTATTATTAAATAACTCCCTATCACAAGCTATATTTCGCATTAATCTAATTGGTTAAAACACTGGGATGAACTTTAGTTAGTTTAATCAGAAAACGTTATGATATTACGATGTTTTCTAAAGCCTCTCACCGTTGTTGTCTTTCAATCTTAGCAGCAATTTTGGGATTGAGTGTGTCGCTGATGGTGGGAGGCAGAGCGTAGAGGGCTGGGGTCGTAGCCTGCTGTGTCTGGTGGATTTGAAGTATCTGTCTGCTCTTGGTGAATCGCTGAGATGCGGTGATCAGACGCCGCAGTCGGGCTGTCAGCGTGGAGGGTGAGGGCCAGTACACCCCTGAGCCAGCACCCAGAGACCCACCTCCACCATCTAATACAGACCCTCCTTCTGCATGAACAAACACACCACTGATGACTAACAATAACTTAATATTAACTCAAAGCAAAGTAGAGGTTTATTAAAAAAAGGGAATGGGAAACACTATAGTTTGTCTATACCTCCGCCTGCATCAGTGATGACCAGGTCTCCCGGGGAGGAAGCATCGTCCTAGAGGTAAGAGCAAATTTTAACACTATAGCACACACACACACTGAAAGTTCAAATTAAAAGGAAATTAAATAAGAAACTCATAACCACTGTAAATGTACTTTTTAACAGTACGTTTCAGTATGAATTACTGTATTTTACCATACACACACACCATGCGAGGTATTTCCAGAAACATTAGAAGACATTTATAATATAATTACATATATAATCAAATTAAGCATTATATTTTATTATAATGCTTAATACAATATAATGCTTAATTCGATTATATATGTGATTAAGCATTATATTTTATTATATTGAATTTCCTTTTAAATATACAGCATATTTTTTATAAATCAAATTCAAATATTGGTGTCAATTGTTTATAATATCTGAAAACATTTTGTAATGCTGCATGGCTAAATTTAAAAATGTGAAAAAAGAAAAACAGAGAAGAAAAAAAGTATTCTACATATCAGAGAACAAATAGGCTGTTATTTAGTCAAATGAAACACCTTTGTTTTGTGACCGTGTTTACTGAAATAAGACTACATTCCTCCCCGTGTCATTCCAATTGAACATCCAGTTGGGTGTGGCCTTTTCAATTCAACTCATGAATTGTAAAATTTGCCCATCCCTGATGTCACACTAGTTCATATTATTTATGAGCTTGTGTGTGCGCTCGTGGGTGTAACAGTCTTATCAGGGACATTTTTTTTTCTTCCACTTGCGTACCTCCATATCGTCCTTCAGCAAAGCTGGAGCAGGCTTATACTCAGGGTCGTCCACATCCCTGCACAAACACACACACAAACAAACACAGTTACAAACACCTCCGAGAGGTACATCTGACAGAAACTGATAACAGACTTCCTCTATCTGTATGAATGGAACACATGTTTGTGTCCCTTACCCATCTATAAAGTCATTTCCTCTCTGTTCAGCAGCGATGGCCTTCTCGTCTGGCCGACCAACCCTTTCTAAGAAACACAGTGCTGGATCTGCACGAATAGTGTTGTACTTCTCATAACCTACAACACATACAGACATAAAAAGTGTTAAAAGTGTGTACCCACACATAAAGCCTCGAGCGCATCAGAGCTGATCAGACTTACCGTGCTTATACACTCCTAATAGCAGACATTTGTCCGAGAGCATGTCCCACCACAGAGCAGGCATCTCTGAATGATCCGGCTCAGGAACCCAGATCTCGATCTCACTGATAGATAGCAAAGGAAACATCCTCAACCAGTAGCTTTGCTGTATGTTTTAGTCTACAGCTGTTTATTTCATTTTTTCTATTTTGGAACGGACCAAAATTTAAGTCTAATATTGTCATTCACAGAAAATGTTCCCTTTTCATAGCTTTTTCATAGCTGTGAAAAATGTTTTATGGTACTTTATGGTGCTTTTGTTGCAGTTCAACATTCAACATTCTGGACTTTCTTCTGTTGTGTTTCACAAGGGTTTAAATTTGCATGAGGTGAGTAAATGATGGCAGTTTTCATTTTTGGTGAACTGTTCCTTTAAATGCTGGTATTCGTATTACATGCTAACATTCCTGAAGTTTCCTCAGGAGAACAGCAGATGGCGCTTTAATGTTTATCTTACAGACCAAACTGGCTTAAACTGACTAATACTGGTGTAGTTCAGAGAACACCTACAGTACCGGTATCTATAATCCTAAAATCTAAGGGAATACATTAGTAAAAGTCTTCTGAAACCTTGTACATTTTTAGATTTTGATCCATTTTATATGGTTTGAAAAATGCATACAACAGTTTTTTATACTAATAACAATTCAATTGCTTACACTTGTCTAATCCCTCACAAAACCCCCCCCCAAAAAACTACTGCTACTTTTACCACAATTGGTACTACAAATGCAGAACACAGTCTTGTTTTTTTCCCCCAGACCAGTGAAGTAATAAGGTAATTACAAAGCTTACCTGGCATCTACCCCGTCCAGCACTTTTTGGCACTGTGCTCCAATCACCTCTTGTTTCAGATAGTACAGCATTCTGACCCTCAACAGCACCCTACCAGACAAAGACACAGAGAAATTGAGGTCAAAGTGCACACACGCACACAGAACCCCACAACACGTTCACCAGTAAATACAGAGTTTTCTCTCACGGTCCACATCCCTTCATGAGCATTACTGCACAATTCCATACACAGTACTGTATTTTTACATGTTAGCGCTCACTATAAAGAGCATCCTTTGCTAAAATGTACTATAACAGGGAACTTCCACTGTAACAGTCTGTAACACCTAGGCATTCATGGTGGCAGTTGTATGATCTCAAGTGTACCGCTGAATATATTATGTGAACAATAATGTGAAATCCTAGGTTTTCCTATCAATTCTAAGACACACTTTTGCCTTTACACATTAAGAGGTTAATTATACTGGAGTCAGATAAATAAATGAATGATGTATCAATCTACTGTACATACACATATTTAATACATAAACAACTATACGAAATTATATAAATTATACAATATATTATTTGAAAGAAATTAAGTTGCATTCAGCATAGATGCATTCAATTTATCAAAAGTGACAGTTAAGATATTTATAATATTAGAAAAGATTTCCATTTCTAATAAAATTCTTTTGAACTTTCTATTAAACCGAAACAATAACATCAATAGTGTTTCTTAAGCAGCAAATCAGCATATTAGACTGATTTCTGAAAGATAATGTGACACTGAAGACTGGAGTAATGAAGCTTTGACATCACTGATAGAAAACAGCTATTTTAAATTGTAAAAATATTTCACAATGCTACTTTTATGCATTTTCGATCAATTACAGTAAATACAGCTTTGGTGAGCAAGCAAAATAGACTTCTTTCATTAACATTTAAAAAATCGTACACTTAATCGTACAATCCTAAACTTTTGAAAAGTAGTGTAAAGGTACTTATGTGTACATTCTGATGTAACAGCTGGTGTTCATGAGTGTTAACACAGTGCTTTTCAGACACAAAGTGACCAGAAGTCATTCCCGTTTAATGCAAGTTGCTGTTTTTCAGAGGACGTGAATGAAAATGACAACGAATGTTGGAAATGTAAATGTTTAAAAAACGCTCTTTCATGTGGACTACTCAGCATGACTTAGGTTTTTAGAACTTTACATCCAAGCTTATTCATGTGGGTCCACGTAATCACTGAAATGAGATATAACTCATCCTCTTTCATTCTAAAAAAAACCTCACACTTTCACCCTAACATTAGTGGCATTCCAGACCCAACGGAATCTGCAGATGTATGCAAAGCTGACAGCTATGTCCCCGGTCACCACTTGTGTGTGTTTGTGTGTTAAAAGAGGACAGCAAACTCAACAATGGGGAACTTTCTCCAATGGCAGAAAGCCCTGGATGCAAAACCAGCCTTACAGTAATAAACTCCCTCCACACACACAAATATTCTGATCCAGAACAGTCCAATTATCAGAGCACAATTTATAACAGCCCATTTATAACATGACAAGAAGTACAGTGTATATGATGTAACTTCCTCTGCTTTCTAGTGCATGGATTTGCCGTACAAGCATTTGTGACAAACAAATGGAAAAAGAGTGTTAACTTAGCACAGCCAGCCAGATTTACCACCAGGTTTGATCATGAGTTTGACAACTTTTAAGCAATAAGAACTGAAGAGTGTGACCTGAAAACAACCTCTTATTTCCCACTCCCAACTAGGTGAAAACCCCCTAAACCAGTGTGTGAGTGGGCCAGTCAGTGTGTGCTTAAATAGGATGTCCCCTTTTATCACCCCATCACACACTTCCAGAGCAGCAGATATCCATCTAATCAGGCGTTCACAAGTAGGAAAGTGCACTGCTGTTGCTAAATAGCCTAACGTTATTTGTTGGCGGCACAATAAATCATGACAGAGACAAGATGGATAATTATGAATGCAGGAATCAAAATCACTCAAAATGCAATTTCTCGTTGCATTCATGGCGGAAGATATGGTTTTTCCTGCATCATTTATTTTTTAAAATTTGAAATGCCTGTAAGTGGGCAGAAATAAACCATAACACTGAAAACGCTCACAGTAATATTAATTCTCCTTCTGTCTTGCCAACACTTGACTACAGTACATCACAGATGATGGATCTGTGAGCTTCAGTGTCTTCATGCATATTGGTATGAAGTCCTCTCATCTTGAACATCACAGCACATTTTTTCTCAACTTTGTCAAGACCAGACATGCCTACATTGCATTACCATCAGTTGCTAACAAAAAAGCAACTTTTATTGAAAACTATTGACTTCTGGTTGCTTTGTTGTTGCATAATGCAGCCATATGCCAGTGAATATTACATCAGATTGTGGAAAGAAGCGCATTTACAGTACTGTTCAAAAGTTTGAGGGCATTCTTTTTTTTTTTTTATTCAGCAAGGATGCATTAAACTAAAATTGGACAAATGCTCTTCTTTTGAAATTATCAGAGAATCTTGAAAAAAAAATATTTATCACAAAAAAAAAAAAAAAAAAAAAAAAAAAAACTAGGCAGTGTTTGGCTCTGGTAATAATAGGAACATTAATTTCATGAGCACCAAACCAGCTTATTAGAATCAGATCTGAAAGACCATGTGACACTGAAGACTGTGCAATACTCACTTGTTGCAGTGGTGTTTCAGGTGTTTCTTGTACCCATCATCAGACAACATGTGTTCTGGGTTGTGTTTTCGGATCCACTCTGCCTTCTGGATGTCAAATGAGCTGGACTGAATCTTCATCTTCTTTCCCTTTCTCCCTCGCGGTACTGGAGTCGATAAACCTGCGCAAGTCACATTCAAAACTCTAAATGACGAGAGATTCATTAATCTCCTGACACGATCCAAATGCAAAAGCGAATTATATTCATTAATAACGACACTTCAGTCCTCATACCCAAATGGTTCTGAAGCTCCTTGGTCCTGCCGTCCTCTGTGGGAGCGATCAGATCCCACATGAAGCTCTTGATTTTGTCGTCTCCACGGTAATGAACGAGGCAGTACGCCAGGAGCGCCCTGCAGATATACTCTACGTCACGCTCACTAAGCTGTCGCTTGAAGCGGCCATGAGTCAGGATGTCCTTCCAGCGGCCCCACCTATGACCATAGAAACAAATTCAATCACAGAAATAAATGGTATTTTAAAACATATTAAAATAGAAAACAGTTATTTTTAATTTGTAATAATATTTCACAATATTACCGTTTTTACTGCATTTTTGATCAAATAAATGCAGCCATGCCGAGCATATGAGACGTCTTTCTAAAACAATCTTACAGACCCTTTTGAACAGTAGTGTAGCTATTGTACTGCCATACACAATCACCAAAACCCATATCAGCAGACCACCAGCCATCACTCACCCATAAACCAAGAGATTTTTCTCCACCCTGAAGCACTCAGTGCGACCATAGCTGTTGAGACGGTCGTGTGGCCGGCGGAGTTTGGGTTTGTCGTCTCCGCTGCTCTCCCCTTCAGAGAGCTCGGCCAGCTCGTCCTTAGTGGCGCTGAACGGTCGGGTCTGTTTCCTAACCCGAGGGGTGTCGATCACCAGACTGTTCTGTAGCAAAACCACATCAAAAGGCACAAGTGAAAACAGAACCACTGACACACCTTTACAAAGATGCATTTAAATAACACCAACCGCCAAATCATTATGCACTCTTAAGTACAGCACTTACAACTAAAACACAAAAGAGCCCACACAAAACAATGATTGAGTTAATTTCACAAAGTAGATTACATTAAATCATGTTAGCCAGCATCCTATCATTTCTTACAGCAAAGCATCTCTGCTCAAAATCTAATTTCTGGGGGTTTTCCCATCAGCCATTGATACTCAATATAGCTTTCCATTACTTGATTCCTTATTTTGTATTAACACATACAGTATGTCTAGGCAAACCGTTCTCAAAGTAATTCTGGTACTGGAGAGAATTTTGTATACATATACACATTGACCTGATCTGCCTGGTGGATGTGGGCTCCTCTGCTCTACTGTGAAACTATGAATTCAAATGGAAAAGTTTGTGTATAACTTACTCTGCCATTGACAGTCTCCATGTCAATCTCTGCTTTCTTTGCCCACTTGTCCCAGAAGTTGGGGTCATCCAGAGAGATGTCTGTTCTATTCCCTGAAGCTACAAAACTGGCCTGTGGGCACAACAAACATAATGTCTTTAAAATAAGGTATAAGCACATTATGCACATAAGAATTGAATAAAAAATATGATAATGTGATAAAAAAAAAATGAAATGAAATTAGAATACAAATTATAATTTATCATTTGGGGTGATTGGAGTGCATTTTCATAGAAAATAAAACATTTAAAAAATGTTAAAGGCTTTTATTGACCTATTCATTATAACATAATAAAAGTTTTTACGGTTTTATGGTATTATTAAATAAGAATATTATTGTAATAATACTATTGTACCGTAAATAAAAATTAAAATTGTATTTAATTAAAATATATATTTTATTGAACAAAGGTAAAATTACACAACTTCTATTTGTCTGAATTTCTTTATTTTCAGCTGTCCTTTTTAGTTAAATGTGTGCAGCCTTAACAACTGAAAATTGCTTTTATAAGAGGAAATGTACGAAAAAAAATATGATCAATACTTTTAGACATAAGAAATAAAAGATAAAAGAAGGAAGTTGACCTTGGCAAATGTGGAGCCCCGGCCCTCAGATTCAATAGTTATGGTCTTGGTTCTGCGTTGCAGGATTTGGTCAATGTCCTCTTCACAAAATTTCGCCCCCTCATCTTCCTCATCCATGATGGCACCGTAAGCACCACGTCGTAGAAGGTCCTCAATTTCCTTTTTAGAGAGCTGCTGTTGCATCTGCTATAAAGATGGAGGAAACTGAATGAGACCAATATTAGACCAGTACAAAAAAACTGACTAGATTTGTCTACAGCAGGGGTGTTCAATTAAAGTTCCAAAAGATTGTTGCCTCTATATTTCCTTCCCAGCGGAGATCCGGACAACACTGTTTTGGAACAGTTACATATTTCCATTGGGGAGGCCGTAGTACTTTTTAAAGAAACAATTCTAAACAATCAAAACAGTAATCTTGGGCCCCAGAAACCAAAGCAGTGATGTCTACAAAATGTTACCAATATTTAACGAAAAAAGCAAATATTTCTCCCAACTGGGTATGAATATAAAACAGTTAGATCACATGTTTTCAGATGATCATTATTATTTTTTCCTTTTTACATTTAGACACCTTTGTGTATGACACAAAGAAGGCCTTGGGACTGAGAAAACATACTGGGGCTGGAGGGTTTACTTCTTAAGAAACGTAGGGACCATTTTGCTCAAAGTAATAAACTACCAAAAACAAACAATGTACATAATCTAATAAATCAAAACTCTCATCATGAGAAAAAAACTTGTCATTTCTAAAATAACTTTCCAAATGATCCAAACTTTTATTATGAAATGCTCTTAATATGCTGATTAATAATGATAAATGCATGAAAAAAAATACATCTAAAGGAGCCACGCACTAACTTCTCACAAACCTGGTTTAATTAAACAGTCAGCTTCATCTGTATGACAGATAAAAATAATTATATTTGCTGCATTCTTGTTTTCTGCAGCGTTTTAGCAAAAGTATCTAGTTTGTTGCTCGCTGTAGTTAAAATAACCACATCATCTGCAGCTCTTATGGCGCTTTGCATCTTTTTAGCAGGAGAGAGACGCAAAGTGCAAGAAACTGAAAGGAAATGAATTGTGATTGGCTCTAGACAAAAATATTAGACGTAGCGGTGAAAGATCATTACCATAAACGACCCTAAACACTTTTGGTGTGAACTGCTCCATTGTTTTGAAGTACTGCTCACTTTAATCAGTAGAAATAGTAAAATGTCACAATTACGTCCAGCGGTCCGGACAGAACCAAGCCATTTGAATACCACTGGCCCACAGCATCCATTATGAAAATCTCTATGTAGAGAACCACATCGTGGGTTAGAGAAAACCCTGGTACACGGCTGACATTTGACGACTTACCCCTCCTCCTCCTAGACTGTTGTCCCGTCCACTCATGCTTTGAAGCACCGCTTTATCCAATCCCAGCTTCAGACTGGCTCTATCGAACATTTCACGCTCATATGAGTTGCGTGTGATTAGTCGATATACTTTAACAGCTTTATTCTGACCAATCCGGTGGCAGCGAGCCTGAGCCTGTGGAACAAACAAGGGAAAAAAAGAAAGGTGATCCAACAGGGACATCTACGATGCCTTTTTATTTTTAAGTGTGTGTGTGTGTGTGTATGTGTACCTGCAGGTCATTCTGTGGGTTCCAGTCAGAGTCAAAGATGATACAGGTGTCAGCAGCTGTGAGGTTAATACCGAGACCACCTGCCCGTGTACACAGCAGGAAGACGAATCGATCTGAGTCCGGTTTACTGAAGCGGTCAATTGCTGCTTGACGGAGGTTCCCACGTACACGGCCGTCTATCCGCTCATAGAGGTATCTGAAAAAGGTCAGTTTGACTTAGAAATTACAGATCAATGTACTTTATTGAGCACTTCCACACAGTAGGTGCACAAAAATCATACAATCATACAGCAGCTTTTAAAAGTTTATGAAATCTTATGCTCACCAAGACTGAAAAATATAGTAGAAACAGTAGTATTGTGAAACATTATTAAAATATAAGATAACTGTTTTGTATTTTAAAATGTAATTTATTCCTATGATGGCAAAGTTGAATTTTCAGCAGTCTTCAGTGTCACATGATTCTTCAGAAATCATTCTGATGCTGCTCAAGAATAATTTTATTATTATTATCAATGGTGAAAACATTTGTGCTGCTTAATATTTTTTGTGAAATCCGTGATAAAGGTAAATTTACACTGCTATAAATATATGTATCAACACATTCACATGATCCTATATATTTTGAGTGTCATCCAAAATAACTGAAACAACTTGCATATATTTTTTGTCTTTACATAAGGAACAGAATTTGTAAACGGAATATTCCAGGTTCAATACAAGTTAAGCTGTATCACCATCATCTCTGGCATAATGTTTATCCAATAACAACGTTGCATCAGTATGTCTCCAGCTCACTCGTAAACCTCTTTCCTATCCCCAATCATCATTTCAGTCACTCTTTCTTTCTTTCATTCTTTCCACTCATGTCCTTGATCTCCTCTTCTATTTTTATTAACAGTAACAATCTCCTATTTCCCCCCCTGTAACTTCCTGCTTTCTCTGACCCACTTTGGGCAGAGCTGTGCCTCTGGGACTGAGTGCCTGATGTGTGGTCCCTGGAGTGTCTGTGTCCTGCTGGACCCTAGCTGCATTAACCAATATACAAAACACTGTTCACAAATGGTACACTGTATATACTGTTAGATTGTCAAAGACAAGCTGAGACAAGCATCAATGAGAATTTTTCCTTAGGAAATAAACTAATCCTAGCCACTGCACTGAGCTGTCACGTGATATCATGGTGCTAAGGGGTTCAACAGCAAAGAGCTCTGTATACAGGCCTAGAAAGATAAGGAACACGTGAACTCAACTCAAACTGGGGTAAGCAAACTTTGGCATTGAACTTCTGCCAAAAAAGCAGATTAGGCTACTTGTTAAAACGGCATATATAACCCTGTAGGTATCTAAAACAAATTCAGTAGGGCAGAACATCACAAAATGCAGTTAAAACCCCATGAACCCTGTGTGAACACAATGAGAGCCGCGGCAATGAAATACACCTCTACTTACAGGTACCAAACATGTTTTTGCACTTTACGTTTATGTAAATTCTTGTTTTTGATTCCCACCTTCTCTGGATGAGGTAGTCTTCCAGGATGTCCAGGCAGCGCACCATCTGAGAGAAGATGAGTACTTTGTGTCCACCGGCCTTCATCTTGGGGAGCAGCTTATCAATGAGAACGAGTTTACCTGCAGACTGAATCATAGCCTGCAGGTGGAAATCTACTGCTGTGGGGCTGTACACCTTGAAGTCCTCCAAGATCTTCTCCTCAGCCCCTGAAAGCAAAAGAGAGAGCGAGAGACTTCTTAGGACCTTGCCTATTGAAGGTGTGTTAGGTTTGACAGCAGTGTGGTTTTATGTGGTAGTACCTTTGATGAGGTAGGGATGGTTGCAGCATTTCCGCAGTTCCATCATGGTGTTGAGCAGGTTTGGGACATTGGCTTGGCCAGCGCCTTTAGCAAGGAACGAGAAGTTCTTCTCAAGTATAGCGCGGTAGTATTTCTTCTGGATGTTGGTGAGCTCCACTTCGATGATGGTCTCCTCTTTAGGGGCTAACTTCTTCTCCACATCTTCCTTAAGACGACGCAGCATCATCGGTTTCAGGATGGCCTGGAGTTTCTGGACCTACATGTGCACGCATATACCAATGGAGTTAATATATACAGAACATACATATTAATTCATACACAGTAATATATAAAGTATATACAAATGCAGCACCTGCTCCTCAGTCTTGAGGTCTCCAAATTCCTGCATGAAGAGGTTTTCAGAAGGGAAGCGGGTCGGCTCCAGGAAGTGCAGCAGACTAAAGAGTTCTTCTACCGTGTTTTGTAGGGGAGTGCCCGTCAACAACACCTTATGCTCCTACGGGACAAAAGGTCAACAGATATCAAGTTAAAAATTGAGGATAAATGGCAACTGTCACAAGTTGTAAATAGGTGTAATATTGTCTCATTTGTACCAGACTCATAAGTTTGAAGCCCTCCAGTAGCTTGCAGTTCTTATTTTTGAGCCGATGGGCTTCATCAATGATGACACAGCGCCAGTCTATTGCATTAAGCTCTGGACAGCCTCCCAAAATCATCTCAAATGTTGTAATGACTGCCTGAAACCGGTATGCACCTCTTATCACACGACCCTGTTGGGAGGAAAGAGTGAGAGAGAGAGAGAGAGAGAGAGAGAGAGAGAGAGAGAGAGAGAGAGAGAGAGAGAGAGAGCGCAAAAGGGAGCATAGGAGAGATAATAAGTGCCTGTAAACATTTCCACAGTTGTTTTTTATGCTCCCTGAGGTTTTGTGTGGTATACCATTAAAAAATGATTAGGGGTAAATAATATGACTCGTATATCAGGGTTTGGGTATTTTTATGTTACAGAAACAGTATATATCACGATACAGTTATTTTTGCAGGAAAATTAACAAAACTGCATTATATATTTATATTAACCATGTGGTTGTGTTTTAAATTTTCTACCAGCTGACACATTTCTAACATTTTCATTTACTTTTTTATTTCTAGCATTACTATATGGACATTCTCAGAGATACAAATTAAATTTAGTTTGAAAAGGAATACAATAACCATAATTGAGTTGGTGTCTTGCTTTTTCCACCTATCTTTCTCTTTTACAAAACATGATACTAGAAGGTAACCAATTCAAAAGCCTTGAATTACAGTTAAGAGGTCTAGATCGATGTGGAGCTGGCCTTGATGTGTATGTGTGTGTGTGATCTCACCTGTGCATCTCTAAAATACATCTCATACTGTTGCAGCATCTGTCTGCTGACCACACTGCCATGGTACACTATGACATTGAGGTTCGTCCAGGTTCTGAACTCTCTCTCCCAGTTAGTGATGGTAGAGAGAGGGGCGATGATGAGGAACGGGGTCTTTATCCCTGTGCGATAGATCTCTTCCAGAAACGTGATAGACTGGATGGTCTTTCCCAGACCCATTTCATCCGCCAGAATACAGTTACGCCTGAAAATTTAGACAGTTTTTTTAAAATCACATTTTTGCTTTTTTAATATTCCCACATATACCAGGCTAACAATACATATTCAATATAACAGGCTAACAAGACTATGTGTCAAATTGATTAGAAAAAATTGCATTAAATGAAAATAAACTGAAAAAAGCACAACATTAGACCTTCTTGATAGTAGTCCAGTAGAAATGGTGTGCTATAGCATGCACACACACACACACACTGCATACAATACAAACAGAAAGCTTAGGCATGTAAAAAAAACAAGGACTAAAAACAGAAAAGGCTGGAAATATCTTTGAGTCAAATTAGGTTTGTAAGTACTGTAGCTGTTGTACAAAAGCATTTTTAAGTCATTTGATTGATTTATCATTGCCATTGATGGTCTAAATGCTGTCCAAAGTCTGAATGGGAGGCTAGACTTCCACAACACAGCTACCCTGGCTATCTGCCATTCAGTTATCTAATCTACACACAAGAAACGCAAGCAAAAGGACATAGATACAAAGTATATAACATAAGAAAAGCCATGAAGACACAAGTCTACATGAAAAGAACACCGTATGCTGGAGTTCCACGCAGTAGTTTTATTGACATGACATATATGAGGAAAGTTAAAGAAGAAGAAGGATCTTTGTGTCAGGGCTGAGCTTTACTTACCTGTTGTACCAGTTGAAGAGAAGCCAGTTAACCCCCTCTAGCTGATAATCCCTGAGACAGTTTCCATTACAATACTCTCGCGATTGCTCCCGCTTCTTCCAGTGACTCGCTGGAGGACGCTCCTTAGAAAAAGACGGCAACGAAAATTCAGTAAACAGCATTTTAGCACCAAAAATGACTCACTATCCACCCACGATACACTTTAAGAAGGCGCTATCTGCTTTGGTACACCATTTCACCATGCACATTTAAATAAAGACACTATAGATCCTTTTATCCCACTTTATATTGTGGGAGTCGCGATATACTGGTATTGATGATAACCGTGATATTCCAAAAATGTTATATCGTTGTCTATAATCTTTAATCTTATCTATAATTAGGAGCGATGACTGTAATATTTAAAATAAATAGTACACATATGATAATGTGATGTAAATTGTCCAGTGCCAGCATCTGGTTGACATTCCAATGTATAGTAGGTGTCGGTATTGCACCGTAATGCTGGTTGCCATAAAACACAAGCAGTCACAGTGAGCAGCTGGTACTGCCGCATAAAAGCATGTCGTCGGATAGGAGTACGACAGACGAGACACTCTACCCGCACTCCAAGAAGGATAGCTTGCCAGTGTGGAAGATTTTTGGACTCGAATATGACTCGTTAATCACCCCAGTCTTCAGGACTTGTTGATCAACAGAGAGCGCAAAAAAGGACAATACCACAAATTTGTTCCCCCACCGTTTCTTCTGTTATCAATAGTCATCTTTATTTATATCCAAGCCACAGCACTAGCCATTATTTTTAAACGAAGGAGACGTGGGCATGTTATCCAAGCATTAATGTCAAGGAAAGCCCCTTATATACTTGGGAGCAGCACATGAAGTGTTTCTCCCTCCAATCTGTTTCACGGTCTTGATTAATTGTGGCATTTCTTTGTTGTTTAGAATCCAGTATTCCTGTGATTATGATATGTTTGTCTTTTATGAGTTTAATAAAGAACTCTGTCTCATATTCTGTCCAAACATACCACGCCTTCTTTAAAGAATGATTGACTTATGTATGCCAGGTGACCTGAAAATGTGAAAATATTACTTTTTTGAATTCCCTAAAAAAAGTTTGTTTTATATATCCCTCTGGTCTTCCGAAAGTGTACTCATTCAGATAAAAACGTATACGATAATCTATGTTTACAAATATCATTAGAGAGCAGTATTTTTTCTATTTTTACCCAAAATAGAACGATGTGATTGTGAGCATTATGCAGCGCTAAACTCTCACATTGTTTCATTCATACTCAATGCAGACGGGCACCCTCATGCAGAAAGTCAACAATTGAGACTCATAGGAGTAATAAAAGTTAAAGGGTTAGTTCACCCAAAAATGAAAATTCTGTCAGTATTTACTCACCCTCATGTTGTTCCAACCCCGTAAGACCTTCGTTCATCTTCGGAACACAAATTAAGATATTTAAGATATTAAGATCGCTCCTGCATACAGTCCATAGGATTCTTGAGGGACTGGCTCTTGCTGTCCCCGAGAAGTCAAAGACATCGTTAAAATAGTCCAAGTGACTACAGGGGCTCAATCTTAAGTTTATCAAACGACGAGAACACTTTTGTGCGCAAAAAAACAACAAAAATAACGACTTTATTTCAACTATTCACTTCCTTCTCTATGAGCCTGTAAGTCAGTTAATGTAGTGTGATTGCGTAGAGCTACGTCACACGTAGGCTCACTATTGGCCGACGCTGGTCATGTGTGTGTGATGCGTGTGACGTACAATAACAGAAGCTTACGCTATTAAACTAGTAACCTGACTCGCGCAGAGGGAGAAATAAACGAATAGTTGAAAATAAAGTCGTTATTTGTTGTTTTTTGCGCACAAAAGTGTTCTCGTCGTTTGATAAAACTTAAGATTGAGCCCCTGTAGTCACTTGGACTATTTTAACGATGTCTTTAATGACTTTTCGAGGACAGCAAGAGCCAGTCCCTCAAGAAGCCTATGGACTGTATGCAGGAGCGATCTTAATATCTTAAATATCTTAATTTGTGTTCTGAAGATGAACGAAGGTCTTACGGGGTTGGAACAACATGAGGGTGAGTAAATACTGACAGAATTTTCATTTTTGGGCGAACTAACCCTTTAATGACGTTCCAGAAAATCCCTAAAATGGACAAATACATCCACTAGTATAGCTGTAGTTGAATAAAACGCAGATAGAGACATTTTGACTAATTAAACATGAAGAGAATTAACATACCATCCATTGTGACAGTATTTTGGTTTATCTGTGTTCTTCAAGCCATCTTGGGTATGTTCATAAGGATAGTGTATATTTATAATTCAATGCCAATTGACATAGCCTTTAAGATTGTTTATAATACTATAACATAATATCATTGCTTTATTTATTTTTTATAATTTTTTTTCAAGATTTCTAGAGAGTTATAAGAGAAGAGAGTTATAATCAGGCATATATCAAGTTGAGCGCACTTCAAGTACAAATAAATATTTGAATATAACACAATATAATAATGGCATAAGAGAGAGCAAAAGCGAGATGGTCTCACCACTCTGTTGGTGTGTGGTTTTGCTGCCTGCAGCTTTTTGAACTCTTCAATCTTACTCTGGTCCACATCTTCACTCAGCTCCCATGTGCTGTCCTCGTATGGCAATGAGCACCATTTCACCAAGTAATACACCACCGGCTACAACATTCATACGAAAGAAAGCTTTGAAGACTTACACCAAATGTCTGCCCAGGTG